>CM033470.1:324783612-325121120 GCA_019447015.1 Hymenochirus boettgeri | reverse complement strand
CCAGCTGTTGCTAGGTCACTGTCAAAACTGCACACAAATCACCAATTGTGAAAAGTGTGCTGGTTGCTATCCTGAAGTTTGTGGGTAAGGGAATGAGCCATTGATGGCAGATAATGGGCCTAGAAAGGTGCACTAAACTTGATCCTGGTCTGAAAAAAAAACATATAACTGTTAGAATAAGAATCTCTGTAATAGGAAGAACTAAAGCAAAAATACAATTACCCTGCAATGAATCTGCAACTGCTACCAAACAGCTGTATGGCTTTCTGCTGTCCCTCCCCACCCCCCCACTCGTCAAGAGATATCATGATCACCTCTCCGTAACATGTAACCAGACTGAGATAAAAACGCCATAAAATTGCAGAAATACATTACATATCGTTATCAATGCAGCTTCTTCCGGGTTCAGCCATCTGGTAGGGATTTAAAAAGCCACTCTGGCTTGTTTTAACTTTAGTCCTCCTTTATGTGTTCATCCCCGGCAATCCAGGCACAGACAAGCAGTTTGCTTTGTCTTTAGGTAACATACACAACATTTCACTAAGATTTTGTGTATATGACTGATATTCACCCCTAACTGACCAATTGATACCATCGATACCCAATCAGTGGCCTGTCGGTAAGGAGTAACCAGTGTTCTCTATTATAATAAACACAATCAGACATGGTCGTTCAGTCAATTGTTCCTGCTAGTAAATACCTTTTCTCAAAAATAAGCTACTGGGTTTACACAAAATCAGAATAGGGGATCACTGGTAAGAGTTTATCTATGGTCAATAGATGCAGATGCCAGGTAGGGTCCAATAGATGCCAGTTAGCGTCCAATAGATGCCAGAAGGGTCCAATAGAATGCCATTAAGTCCAAGAGATGCCAGTGAAGGTCCAAGAGATGCCAGTTTGGGACTTTATTGCATCTCCCTTAAATATATAAAGATGGGATAGTATAAACCATTATAAAATGCAGTAGAGTTAGTCCCAAGGATGCCAGTTGGGTCCAACAAATGCCAGATAGGTTCCAATAGATGCTCAATAAAAGAATTGGCACCAGTCAATTGTGCTGATGATAGGACATTATGTTTATATTTGTGTTTTTTTTTTTTTTATCAGGAACACAGATGCTGTATATACATACTGTTTATCTATACTAATAAAAGGCAAAGCCCTCACTCACTTACTCACTCACTCATTCACTCACTCTCACTCATCACTAATTCTCCACTTGCCGTGGAGGCAGGCGGCTTAAATTTGGCAGGCTCATTCATTGCACCTTACTTACAAAGTTAAGCATGTTTTGTTTCGAAAAGCAAAGCCCTCACTCACTCACTCACTCACTCACTCATCACTAACTCATCACTAATTCTCCAACTTGTCTGGGAGGCAGACGGCTTAAATTTGGCAGGCTCATTCATTGCACCTTACTTACAAAGTTAAGCAGGTTTCGTTTCGAAAAGGGCAAAGCCCTCACTCACTCACTCACTTACTCATCACTACTACATAACTCACCTAATTCTCCAACTTGCCGTGGAGGCAGACGGCTTAAATTTGGCAGGCTCATTCATTGCACCTTACTTACAAAGTTAAGTAGGTTTCATTTCGAAAAGGCAAAGCCCTCACTCACTCACTCACTACTAATTCTCCAACTGGCCTCACTCATCACTAATTCTCCAACTTGCCTCACTCATCACTAATTCTCCAACTTGCCGTGGAGGCAGACGGCTTAAATTTGGCAGGCTCATTCATTGCACCTTGCTTACAAAGTTAAGCAGGTTTCGTTTCGAAAAGGCAAAGCCCTCACTCACTCACTCACTCACTCACACTAATTCTCCAACTTGCCGTGGAGGCAAACCGCTTAAATTTGGCAGGCTGATTCTTGCACCTTACTTACAAAAGTTAAGCATGTTTCGTTTCAAAAAGGCAAGCCTCACTCACTTACTCACTCATCACTATTCTCCAACTGCCCCCCTCACTCACTCACCCTCACTCACTCATCACTCATTCTCCAACTTGCCGTGGAGGCAGACGGCTTAAATTTGGCAGGCTCATTCATTGCACCGTACTTACAAAAGTTAAGCAGGTTTCGTTTCGAAAAGGCAAAGCCCTCACCCTCACTCACTCATCACTAACTCATCACTATCTCCAACTTGCCTGGAGGCAGACGGCTTAAATTTGGCAGGCTCATTCATTGCACCTTACTTACAAAAGTTAAGCAGGTTTTCGTTTCGAAAAGGCAAAGCCCCTCACTCACTCACTCATCACTAACTCATCACTAATTCTCCAACTTGCCATGGAGGCAACAGCTTAAATTTGGCAGGCTCATTCATTACACCTTACTTACAAAACTTATCAGGTTTCGTTTCGAAAAGGCAAAGCCCTCACTCACTCACTCATCACTAACTCATCACATTCTCCAACTTGCCGTGGAGGCAACGGCTTAAATTTGGCAGGCTCATTCATTGCACCTTACTTACAAAAGTTAAGCAGGTTTCGTTTCAAAAGGCAAAGCCCTCACCACTCACTCACTCACTTCACACTAACTCATCCACTAATTCTCCAACTTGCCGTGGAGGCAAGACGGCTTAATTGGGCAGGCTCATTCATTGCACCTTACTTACAAAGTTAAGTAGGTTTCGTTTCGAAAAGGCAAAGCCCTCACTAACTCACTCACTCACATCTAATTCTGCAACTGGCCTCACTCATCACTAATTCTTCAACTTGCCGTGGAGGCAGACGGCTTAAATTGGCAGGCTCATTCATTGCACCTTACCAAAAGTTAAGCAGGTTTCGTTTCGAAAAGGCAAAGCCCTCACTCACTCACTCACTCACTCATCACTAATTCTCCAACTTGCCGCCCCCACTCACTCACTCATCACTAATTCCCCAACTTGCCTCACTCATCACTAATTCCCCAACTTGCCGTGGAGGCAGATGGCTTAAATTTGGCAGGCATTCATTGCACCTTACTTACAAAAGTTAAGCAGGTTTCGTTTCAAAAGGCAAGCCCTCACTCACTCACTCACTCACTCACTCATCACTAACTCATCACTAATTCTCCAACTTGCCGTGGAGGCAGACGGCTTAAATTTGCAGGCTCATTTTGCACCTTACTTACAAAAGTTAAGCAGGTTTCGTTTCGAAAAGCAAAGCCCTCACTCACTCACTCATCACTACTCATCACTAATCTCAACTTGCCATGGAGGCAAACGGCTTAAATTTGGCAGGCTCATTCATTACACCTTACTTCACAAACTTAATCAGGTTTCGTTTCGAAAAGGCAAAGCCCTCACTCACTCACTCATCACTAACTCATCACTAATTCTCCACTTGCCGTGGAGGCAGACAGCTTAAATTTGGCAGGCTCATTCATTGCACCTTACTTACAAAAGTTAAGCAGGTTTCGTTTCGAAAAGGCATAGCCTCACTCACTCACTCATCACTAACTCATCACTAATTCTCCAACTTGCCGTGGAGGCAGACAGCTTCAATTTGGCAGCCTCATTCATTGCACCTTACTTACAAAAGTTAAGTAGGTTTCGTTTCGAAAAGGCAAAGCCCTCACTCACTCACTCACTCACTCACTACTAATTCTGCAACTGGCCTCACTCATCACTAATTCTTCAACTTGCCGTGGAGGCAGACGGCTTAATTTGGCAGCTCATTCATTGCACCTTACTTACAAAAGTAAGCAGTTTCGTTTCGAAAAGGCAAAGCCCTCACTCACTCACTCACTCACTCATCACTAATTCTCCAACTTGCCTGGAGGCAGATAGCTTAAATTTGGCAGGCTATTCATTGCACCTTACTTACAAGTTAAGCATGTTTCGTTTCGAAAAGACAAAGCCCTCCCTCACTCACTCACTCACTCATCACTAATTCTCCAACTTGCCGCCCTCACTCACTCACTCATCACTAATTCTCCAACTTGCCTCACTCATCACTAATTCTCCAACTTGCCGTGGAGGCAGGCGGCTTAAATTGGCAGCTCATTCATTGCACCGTACTTACAAAAGTTAAGCAGGTTTCGTTTCAAAAAGGCAAAGCCCTCACTCACTCACTCACTCATCACTAACTCATCACTAATTCTCCAACTTGCCGTGGAGGCAGACGGCTTAAATTTGGCAGGCTCATTCATTGCACCTTACTTACAAAAGTTAAGCAGGTTCCGTTTCAAAAGGCAAAGCCTCACTCACTCACTCACTCACTCATCACTAACTCTCACAATTCTCCAACTTGCCGTGGAGGCAGACGGCTTAAATTTGGCAGGCTCATTCATTGCACCTTACTTACAAAAGTTAAGCAGGTTTCATTTCAAAAGGCAAAGCCCTCACTCACTCACTCACTCATCACTAATTCTTCAGCTTGCCTCACTCATCACTAATTCTCCAACTTGCCATGGAGGCAGACGGCTTAAATTTGGCAGGCTCATTCATTACACCTTACTTACAAAAGTTAAGCAGGTTTCGTTTCTAAAAGGCAAAGCCCTCACTCACTCACCTCATCACTAACTCACACTAATTCTCCAACTTGCCGTGGAGGCAGACGGCTTAAATTTGGCAGGCTCATTCATTGCACCTTACTTACAAAAGTTAAGCAGGTTTCGTTTCTAAAAGGCAAAGCCCTCACTCACTCACTCATCACTAACTCATCACTAATTCTCCAACTTGCCGTGAGCAGCAGCTTAAATTGGCAGGCTCATTCATTGCACCTTACTTACAAAAGTTAAGTAGGTTTCGTTTCGAAAAGGCAAAGCCCTCACTCACTCACTCACTCACTCACTACTAATTCTGCAACTGGCCTCACTCATCACTAATTCTTCAACTTGCTGTGGAGGCAGACGGTTAAATTTGGCAGGCTCATTCATTGCACACTACTTACAAGTTAAGCAGGTTTCATTTCGAAAAGGCAAAGCCCTCACTCACTTACTCACTCACTCATCACTAATTCTCCAACTTGCCGTGGAGGCAGATAGCTTAAATTTGGCAGGCTGATTCATTGCACCTTACTTACAAAAGTTAAGCATGTTTCGTATCGAAAAGGCAAAGCCCTCCCTCACTCACTCACTCACTCATCACTAATTCTCCAACTTGCCGCCCTCACTCCACTCACTCATCACTAATTCCAACTTGCCTCCACTCATCACTAATTCTCCAACTTGCCGTGGAGGCAGGCGGCTTAAATTTGGCAGGCTCATTCATTGCACCGTACTTACAAAAGTTAAGCAGGTTTCGTTTCAAAAAGGCAAAGCCCTCACTCACTCACTCACTCATCACTAACTCATCAATAATTCTCCAACTTGCCGTGGAGGCCAGACGGCTTAATTTGGCAGGCTCATTCATTGCACCTTACTTACAAAAGTTAAGCAGGTTTCGTTTCAAAAAGGCAAACCCTCACTCACTCACTCACTCACTCATCACTAACTCATCACTAATTCTCCAACTTGCCGTGGAGGCAGGCGGCTTAAATTTGGCAGGCTCATTCATTGCACCTTACTTACAAAAGTTAAGCAGGTTTCATTTCAAAAGGCAAAGCCCACTCACTCACCACTCACTCATCACAATTCTTCAGCTTGCCTCACTCTCACTAATTCTTCCTCCAACGTCCATGGAGGCAACGGCTTAAATTTGGCAGGCTCATTCATTACACCTTACTTACAAAAGTAAACAGGTTTCGTTTCTAAAAGGCAAAGCCCTCACTCACTCACTCATCACTAACTGATCACTAATTCTCCAACTTGCCGTGGAGGCGACGGCTTAAATTTGGCAGGCTCATTCATTGCACCTTACTTACAAAAGTTAAGCAGGTTTCGTTTCGAAAAGGCAAAGCCCTCATCACTCACTCACTCACTCAACTCATCACTAATTCTCCAACTTGCCGTGGAGGCAGACAGAGCTTAATTTGGCAGGCTCATTCATTGCACCTTACTTACAAGTCAAGTAGGTTTCGTTTTGAAAAGGCAAAGCCCTCACTCACTCACTCACCACTCACTCACTCACTACTAATTCTGTAACTGCCTCACTCATCACTAATTCTTCAACTTGCCGTGGAGGCAGACGGCTTAAATTTGGCAGGCTCATTCATTGCACCTTACTTACAAAAGTTACAGGTTTCATTTCGAAAAGCAAAGCCCTCACTCCACTCACATCACTCATCACTAATTCTCCAACATGCCGTGGAGGCAGATAGCTTAAATTTGGCAGGCTGATTCATTGCACCTTACTTACAAAAGTTAACATGTTCGTTTCGAAAAGGCAAAGCCCTCCCTCACTCACTCATCACTAATTCTCCAACTTGCCGCCCTCACTCACCATCATCACTAATTCTCCAACTTGCCTCACTCATCACTAATTCTCCAACTTGCCGTGGAGCGGGCGGCTTAAATTTGGCAGGCTCATTCATTGCACCGTACTTACAAAAGTAAGCAGGTTTTGTTTCAAAAAGCAAAGCCCCACTCACTCACTCACCATCACTAACTCATCACTAATTCTCAACTTGCCGTGGAGGCAGACGCTTAAATTTGGCAGGCCATTCATTGCACCTTACTTACAAAAGTTAAGCAGGTTTCGTTTCAAAAGGCAAAGCCCTCACTCACTCACTCACTCACATTCACTCATCACTAACTCATCACTAATTCTCCAACTTGCTTGGAGGCAGACGGCTTAAATTGGCAGGCTCATTCATTGCACCTTACTTACAAAATTAAGCAGGTTTCGTTTCAAAGGCAAAGCCCTCACTCACTCACTCACTCATCACTAATTCTTCAGCTTGCCTCACTCATCACTAATTCTCCAACTTGCCATGGAGGCAGACGGCTTAAATTTGGCAGGCTCATTCATTACACCTTACTTACAAAAGTTAAGCAGGTTTCGTTTCTAAAAGGCAAAGCCCTCACTCACTCACTCATCACTAACTCATCACTAATTCTCCAACTTGCCGTGGAGGCAGACAGCTTAAATTTGGCAGGCTCATTCATTGCACCTTACTTACAAAAGTTAAGTAGGTTTCGTTTCGAAAAGGCAAAGCCCTCACTCACTCACTACTAATTCTGCAACTGGCCTCACTCATCACTAATCTTCAACTTGCCGTGGAGGCAGACGGCTTAAATTTGGCAGGCTCATTCATTGCACCTCTTACAAAAGTTAAGCAGTTTCGTTTCGAAAAGCAAAGCCCTCACTCACTCACTCACTCCCTCATCAACTAATTCTCCAACTTGCCGTGGAGGCAGATAGCTTAAATTTGGCAGGCTGATTCATTGCCCTACTTCAAAGTTAAGCATGTTGCGTTTCGAAAAGGCAAAGCCCTCCTCACTCACTCACATCACTCATCACTAATTCTCCAACTTGCCGCCCTCCCATCCTCAACTCATCACTAATTCTCCAACTTGCCTCCATCATCACAATCTCCAACTTGCCGTGGAGGCAGCGGCTTAAATTTGGCAGGCTCATTCATTGCACCGTACTTACAAAGTTAAGCAGGTTTTGTTTCAAAAAGGCAAAGCCCTCACTCACTCACTCACTCATCACTAACTCATCACTAATTCTCCAACTTGCCGTGAGGCAGACGGCTTAAATTTGGCAGGCTCATTCATTGCACCTTACTTACAAAAGTTAAGCAGGTTCGTTTCAAAAGGCAAAGCCTCACTCACTCACTCACTCACTCACTCATCACTAACTCATCACTAATTCCCCACTTGCCGTGGAGGCAGACGCTTAATTTGGCAGGCTCATTCATTGCACCTTACTTACAAAAGTTAAGCAGGTTTCATTTCAAAAGGCAAGCCCCCTTCACTCACTCACTCATCACTAATCTTCAGCTTGCCTCACTCTCACACACTATTCTCCAACTTGCCGTGAGGCAGACGCGCTTAAATTTGGCAGGCGCTTCATTGCACCTTACTTACAAAAGTTAAGCAGGTTTCATTTCTAAAAGGCAAAGCCCTCACTCACTCATCTACTCATCGCTAATATTCTCCAAGTTGCCTCACTCATCACTAATTCTCCAACTTGCCGTGAGGCAGACGGCTTAAATTTGGCAGGCTCATTCATGCACCTTACTTACAAAAGTTAAGCAGTTTTGTTTCGAAAAGGCAAAGCCATCACTCACTCACTCACCATCACTAACGCTCCAACTTGCCGGGGGAGGCAGACGGCTAAATTTGGCAGGCCATTCATTGCACCCTACTACAAAAGTTAAGCAGGTTTCGTTTGAAAAGGCAAAGCCCTCACTCACCTCACTCACTCTCACTCACTCATCACAACTCATCACTAATTCTCCAACTTGCCGGGAGGCAGACGCTTAAATTGGGCAGGCTCATTCATTGCACCTTACTACAAGGTTAAGTAGGTTTTGTTTTGAAAAGGCAAAGCCCTCACTCACTCACTCCCCCACTCATCACTAATTCTCCAACTTGCTCACTCATCACTAATTCTCCAACTTGCCGTGGAGGCAGACGGCTTAAATTTGGCAGGCTCATTCATTGCACCTTACTTACAAAGTAAAGCATGTTTCGTTTCGAAAAGGCAAGCCTTCACTCACTCACTCACACTCATCACTAACTCATCACCAATTCTCCAACTTGCCGTGGGAGCAGACGGCTTAAATTGGGCAGGCTCTTTCATTGCACCTACTTACAAAATTTAAGCAGGTTTCGTTTCAAAAGGCAAAGCCCTCACTCACTCACCATCACTAACTCATCACTAATTCTCCAACTTGCCGTGGAGGCAGACGCTTAATTTGGCAGGCTCATTCATTGCACCTTACTTACAAAAGTTGCAGGTTTCATTTCAAAAGGCAAAGCCCTCATCTCACTCACTCACTCACACTAATTCTCAGCTTGCTCACTCATCACTAATTCTCCAACTGCCGTGGAGGCAGACGGCTTAAATTTGGCAGGCGCATTCATTGCACCTTACTTACAAAGTGTGCAGTTTCATTTCTAAAAGGCAAACCCTCACTCACTCACTCACTCATCGCTAATTCTCCAACTTGCCTCACTCATCACTAATTCTCCAACTTGCCGTGGAGGCAGAGACGGCTTAAATTTGGCAGGCTCATTCATTGCACCTTACTTACAAAAGTTAAGCAGGTTTTGTTTCGAAAGGCAAAGCCATCACTCACTCACTCACTCATCAACTAACTCTCCAATTTGCCGTGGAGGCAGACGGCTTAAATTTGGCAGGCTCATTCCATTGCACCCTACTTACAAAAGTTAAGCAGGTTTCGTTTCGAAAAGGCAAGCCCTCACTCACTCACTCACTCACTCACTCATCACTAACTCAATCACTAATTCTCCAACTTGCCGTGGAGGCGACGGCTTAAATTTGGCAGGCTCATTCATTGCACCTACTTACAAAGGTTAAGTAGGTTTTGTTTTGAAAAGGCAAAGCCCTCACTCACTCACTCACCCACTCATCACTAATTCTCCAACTTGCCTCACTCATCACTAATTCTCCAACTTGCCGTGGAGGCGAACGGCTTAAATTTGGCAGCTCATTCTTGCACCTTACTTACAAAGGTAAAGCATGTTTCGTTTCGAAAGGCAAAGCCTTCACTCACTCACTCACTCACTCATCACTAACTCATCACCATTCTCCAACTTGCCGTGGAGGCAGACGGCTTAAATTTGCAGGCTCATTTTGCACCTTACTTACAAAGTTAAGCAGTTTTGTTTCGAAAAGGCAAAGCCCTCACTCACTCACTCACTCACCCACTCACTCATCACAATTCTCCAACTTGCCTCACTCATCACTAATTCTCCAACTGCCGTGCAGCAGACGGCTTAAATTTGGCAGGCTCATTCATTGCACTTACTTACAAAATTAAGCAGTTTAGTTTCGAAAAGGCAAAGCCCACTCACTCCTCACTCATTCACTCATCACTAATTCTCCAACTTGCCTCACTCATCACTAATTCTACAACTGGCCGTGGAGGCAGACGGCTTAAGATTTGGCAGGCTCATTCATTGCACCTTACTTACAAAAGTTAAGCATGTTTTGTTTCGAAAAGGCAAAGCCCTCACTCACTCACTCAACTCCCCACTAATCCTCCAACTTGCCGTGGAGGCAGACGCTTAAATTTGGCAGGCTCATTCATTGCACCTTACTTACAAAAGTTAAGCAGGTTTCGTTTCGATACTAATACAAGGCAAAGCCCTCACTCACTCACTCACTCACCACTAATTCTCCAACTTGCCGTGGATGCAGACGGCTTAAATTTTGCAGCTCATTCATTGCACCTTACTACTACAAAAGTTAAGCAGGTTTCGTTTTGAAAGGCAAAGCCCTCACTCACTCATTCACTCACTTATCACTAATTCTCCAACTTGCCGTGGAGGCAGACGGCTTTAAATTTGGCAGGCTCATTCATTGTACCTTACTTTCAAAAGTTAGCAGTTTCGTTTCGAAAGGCAAAGCCCTCACACACTCATCACTAATTCCCCAACTTGCCTTGGAGGCAGACGGCTTTAATTTGCAGCTGCATTCATTGCACCGTTACTTACAAAAGTTAAGCAGGTTTCGTTTCGAAATTCCACCTGTAACGGTGAGTTCTGACTTAACACCTGTAACGTGAGTATCTGACATTGCACCTGTAACGGTGAGTATCTGACATTGCACCTGTAACGGTGATGTACCTGACATTGCACAGACTGGTTGGTCCAATTCAACCAAATTTGGTATGCTATACTCCTTTACCAGTAAGATTAACAAAATATTTTTTTAGGATGGGGGTGAATGGGGAGGGAATAGAATTTTGAACTCCTGCACACTAACGGCTGGACCGATTTTTACCAAAATTCAGGGTGTGTGGCGGGGACTGGCTGAGGTGTAAGAAAGTGTTTGGAGGGCGGACAAGAGGAATAGTGGGGGTATTGGGGCGGACGGGGGGTGGTGGTAGGGGTTTTATTTTCACCAAAATTTCATAGTTGAATAAAAATATAATATTAAATTAAGTTATGAGTGTTGACATTATCGTAAGCTTATTGATTTTGTCTTCTTTAATATATCAAGTGCCGAGTGATTACAGCAATCTTGATACATTATTGTTTCTTACTAAAAACGTTATTCAATACATCTCCGCTGCAACGCGAGTATTTTGCTAGTATTTTATAATACATTTACAAAAAAACGAATATTGAAGCATTCACCAATTACCAGCCAATCGGCATTATGCCTTTATGTATTTAGTCATGTGAGTGAAACAGATGGGAAGAGCTGAACATTCCAATGGTCTACTAGTCAGTGATGCGAAGGAAATCCCATTGAGAATTGACTAGTAAATTTCTATACCCTTGATTAATGAATCACATTCAACACATTTTCACCCCTACAGATGGAGAATGGAAACATAATTAATGGTGTTAAAATATCTTCCTGCTTTTATCCTGGGATACACCTCTATATCTGGGATTCCTGGAACAGAAATACCAGGTGTAGTCAGATCATCAATAACTTAATGGTGTGAAAAATGGCAGGAATCAATCACTATGGGTTTTATAATCACTAAACTCATTTTTATTAAATCAGTAAACACTAATTCTTTGTTAAGAATAGTTCACTCAACAAGTGACACTATTCCTTTAATGTATTGATTGAAGACAGAAGGTTAAGGACTATGCCTTACCTTGTGTGTCACGAACTCCCCTGCCCGGTTTTCACTTACCCACCTATCATTTTCAGAAAACTCTCCAAGTAACTGTCAAGTCAAAAGCAGAACTAACAAGGAGGAGCGCCAACTTGCCGTGGAGGCAGACGGCTAAAATTTGGCAGGCTCATTCATTGCACCTTACTTACAAAAGTAAGCAGGTTTTCGTTTCGAAAAGGCAAAGCCCTCACTCAACTCACTCATCACTAACTCATCACTAATTCTCCACACTTGCCATGGAGCAGACGCTTAAATTTGCAGGCTCATTCATTACACCTTACTTACAAACTTAATCAGGTTTCGTTTCGAAAAGGCAAAGCCCTCACTCACTCACTCATCACCTAACTCATCACTATTCTCCAACTTGCCGTGAGGCAGACGGCTTAATTTGGCAGGCTCATTCATTCACCTACTTACAAAAGTTAAGCAGGTTTCGTTTCAAAAGGCAAAGCCCTCACTCACTCACTCACTCACTCATCACTACAACTCATCACTAATTCCAACTTGCCGTGGAGGCGACGGCTTAAATTTGGCAGGCTCATTCATTGCACCTTACTTACAAAGTTAAGTAGGTTTCGTTCGAAAAGGCAAAGCCCTCACTACTCACTCACTCACTACTAATTCTGCAACTGGCCTCACTCATCACTAATTCTTCAACTTGCCGTGGAGGCAGACGGCTTAAATTTGGCAGGCTCATTCATTGCACCTTACTTACAAAAGTTAAGCAGGTTTCGTTCGAAAGGCAAGCCCTCACTCATCACTCACTCACTCATCACTAATTCTCCAACTTGCCGCCTCACTCACTCACTCATCACTAATTCTCCAACTTGCCTCACTCATCACTATTCTCCAACTTCCGTGGAGGCAGATGGCTTAAATTTGGCAGGCTCATTCATCATGCACCTTACTTACAAAAGTTAAGCAGGTTTCGTTTCAAAAGGCAAGCCCTCACTCCCTCACTCACATACTCACTCTCACTAACTCATCACTAATTCTCCAACTTGCCGTGGAGGCAGACGGCTTAAATTTGGCAGGCTCATTCTTGCACCTTACTTACAAAAGTTAAGCAGGTTTCGTTTCGAAAAGGCAAAGCCCTCACTCACCTCACTCATCACTAACTCATCACTAATTCTCCAACTTCCATGGAGGCAGACGCTTAAATTTGGCAGGCTCATTCATTACACCTTACTTCAAAACTTAATCAGTTTCGTTTCGAAGGCAAAGCCCTCACTCACTCACTCATCACTAACTCATCACTAATTCTCCAACTTGCCGTGAGGCAACAGCTTAAATTTGGCAGGCTCATTCATTGCACCTTACTTACAAAAGTTAAGCAGGTTTCGTTTCGAAAAGGCATAGCCCTCACTCACTCACTCATCACTAACTCATCACTAATTCTCCAACTGCCGTGGAGGCAGACAGCGCTTCAATTTGGCAGGCTCATTCATTGCACCTTACTTACAAAGTTAAGTAGGTTTCGTTTCGAAAAGGCAAAGCCCTCCTCACTCACTCACTCACTCACTACTAATTCTGCAACGGCCTCACTCATCACAATTCTTCAACTTGCCGTGAGGGCAGACGGCTTAAATTTGGCAGGCTCATTCATTGCACCTTACTTACAAAAGTTAAGCAGGTTTCGTTTCGAAAAGGCAAAGCCCTCACTCACTTCACTCACTCACTCATCACTAATTCTCCAACTTGCCGTGGAGGCAGATAGCTTAAATTTGGCAGGCTGATTCATTGCACCTTACTTACAAAGTTAAGCATGTTTCGTTTCGAAAGACAAAGCCTCCCTCACTCCTCACTCACTCATCACTAATTCTCCAACTTGCCGCCCTCACTCACTCACTCATCACTAATTCTCCAACTTGCCTCACTCATCACTAATTCTCCAACTTGCCGTGGAGGCAGGCGGCTTAAATTTGGCAGGCTCATTCATTGCACCGTACTTACAAAAGTTAAGCAGGTTTTGTTTCAAAAAGGCAAAGCCCTCACTCACTCACTCACTCATCACTAACTCATCACTAATTCTCCAACTTGCCGTGGAGGCAGACGGCTTAAATTTGGCGGCTCATTCATTGCACCTTACTTACAAAAGTTAAGCAGGTTTCGTTTCAAAAAGGCAAAGCCCTCACTCACTCACTCCTCACTCTCACTAACTCACCTAATCTCCAACTTGCCGTGGAGGGCAGACGGCTTAAATTTGGCAGGCTCATTCATTGCACCTTACTTACAAAAGTTAAGCAGGTTTCATTCAAAAGGCAAAGCCCTCACTCACTCACTCACTCATCACTAATTCTTCAGCTTGCCTCACTCATCACTAATTCTCCAACTTGCATGGAGGCAGACGCTTAATTTGGCAGCTCATTCATTACACCTTACTTACAAAAGTTAAGCAGGTTTCGTTTCAAAAGGCAAAGCCCTCACTCACTCACTCATCACTACTCATCACTATTCTCCAACTTGCCGTGGAGGCAGACGGCTTAAATTGGCAGGCCCTTCATTGCACCTTACTTACAAAAGTTAAGCAGGTTTCGTTTCTAAAAGGCAAAGCCCTCACTCACTCACTCATCACTAACTCATCACTAATTCTCAAACTTGCCGTGAGGCAGACAGCTTAAATTGGCAGGCTCATTCATTGCACCTTACTTACAAAAGTTAAGTGGTTCGTTTCGAAAAGGCAAAGCCCTCACTCACTCACTCACTCACTCACTACTAATTCTGCAACTGGCCTCACTCATCACTAATTCTTCAACTTGCTGTGAGGCAGACGGTTAAATTTGGCAGGCTCTTTCATTGCACCTTACTTACAAAAGTTAAGCAGGTTTCATTTCGAAAAGCAAAGCCCTCACTCACTCACTCACCTCACTCATCACTAATTCTCCAACTTGCCGTGGAGCAGATAGCTTAAATTTGCAGGCATTCATTGCACCTTACTTACAAAAGTTAAGCATTTTTCGTATCGAAAAGGCAAAGCCCTCCCTCACTCACTCACTACTCATCACTAATTCTCCAACTTGCCGCCCTCACTCACTCACTCATCACTAATTCTCCCTGCCTCACTCATCACTATTCTCCAACTTGCCGTGGAGCAGCGGCTTAAATTTGGCAGGCTCATTCATTGCACCGTACTTACAAAAGTTAAGCAGGTTTCGTTTCAAAAGGCAAAGCCCTCACTCACTCACTCTCACTAACTCATCAATAATTCTCCAACTTGCCGTGGAGGCAGACGGCTTAATTTGGCAGGCTCATTCATTGCACCTTACTTACAAAAGTTAAGCAGGTTTTTTTTCAAAAGGCAAAGCCCTCACTCACTCACTCATCACTCATCACTAACTCATCACTAATTCTCCAACTTGCCGTGGAGGCAACGGCTTAAATTTGGCAGCTCATTCATTGCACCTTACTTACAAAGTTAAGCAGGTTTCATTTCAAAAGGCAAAGCCCTCACTCACTCACTCACTCATCACCTATTCTTCAGCTTGCCTCACTCATCACTATTCTCCAACTGCATGGAGGCAGACGGCTTAAATTTGGCAGGCTCATTCATTACACCTTACTACAAAAGTAAGCAGGTTTCGTTTCAAAAGGCAAGCCCTCACTCACTCACTCATCACTAACTGATCACTAATTCTCCAACTTGCCGTGGAGGCAGACGGCTTAAATTTGGCAGGCTCATTCATTGCACCTTACTTACAAAAGTTAAGCAGGTTGTTTCGAAAGGCAAAGCCCTCACTCACTCACTCATCACTAACTCATCACTAATTCTCCAACTTGCCGTGGAGGCAGACGCTTAAATTTGGCAGGCTCATTCATTGCACCTTACTTACAAGTCAAGTAGGTTCCGTTTTGAAAAGGCAAAGCCCTCATCACTCACTCATCACTCACTCACTCACTACTAATTCTGTAACTGGCCTCACTCATCACTAATTCTTCAACTTGCCGTGGAGGCAGACGTTAAATTTGGCAGGCTCATTCATTGCACCTTACTTACAAAAGTTAAGCAGGTTTCATTTCGAAAAGGCAAAGCCCTCACTCCACTCACTCACTCATCACTAATTCCCAACATGCCGTGAGGCAGATAGCTTAAATTTGGCAGGCTGATTCATTGCACCTTACTTACAAAAGTTAAGCATGTTTCGTTTTCGAAAAGGCAAAGCCCTCCCTCACTCACTCATCACTAATTCTCCAACTTGCCGCCCTCACTCACTCACCATCACTATTCTCCAACTTGCCACTTCACTAATTCTCCAATAGCCGTGGAGGCAGGCGGCTTAATTGGGCAGGCTCATTCATTGCACCGTACTACAAAAGTTAGCGGTTTCGTTTCAAAAAGGCAAAGCCCTCACTCACTCACTCACTCTCACTAACTCATCACTAATTCTCCAACTTGCCGTGGAGGCAGACGGCTTAAATTTGGCAGGCTCATTCATTGCACCTTACTTACAAAAGTTAAGCAGGTTTCGTTTCAAAAGGCAAAGCCCTCACTCATCACTCACTCACTCACTCATCACTAACTCATCACTAATTCTCCAACTTGCCGTGGAGGCAGACGGCTTAAATTTGGCAGGCTCATTCATTGCACCTTACTTACAAAAGTAGCAGGTTTCGTTTCAAAAGGCAAAGCCCTCACTCACTCACTCACTCATCACTAATTCTTCAGCTTGCCTCACTCATCACTAATTCTCCACTTGCCATGGAGCAGACGGCTAAATTTGGCAGGCTCATTCATTACACCTTACTTACAAAGTTAAGCAGGTTTCGTTTCTAAAAGGCAAAGCCCTCACTCACTCACTCATCACTAACTCATCACTATTCTCCAACTTGCCGTGGAGGCAGACAGCTTAAATTTGGAGGCTCATTCATTGCACTTACTTACAAAAGTTAGTCAGGTTTCGTTCGAAAAGGCAAAGCCCTCACTCACTCACTACTAATTCTGCAACTGGCCTCACTCATCACTAATTCTCAACTTCCGTGGAGGCAGACGGCTTAAATTTGGCAGGCTCATTCATTGCACCTTACTTACAAAAGTTAAGCAGGTTTCGTTTCGAAAAGGCAAAGCCCTCACTCACTCACTCACTCACTCATCAACTAATTCTCCAACTTGCCGGTGGAGGCAGATAGCTTAAATTTGGCAGGCTATTCATTGCACCTTACTTACAAAAGTTAAGCATGTTTCGTTTCGAAAAGGCAAAGCCCTCCCTCACTCACTCACTCACTCATCACTAATTCTCCAACTTGCCGCCCTCACTCACTCATCTCATCACTAATTCTCCAACTTGCCTCACTCATCACTAATTCTCCAACTTGCCGTGGAGGCAGCGGCTTAAATTTGGCAGGCTCATTCATTCACCGTACTTACAAAGTTAAGCAGTTTTGTTTCAAAAAGCAAAGCCCTCACTCACTCACTCACTCATCACTAACTCATCACAATTCTCCAACTTGCCGTGGAGGCAAACGCTTAAATTTGGCAGCTCATTCATTGCACCTTACTTACAAAAGTTAAGCAGTTTCGTTTCAAAAGGCAAAGCCCTCCCTCACTCACTCACTCACCACTCATCACTAACTATCACTAATTCTCCAACTTGCCGTGGAGGCAGACGGCTTAATTTTGGCAGGCTCATTCATTGCACCTTACTTCAAAAAGTTAAGCAGGTTTCATTTCAAAAGCAAGCCTCACTCACTCACTCACTCATCACTAATCTTCAGCTGCCTCACTCATCACTAATTCTCCAACTTGCCGTGGAGGCAGACCTTAAATTTGGCAGGCGCATTCATTGCACCTTACTTACAAAAGTTAAGCAGGTTTCATTTCTAAGGCAAAGCCCTCACTCACTCACTCACTCATCGCAATTCTCCAAGTTGCCTCACTCATCACTAATTCTCCAACTTGCCGTGGAGGCAGACGGCTTAAATTTGGCAGGCTCATCATTGCACCTTACTACAAAAGTTAAGCAGGTTTTGTTTCGAAAAGGCAAAGCCATCACTCACTCACTCACTCATCACTAACCTCCAACTTGCCGTGGAGGCAGACGGCTTAAATTTGGCAGGCTCATTCATTGCACCCTACTTACAAAGTGTAAGCAGGTTTCGTTTCGAAAAGCAAAGCCCTCACTCACTCACTCACTCCTCACTCATCACTAACTCATCACTAATTCTCCAACTTGCCGTGAGGCAGACGGCTTAAATTTGGCAGGCTCATTCATTGCACCTTACTTACAAGGTTAAGTAGGTTTGTTTTGAAAAGGCAAAGCCCTCACTCACCACTCACCCACTCATCACTAATTCTCCAACTTGCTCACTCATACTAATTCTCCAACTTGCCGTGGAGGCAGACGGCTTAAATTGGCAGGCTCATCATTGCACCTTACTTACAAAGTAAAGCAGTTTCGTTTCGAAAAGGAAAAGCCTTCACTCACTCACTCACTCACCATCACTAACTCATCACCAATTCTCCACTTGCCGTGGAGGCAGACGGCTTAAATTTGGCAGGCTCATTCATTGCACCTTACTTACAAAAGTTAAGCAGGTTTCGTTTCAAAAAGGCAAAGCCCTCACTCACTCACTCATCACTAACTCATCACTAATTCTCCAACTTGCCGTGGAGGCAGACGGCTTAAATTTGGCAGGCTCATTCATTGCACCTTACTTACAAAAGTTAGCAGGTTTCATTTCAAAAGGCAAAGCCCTCACTCACTCACTCACTCATCACTAATTCTTCAGCTTGCCTCACTCATCACTAATTCTCCAACTTGCCGTGGAGGCAGACGGCTTAAATTTGGCAGGCGCATTCATTGCACCTTACTTACAAAAGTTGCAGGTTTCATTTCTAAAAGGCAAAGCCCTCACTCACTCACTCACTCATCGCTAATTCTCCAACTTGCCTCACTCATCACTAATTCTCCAACTTGCCGTGGAGGCAGACGGCTTAAATTTGGCAGGCTCATTCATTGCACCCTTACTTACAAAGTTAAGCAGGTTTTGTTTCGAAAAGGCAAAGCCATCACTCACTCACTCACTCATCACTAATCCTCCAACTTGCCGTGGAGCAGACGGCTTAAATTTGGCAGGCTCATTCATTGCACCCTACTTACAAAAGTTAAGCAGGTTTCGTTTCGAAAAGGCAAAGCCCCACTCACTCACTCACCACTCACTCATCACTACCTCATCACTAATTCTCCAACTTGCGTGGAGGCAGACGGCTTAAATTTGGCAGGCTCATTCATTGCACCTTACTTCAAAGGTTAAGTAGGTTTTGTTTGAAAAGGCAAAGCCCTCACTCCTCACTCACCCACTCATCACTATTCTCCAACTTGCCTCACTCATCACTAATTCTCCAACTTGCCGTGGAGGCAGACGGCTTAAATTTGGCAGGCTCATTCATTGCACCTTACTTACAAAGGTAAAGCATGTTTCGTTTCGAAAAGGCAAAGCCTTCACTCACTCACTCACTCACTCATCACTAACTCATCACCAATCTTCCAACTTGCCGTGGAGGCAGACGGCTTAAATTTGGCAGGCTCATTTATTGCACCTTACTTACAAAAGTTAAGCAGGTTTGTTTCGAAAAGGCAAAGCCCTCACTCACTCTCACTCACCCACTCACTCATCACTAATTCTCCAACTTGCCTCACTCATCACTAATTCTCCAACTTGCCGTGCAGCAGACGCTTAATTTGGCAGCTCATTCATTGCACCTTACTTACAAAAGTTAAGCGGTTTAGTTTCGAAAAGGCAAAGCCCTCACTCACTCACTCACTCATTCACCACTATCTCTATTCTCCAACTTGCCTCACTCATCATCACTAATTCTACAACTTGCCGTGGAGGCAGACGCTTAGATTTGGCAGCTCATTCATTGCACCTTACTTACAAAGTTAAGCATGTTTGTTTCGAAAAGGCAAGCCCTCACTCACCTCACTCACTCCCCCACTAATTCTCCAACTTGCCGGGAGGCAGACGGCTTAAATTTGGCAGGCTCATTCATTGCACCTTACTTACAAAAGTTAAGCGTTTCGTTTCGATCTAATACAAGGCAAAGCCCCACTCACTCACTCACTCACCCACTAATTCTCCACCTTGCCGTGGATGCAGACGGCTTAAATTTGGCAGGCTCATTCATGCACCTTACTTACAAGTTCAGGTTTCGTTTTGAAAAGGCAAAGCCCTCACTCACTCATTCACTTCACTTATCATCAATTCTCCAACTGGCCGTGGAGGCAGACGGCTTAAATTTGGCAGGCTCATTCATTGTAACCTTACTTCAAAAGTTAGCAGGTTTTGTTTCGAAAAGGCAAAGCCCTCACCCACTCATCATCAATTCTCCACTTGCCTTGGAGGCAGACGGCTTTAATTTGGCAGGCTCATTCATTGCACCTTACTTACAAAAGTTAAGCAGGTTTCGTTTCGAAATTCCACCTGTAACGGTGAGTATCACTTACATTACACCTGTAACGTGAGTATCGGGTGACATTGCACCTGTAACGGTGAGTGGTGGAGTGCTGACAGTTGGCAAGCCTGTAACGGATGAGTAATCGGACATGTGAACAGACTCGGGGTGGGGGTGCGCAGATGGTGTCGATACGCCAAATTTGGTATAAGTATACGTTCACTTGTACCAGTAAAAGAAACTAAACATGTTTTTGTTGCGTGATTCGGGGGGTGAGTAGGGGAGGAATATAATTTGAACTCCCTGAGGACTAAAACGAGGGAAGCCATTTTTACCAAGAACTTCAGGTGGCTGTGCGGACTGGTGATGAAGGGAGAAGTGTTTGGTAGGGGAGTCAGGCGGTATACGATGTGGGGGTATTAGAGGAGGGTCGGACGGGATGGGGAGGCAGGGGTGATTTCACCGCAAATTCATTGTATGGTTGCTATAAAAAATATATATTTAATTAAAGTTTAATGAGGTTAGATATCAGTACAACGACTGTATTGGATTGTCTTGTCGTGTAATGATGAGTGCAAGAAGTAGCCGAGTGTTACAGGCAAGCTGGATACTGTATGTGCTGCTATACTAAAAACGTTAGTGCAATACATCACCCACGGCGAAAGCCAGTATGTTGCTAGTATTATAATTACAAATTACAGACAAAACACGAAGTATGGGAGAGCAGTCACCATTGAACGGAGCCGATACGGCATTGAATGCCTTAGAGTAGCGGAGCATAAGGGGAAACAGATGGGAAAGACACTGAACAGGCCAAGGGGTCGACTGTTGCGAGTGTATAGCAAAGGAATCGCCATGGGGAGAAAAAAAGTGGGTGCACACTCGAGAAAATTGTCTAGACCCTATGATGGACCACAAAGCTAATACACTGCAGACCGAGTGCACCACCGACCAGAGGGAGAATGGAAACATAAAGGCAAGGGTTAAAGAGCGAAGCTCCTCGTTGAGCCGGAGGATACACCAGGGAGACGGGCAGATGCCTGAAACAAAGAACTGACCCAGCAACTCATACGAGCTGCCAAATAGGCTCTCGGCTAACTTAGAAGGGGGAAAAATGGCCAATCAAGCACTAGTGGGTAGAGGATATGTAGGAATAAAGGAGGAAGGAAACAGCAAACGCAGGGGATAGTAAAGTCAAGAAACACGAAGAGCCTGTGCCTGAGGGGGTAAAGGAATGATGTCACACTCAACCCGGAACGACTAAATCCTTGAAACTGATATGAGTACAGTCGCGGAGCAGGGTGAGGAGCGAGGCTGACCAAGGGGGAGGTGGCACAAACCGGGTCCACCGGACCCGCGAGGTCACAAGTCGCGCACCTAGCGTGGAGCAAAAACATACTCCATAACGGCACTGAGTAAGTCAAAAACAAAACTACAGAGAAGTAGGGAACAACGCAAACTATTATAGCGCAAAAAGGGGCAAGGGCAGGAACGAAAACCGGAAATATTGTCTAGATAAGCTAATATGATCAGTCTGCCGACCCACATTCACGAGATCAGCGAATGACCGGCGAAAAGCTTCGATGGGATTACCCCACCCACCTAACATTATAACAAACCTGTAAGAGAAAAGGCTATCAACACCTCAAGCACATCAAAATACAACATTTCTTATATAAGTAGTAAAACCGATCCTTCTTCTTAGTAGCAACTTCGAAACACAGGGTCGTGTTGGGGATATACGCATAAAGGAGCGCCTCACATGTAACTTAAAATGATTGTGAGTATAATTGTAGAAAACGAAAAAAGGAGGGGCCATGAAAAATATACAGAAAAACAAACACGGGACGCATAAAAGTTTCTTAGGTTAAAAAGTGGTTGGACTAACGTTCGCCACGCAGCCGCAACAGATTTAACAGTACATTGGTTGAGGCAAAATAACGCGTACATTGTAACGATAAAACAGGTTTAGTTGAATAACACCTGAAAGTTAAAGGGGATCGATCCAACTGTTTGTGGATAAGTGTTTCATAATCCTGAGTCCTATTGAAGACCGGAGGAAGGAGGCTTGCCTTACCTTCCGTTCTTCATAGAACCACAGGGAGCCGATCAGAGAGAAGCGTAATAACTACCGCATCGTCAGCTGGGCTTACAGTCCGCGACCCTTGTCTTCTATGCGCAATAGGATCGCGCTAGGCTCTATAAGAAGGTCTGTCGGAATCCGTCAGACTACGCGCCGGAGGGACGACTAGCGAGCGGTAAGGGCGGGAGTTCAGTTACGCTTGCGCTCCGGTGCCTCACTGTGGGTGCGTTGAAGAACGGAAGTAAAAGGGCGAACAGCTTCCTTTAGCACCTCCCCGTGCTGCAATAGAACTGGATTAACCGAAAACTTACCGAAAACACGTGGAGTACCCTTTAAACACTTACTGACAACAGAAAAGCAAAAACTCCAAAAAAAAGTGGAGGAATAATTGGGATAAAGAAAGAAGCCAGAGTAGAATAAAATTCTCCAAGTCGTGGGGAAAGTGTTCCCAGAACATTCCCCTATAGGAGCGGGCAATGGAAGTCGGTCATACCTCCATTTGCGCTACGAAGATGTTGCACATTAAGACGGTATAAATGACTTAGCGACAACGCCTGAGTATCATGACTAACCCCAAAGGTTATACCGGTTCCAGTTTCGCACGAAACTGGAGGCGGACCCGGTCTCCGCCGCCTCTGAACGACGGAGGGGGGGAACGTGGGGTTTCTTCCCTGAAAGTATGTCCTTATGTTTGGAGGAAAACTTTTAAGCTCCAATAGGTCCCTCATATCCTATCCCCGGTCACTCGTCCCTGTCATTAATTCACAAATATGAGACCCCGCGGTGGTCAGTAACTATTGTCACAAGAGAATGGGATACCAACGACGGACCAGATGGAAGGGGGAGGGAGGCCGAATGACGGATGTCATTAGATAATGCGGTTCAGGATCGGCAACGGATAAAGGCACACCAGCCCTACAACATTACACGTATAAAAGTGCATATGTATGATCTAAGTTATACTAAAACCGCAGGGTACATCGAACTCAAACAAATAAGCCTATAGGCGAGACAGGATACGACGGCGGACCGGGCACTCTACACGATAACAGAATCGTGTAATAGGCTCCTTTGACGGCCATTCTGTGCTGTTAGCTAGCTCTGTGACTACACACACCACAAGTCACCGCTGGGCGGTGTCGGGGAGGCACGACGAGCGGGGAGAAGGCGATGATTGGGAACAGTGACTTCACATATTGCCCGTTGAATAGCAGACAAGAAAACACCCTGCCGGGTTACCACCAAGCAAGATGAGTTAACTATTGAAAGACAGCGATCGTACCAATTGTCATGCAGGTTTTAACCCTGTGATTGCCGACTTAAAACATGGTGGACGGCCAAACATGCTTGGACCGACTAAGAAGCCTATGAAGTGAGATAATGCTGACACTTAAAAATGGCATGGCACGTTTCAGACCACCAATTGTCATATGGCATGTATATTACAATTGGACTCATCGGTTGGTCCCAATTGTGTCTTCGAATGCAATTGTCCCGGAGCAACGAACGAGCACAGAAGAAACTTACCTGACACCGCGATTCCCGATCCTCTCATCCACACAAACAGGTTCGGGAGAAATGGCTATCCACGCTGTAGAACTCTGAAACAAGTATTCCGATGACACTCCAGCGTTGCAGCATCTCAGTGTACTGTAGTAAGCTCTTCTTTCTCTCGACCTGTGTCTCCTGGTGAATTGCTTGTCGAAGGGAAGCACACTGGGACCAACGATTACTTACGGGTAGACAACTGCCCATACCGCAGGGGGCTAAATGAGTTGCAGCCTTAAATTTTGCAAATGAGACTCACGGTTGCGGCCAGTGGTCCACAGCAGAAGTATGCAAGAAGCCTCCCCCAGATTGTCTTAAACCTGTGGGACGAAGCATCAACATGTGTTAAAGAAACAGAAACACCGCTCCATAGACAAAGCTTGTAAGATGAGCGTTTCTTTGTCAATAAGACAGAAAGCTCCCAATTTCGCGTGTTGGGGAAATTACGAGGCAGCCTCAGGGTGTCTGATGAACTTCAAAAGGGGGCACATAGTGAAGGGTGCACTGTAAAAATCATTGAAAACTTCTACAAGAGTGATAGGGCCACCAGAACAGACAGTCGTGTCTGTCTGGTGTAGAAACAGCGCAACCAAATGTCAAAGTTTTCAAAGGCATCATAGTCCTTATCATTCAGGGCATAGAATTAGTATTATATTTTCATGAATCATCATACAGTGGGTTTATACACGAATAAGAATCAAATGACTGCATTTAGATTTCGGCGATTGTAGGTAGATGATATGGTCCGATGATTATAAATCCTGAAAAATCGGAGAAGTAATCCTTCGTTAGCCTACCGGAAACTCAGGACAAGATAATGTGTCAGTAAGTCTGTTGAGATAGGTCATTCTAAATGTGTATAGAAAGTTAGTTCAAAATGACGAACCAGGTCGATATTGTGAATATACATTGTCGCGGTAACCGAGAATAAAAGGAGGGAGGGGGTAGGAAAAAGGAGGAAGGAGGAGAAGAAAAAGCGGATAGGCCGCTCCGCATTCATTCATCCGACACCTTTCCCGCCACGTCAAAATAGGAGCGAAATAAATATGAACGGAATCGGCGGGGAGCTACGGCGAGATTTAGTAGCGGTGGTCTAATGCGTAGAAGCCCGGAGAACACAGGGTGTTGATGCGTTCAAAGCCTTACTGTGGCCTACGGAATATGCTTGAGATTAAAAAGATTATTACCCACTCGCCAAAAAATAGGAAAGGCGGAAGCCTGGTCAAGGCTAAATGAACTCTCAAGTCCACGCCTCTAAAGGACCATAACCGCTCCCAAGTTTCATTGGAGAAATAGTGAACAAGGGTGATCGGTACAGGGGGTGATGAAACTCAAGGGATAATAGGTACATAGCATAACAATCTTAAGGAACATCTAGGCCAAATGTTGAGATGAGAACCATATATTGAAAACCTTCAACAGTCGGGAACTGTTGACAGTGGACGGTTGTTCACAGTATGAAACACCATGAATAGTCTGCTAAATTATCTTATCTGAAGTTACTCCGCGGCAATTATCGACGCGCAGATCACCTCTTTTATTTGCGTATTTATATTGTTTTAGGGGGGTGTCCAGGATATGATGATGTAAAGGGGTATCTCCACTGTTTGGGGTAAGTATTTTATCGTTCGAATCCAGACTTCTTTGTAAGACACACGGAGGAGCGGGGGAGAGTAGGCGCAAAAGACGAACTTTGGCGTAGGCCCTCTACCTTCCTTGCAATATCAAATAGAAAGCACACAGATTAGCCGGAGAGAAGTAGGAACTTACCACGCATCGCTCGCGGTCCCCTCGCGCGGGACAGCACCCTCTAGGACAGGAAGTACTGACCGACAGCCTTGTATCTTCCTATGCCTGCAATGCGCGATCTATGCGCATAGAAGAACAAGGTCCCGTCTAGACTGTCAGACCAAGCCCGGTAAGTTCTTACCTTCTCGCCTGGCGCCGGTGGGTGCTATTGACGAACGGAAGGGGAAGCACAGCTACTGTACCGCCCGTGCTTACAAAAGAACACACAGGGGGCGATTCTAGAAACACTTACAACAACGCAGTGGAGAATCCCCCGTGTAGCTTGGGGGCCGAGGCATAAGCGGTCGGAAGGAGAATAGGGCAGCAGTCAAGGGAAGAAAATGAGGAATGCGACAGACCGAGCGGGGACCGGGGGGGAATTTGCGCCCAACCCACAGCGGTAGGTAAATCAGTGATTGGGTTGAGAGGGGCAAAAGGTGACAGCTACCATGTTTACAAAGCAACAAAACGTGGAGGCGCAAGCCCCTGGGGGTGGTATCACGCTCGTGATCCCAGGGGGGCGGGCGGCCAACGCCAGGGGGAGACGGCGAGCAGAGGCCCGGGATCAGGACAGAGCATTGCGAAAAGAGCCGAAACGGGGCCCTCAGTCGAGGGTACAACGGGCCCCTAAGGAAACCGAACCGGGGCGGCGCGGGGGAGGGGAAGCACGGACGGCCGACGCTAGACTTGAAAGAGGGTGGAAGTAGAAGAGGATAACGGGAGGGATAAGTGAAATGAGGGTGGGGGGATAGCCATTAATCGTGACATGTGGTTATAAGGGTGAAGGAGTTGGGATACCCATCGGAGAATAATGTAGGCAGGGCAGGCGCAAGCGGCACGTGAACGGGCCGAGGGAGGGGCGCACTTAGAATCAATGAGAGAGGAATGCGACGAACTGCAGCGCTGAGAGGCGAGCGACCGGCGTAGAGGTGGTTTGGGGCACTACGGACTCTCTCGGGGTGAGATGGGGCTGTTTTGGACTATGACAGGTTACTTGCAGTAACGGTTTTCTGACAGAACTGATAGGTGAGTGTCAGTGAGACAGGGACTAAACAACTGCGGTGCACTCTGTGTATGTCCCGTGTACGCTGGCCGAACAGTCACACAAAGGTAGGCTAGCTCTTAACGCTTGGCCGTGTCTATTCTAAAATGGCGGCATATCATACATATAGAATAAACCGTGCAATAAGTAGAATTTCACCTGAACTGCAGTTGGTATGGATACGCAGTGGCTATAGCGGGTGGTCGAAGGCTCTCGAGAGAACTGGGAGTTCCTCTGTATAGGGCGCGTTACTAGAAGAAGACTAGCTGCTGGATCACGTGGCGGATATTTGCATAGAAAATGCGAGGAATGACTTAGGTGTGTATAAAAGTCCCCAATGAGGGTAGGTGGAGTGAAAGTGTTGCATCTCCTGATATTACATCACCAATTTAAGTTATTTATGCCGGGAAGAAATCTAGCTACACCGCTGGGTACAATGTAGTGCTTTCCCACGGGGATCAATGGCTCGCCAGATGCTAAGAGGGGTGGCTGTAGGGGTGACCACAGCCGGATAACATGGCGGGAAGATATGTTAACACCTGAGATCTGTACATCTGTGCCCAATCGGCTCCATCATGGTAGAGGGTGCAAATGGTGAATGTTCATTCACATTAAATCAAAAGGATTCAATAAGCAAAAATGACTGTAGTCAGATCGTCCTCAATGTCGTGGAACTTGTCCGTTCCTCGAACATACACTGACTCAAGGTAGAAACCGATTGGTCGGAGCAGCTCAAGTTTGCACAGGGCAACGTCATTGCGAACCACGTGATTTCACTGCAATGACTAAATACATAAAGCATAAGCCGACGTGAAGGCTTGGGTGAGATATGATGTGCTCCGGGCTAAGTCAATAGGTCCGTTTTTTCTGGAATAACGTGTAAATGATATCACAGATACTGATGCAAAAAAGTGACTGCAGAGACGAGGCTTCGCACGGCGCGGAGTGTGGTGCTTAGAATACGACGTTTTTAGTTGAAGAAGCAATAATGTAGTCAAGATTGCTGTACGTCCACCGAGCACTTTGATATACTTAAAAGAAAGACAAGCAATGAAGGCTGACAAGATGAATGCAGGAACGACCACATCCAGGACACTCTAAACGGGAATATTAATAATTTATTGATATGCACTAAGTTAGACATTGCATATGTGTGGAAAACACAATAAACCCCTACGCACCAGGGGGCCCTCCCCGGTCCCGCCACTAATAATCCACACCCACTAGGATGGCCTCTCTGTGTGCCCGCCGCCTCCAACATGAATGGACGTCGTCGAAATCCTAATGAGAACAGCCATACAGGCACAGTCCCCGGCTGACAAACAACTGAGATATTTTTGGTGTAAAAATCAGGTCCGAGCCTAAATGCTGGGGGAAAAAGAGCGGAAGGGAAGGAGAATAGTGTAGCCAGGATATCACACAAGTTCTATGGGATTCCCTCAGCCCAGGTTACACCCATGCCAGTCCTAAAAAAAAGAGGTTTTGTTAATCGTTGTGTAACGGAGTAAAGGGATATATGCATAGCCACATTTGAGTTGTCAAAAACTTGGGGAAGAACTCCCAAGAGCACATCTATGTGGCCCATAAAGATCAGGAAATACGTCGTCAACCTTAACGAATGAGAATGCAATTTCCGAGAGACGTCACCAGGGTTACAAGGTGCACATGTCAATGAGTACTCAGCGCGGTTACAAGAGTTTGAAAATGATAGCAGCACTCAAACCGTTACGAGGATGGGACTTTTCCGAAAGCGACACCTGTTAAGCATATTTGTAATAAGGTTCAAATTGATAGATGCCTCCAATTAAAACCTTCTTGCTCTCCGAGAGGCAAGTTGATATCGTGATGAGTGTGATTGGGGTCTTTGCCTTTTCGTAAACACGAAAACCGGTGCTTAACTTGTTGAAAGTAAGAGTCACGCATGACTATGGGAGCCGTGGCCCAGATTTAAGCCGTGTCTGCGCCCGACGCAGTTGTCTAATTAGATGTATCAGATGAGATGAATGGAGGTAGTGAGGGCTTTGCCTTTTCAAAAGCAGAAACGCTGCATGTAACTATGTTGTAACTTATGTGCAAGTGCAATTAGCCTGACCACTTTAACAGCCGTCTGCATGCCACGGCAAGCTTGTCTGTGAGCACATTCGGTGTTGGAGTGATAGTGCAGGTGGAGTTGAGGGGCTTTGCCTTGTATTATTATCGCAAGCGAAAGCCCGCTTTTAACTATATTCTGTGCAGTAAGTTGCCTGAATAGACCGGCCAAATTCTAAGCCGCTAGGCCCTCCACGGCACGTTGGTGAGGAATTAAGTGGAGGAGATGAGGGATGGTGACGGTGGAAGAGATAGCTAGGGTTTACGCCTTCTTCGGTAAACAAGAACATGCATTAAGCTTTTAGTTGAAGTACAGAAGGTGGCCGATGAATGAGCCGTGCGCACAATCATAAGCCTCATGGCCTCCACGCAAAGTCTGGTAGACTTCAGTGATGAAGGAGGCAAGTTGGAGATTAGTGATGAGGATGAAATAGTGAAGTGAGTGAGGTGACGGCTTGTGACCTCTTTTCGAACTCGACCACCGCAGTGCTTAACGGGGTGTATTTGTGTAAGCTGAAAAGGATGTTGGGCCATGAACTGCAGGACGGTCCTGGCACAAATTTCATAGAAGCGTCTTCCTGCACGAGGACAAGTTGGAGAATTAAATGTGATTTAGGATGAGGGCACAAGTATGGTGGAGGAAGTTAGAGTGAGATGGATTAGGTGGGTGGGTTGAAGTGAGTAGAGAATATAGGGCGAGGTGCCCTTTTCGAAGCACCAAACACTGCTTAACTTTTGTCATGTAAGGTGCGCACTCAAATGAGCCTGGCCAAATCTTAGCCAATCTAACGCTCTGCTACTCATCACTAACTCATCACTAATTCTCCAACTTGCCGTGGAGGCAGACAGCTTAAATTTGGCAGGCTCATTCATTGCACCTTACTTACAAAAGTTAAGCAGGTTTCGTTTCGAAAAGGCATAGCCCTCACTCACTCACTCATCACTAACTCATCACTAATTCTCCAACTTGCCGTGGAGGCAGACAGCTTCAATTTGGCAGGCTCATTCATTGCACCTTACTTACAAAAGTTAAGTAGGTTTCGTTTCGAAAAGGCAAAGCCCTTTCCCTCACTCACTCACTCACTCATCACTACAACTCATCACTAATTCCACTTGCCGTGGAGGCGACGGCTTAAATTTGGCAGGCTCATTCATTGCACCTTACTTACAAAGTTAAGTAGGTTTCGTTTCGAAAAGGCAAAGCCCTCACTACTCACTCACTCACTACTAATTCTGCAACTGGCCTCACTCATCACTAATTCTTCAACTTGCCGTGGAGGCAGACGGCTTAAATTTGGCAGGCTCATTCATTGCACCTTACTTACAAAAGTTAAGCAGGTTTCGTTCGAAGGCAAGCCCTCACTCACTCACTCACTCACTCATCACTAATTCTCCAACTTGCCGCTCACTCACTCACTCATCACTAATCTCCAACTTGCCTCACTCATCACTAATTCTCCAACTTCCGTGGAGGCAGATGGCTTAAATTTGGCAGGCTCATTCATTCTTGCACCTTACTTACAAAAGTTAAGCATGTTTCGTTTCAAAAGGCAAAGCCCTCACTCACCTCACTCACATAACTCACTCTCACTAACTCATCACTAATTCTCCAACTTGCCGTGGAGGCAGACGGCTTAAATTTGGCAGGCTCATTCTTTGCACCTTACTTACAAAAGTTAAGCAGGTTTCGTTTCGAAAAGGCAAAGCCCTCACTCACCTCACTCATCACTAACCATCACTAATTCTCCAACTTGCCATGGAGGCAGACGGCTTAAATTTGGCACTCATTCATTACACCTTACTTACAAAACTTATCAGTTTTCGTTTCGAAGGCAAAGCCCTCACTCACTCACTCATCACTAACTCATCACTAATTCTCCACTTGCCGTGAGGCAACAGCTTAAATTTGGCAGGCTCATTCATTGCACCTTACTTACAAAAGTTAAGCAGGTTTCGTTTCGAAAAGGCATAGCCCTCACTCACTCACTCATCACTAACTCATCACTAATTCTCCAACTGCCGTGGAGGCAGACAGCAGCTTCAATTTGGCAGGCTCATTCATTGCACCTTACTTACAAAGTTAAGTAGGTTTCGTTTCGAAAAGGCAAAGCCCTCACTCACTCACTCACTCACTCACTACTAATTCTGCAACGGCCTCACTCATCACAATTCTTCAACTTGCCGTGAGGGCAGACGGCTTAAATTTGGCAGGCTCATTCATTGCACCTTACTTACAAAAGTTAAGCAGGTTTCGTTTCGAAAAGGCAAAGCCCTCACTCACTCACTCACTCACTCATCACTAATTCTCCAACTTGCCGTGGAGGCAGATAGCTTAAATTTGGCAGGCTGATTCATTGCACCTTACTTACAAAGTTAAGCATGTTTCGTTTCGAAAAGACAAGCCTCCCTCACTCCCTCACTCACTCATCACTAATTCTCCAACTTGCCGCCCTCACTCACTCACTCATCACTAATTCTCCAACTTCCTCACTCATCACTAATTCTCCAACTTGCCGTGGAGGCAGGCGGCTTAAATTTGGCAGGCTCATTCATTGCAACCGTACTTACAAAAGTTAAGCAGGTTTCGTTTCAAAAAGGCAAAGCCCTCACTCACTCACTCACTCATCACTAACTCATCACTAATTCTCCAACTTGCCGTGGAGGCAGACGGCTTAATTTTGGCGGCTCATTCATTGGCACCTTACTTACAAAAGTTAAGCAGGTTTCGTTTCAAAAAGGCAAAGCCCTCACTCACTCACTCACTCACTCTCACTAACTCACCTAATTCTCCAACTTGCCGTGAGGGCAGACGGCTTAAATTTGGCAGGCTCATTCATTGCACCTTACTTACAAAAGTTAAGCAGGTTTCATTCAAAAGGCAAAGCCCTCACTCACTCACTCACTCATCACTAATTCTTCAGCTTGCCTCACTCATCACTAATTCTCCAACTTGCATGGAGGCAGACGCTTAATTTGGCAGCTCATTCATTACACCTTACTTACAAAAGTTAAGCAGGTTTCGTTTCTAAAAGGCAAAGCCCTCACTCACTCACTCATCACTACACTCATCACTATTCTCCAACTTGCCGTGGAGGCAGACGGCTTAAATTTGGCAGGCTCATTCATTGCACCTTACTTACAAAAGTTAAGCAGGTTTCGTTTCTAAAAGGCAAAGCCCTCACTCACTCACTCATCACTAACTCATCACTAATTCTCAAACTTGCCGTGAGGCAGACAGCTTAAATTGGCAGGCTCATCATTGCACCTTACTTACAAAAGTTAAGTGGTTCGTTTCGAAAAGGCAAAGCCCTCACTCACTCACTCACTCACTCACTACTAATTCTGCAACTGGCCTCACTCATCACTAATTCTTCAACTTGCTGTGAGGCAGACGGTTAAATTTGGCAGGCTCTTTCATTGCACCTTACTTACAAAAGTTAACAGGTTTCATTTCGAAAAGCAAAGCCCTCACTCACTACTCACCTCACTCATCACTAATTCTCCAACTTGCCGTGGAGCAGATAGCTTAAATTTGCAGGCATTCATTGCACCTTACTTACAAAAGTTAAGCATTTTCGTATCGAAAAGGCAAAGCCCTCCCTCACTCACTCACTACTCATCACTAATTCTCCAACTTGCCGCCCTCACTCACTCACTCATCCTAATTCTCCCTGCCTCACTCATCACTATTCTCCAACTTGCCGTGGAGCAGCGGCTTAAATTTGGCAGGCTCATTCATTGCACCGTACTTACAAAAGTTAAGCAGGTTTCGTTTCAAAAAGGCAAAGCCCTCACTTCACTCACTCTCACTAACTCATCAATAATTCTCCAACTTGCCGTGGAGGCAGACGGCTTAATTTGGCAGGCTCATTCATTGCACCTTACTTACAAAAGTTAAGCAGGTTTTTTTTCAAAAAGGCAAAGCCCTCACTCACTCACTCATCACTCATCACTAACTCATCACTAATTCTCCAACTTGCCGTGGAGGCAACGGCTTAAATTTGGCAGCTCATTCATTGCACCTTACTTACAAAGTTAAGCAGGTTTCATTTCAAAAGGCAAAGCCCTCACTCACTCACTCACTCATCCCTATTCTTCAGCTTGCCTCACTCATCACTAATTCTCCAACTGCATGGAGGCAGACGGCTTAAATTTGGCAGGCTCATTCATTACACCTTACTACAAAAGTAAGCAGGTTTCGTTTCTAAAAGGCAAGCCCTCACTCACTCACTCATCACTAACTGATCACTAATTCTCCAACTTGCCGTGGAGGCAGACGGCTTAAATTTGGCAGGCTCATTCATTGCACCTTACTTACAAAAGTTAAGCAGGTTGGTTTCGAAAGGCAAAGCCCTCACTCACTCACTCATCACTAACTCATCACTAATTCTCCAACTTGCCGTGGAGGCAGACAGCTTAAATTTGGCAGGCTCATTCATTGCACCTTACTTACAAAGTCAAGTAGGTTTCGTTTTGAAAAGGCAAAGCCCTCATCACTCACTCATCATCACTCACTCACTACTAATTCTGTAACTGGCCTCACTCATCACTAATTCTTCAACTTGCCGTGGAGGCAGACGGTTAAATTTGGCAGGCTCATTCATTGCACCTTACTTACAAAAGTTAAGCAGGTTTCATTTCGAAAAGGCAAAGCCCTCACTCCACTCACTCACTCCATCACTAATTCCCAACATGCCGTGAGGCAGATAGCTTAAATTTGGCAGGCTGATTCATTGCACCTTACTTACAAAAGTTAAGCCATGTTTCGTTTTCGAAAAGGCAAAGCCCTCCCTCACTCACTCATCACTAATTCTCCAACTTGCCGCCCTCACTCACTCACTCATCACTAATTCTCCAACTTGCCCCACTATCACTAATTCTCCAATTCCACTTGCCGTGGAGGCAGGCGGCTTAATTTGGCAGGCTCATTCATTGCCCCGTACTACAAAAGTTAGCGGTTTTGTTTCAAAAAGGCAAAGCCCTCACTCACTCACTCACTCTCACTAACTCATCACTAATTCTCCAACTTGCCGTGGAGGCAGACGGCTTAAATTTGGCAGGCTCATTCATTGCACCTTACTTACAAAAGTTAAGCAGGTTTCGTTTCAAAAAGGCAAAGCCCTCACTCATCACTCACTCACTCACTCATCACTAACTCATCACTAATTCTCCAACTTCCGTGGAGGCAGACGGCTTAAATTTGGCAGGCTCATTCATTGCACCTTACTTACAAAAGTTAGCAGGTTTCGTTTCAAAAGGCAAAGCCCTCACTCACTCACTCACTCATCACTAATTCTTCAGCTTGCCTCACTCATCACTAATTCTCCACCTTGCCATGGAGCAGACGGCTAAATTTGGCAGGCTCATTCATTACACCTTACTTACAAATTAAGCAGGTTTCGTTTCTAAAAGGCAAAGCCCTCACTCACTCACTCATCACTAACTCATCACTCTATTCTCCAACTTGCCGTGGAGGCAGACAGCTTAAATTTGGCAGGCTCATCATTGCACCTTACTTACAAAAGTTAGTAGGTTTCGTTCGAAAAGGCAAAGCCCTCACTCACTCACTACTAATTCTGCAACTGGCCTCACTCATCACTAATTCTTCAACTCCCGTGGAGGCAGACGGCTTAAATTTGGCAGGCTCATTCATTGCACCTTACTTACAAAAGTTAAGCAGGTTTCGTTTCGAAAAGGCAAAGCCCTCACTCACTCACTCACTCACTCATCAACTAATTCTCCAACTTGCCGGTGGAGGCAGATAGCTTAAATTTGGCAGGCTATTCATTGCACCTTACTTACAAAAGTTAAGCATGTTTCGTTTCGAAAAGGCAAAGCCCTCCCTCACTCACTCACTCACTCATCACTAATTCTCCAACTTGCCGCCCTCACTCACTCATCTCATCACTAATTCTCCAACTTGCCTCACTCATCACTAATTCTCCAACTTGCCGTGGAGGCAGCGGCTTAAAATTTGGCAGCTCATTCATTCACCGTACTTACAAAGTTAAGCAGTTTTGTTTCAAAAAGCAAAGCCCTCACTCACTCACTCACTCATCACTAACTCATCACAATTCTCCAACTTGCCGTGGAGGCAGACGGCTTAAATTTGGCAGCTCATTCATTGCACCTTACTTACAAAAGTTAAGCAGTTTCGTTTCAAAAGGCAAAGCCCTCCCCTCACTCACTCACTCACCACTCATCACTAACTATCACTAATTCTCCAACTTGCCGTGGAGGCAGACGGCTTAATTTGGCAGGCTCATTCATTGCACCTTACTTACAAAAAGTTAAGCAGGTTTCATTTCAAAAGCGCAAGCCTCACTCACTCACTCACTCATCACTAATCTTCAGCTGCCTCACTCATCACTAATTCTCCAACTTGCCGTGGAGGCAGACCTTAAATTTGGCAGGCGCATTCATTGCACCTTACTTACAAAAGTTAAGCAGGTTTCATTTCTAAGGCAAAGCCCTCACTCACTCACTCACTCATCGCTAATTCTCCAAGTTGCCTCACTCATCACTAATTCTCCACTTGCCGTGGAGGCAGACGGCTTAAATTTGGCAGGCTCATCATTGCACCTTACTACAAAAGTTACAGGTTTTGTTTCGAAAAGGCAAAGCCATCACTCACTCACTCACTCATCCTAACCTCCAACTTGCCGTGGAGGCAGACGGCTTAAATTTGGCAGGCTCATTCATTGCACCCTACTTACAAAGTTAAGCAGGTTTCGTTTCGAAAAGCAAAGCCCTCACTCACTCACTCACTCCTCACTCATCACTAACTCATCACTAATTCTCCAACTTGCCGTGGGCAGACGGCTTAAAATTTGGCAGGCTCATTCATTGCACCTTACTTACAAGGTAAGTAGGTTTTGTTTTGAAAAGGCAAAGCCCTCACTCACCACTCACCCACTCATCACTAATTCTATCTCAACTTGCTCACTCATCACTAATTCTCCAACTTGCCGTGGAGGCAGACGGCTTAAATTTGGCAGGCTCATATTGCACCTTACTTCCAAAGTAAAGCATGTTTCGTTTCGAAAAGGAAAAGCCTTCACTCACTCACTCACTCACCATCACTAACTCATCACCAATTCTCCACTTGCCGTGGAGGCAGAACGGCTTAAATTTGGGCAGGCTCATTCATTGCACCTTACTTACAAAAGTTAAGCAGGTTTCGTTTCAAAAAGGCAAAGCCCTCACCACTCACTCATCACTAACTCATCACTAATTCTCCAACTTGCCGTGAGGCAGACGGCTTAAATTTGGCAGGCTCATTCATTGCACCTTACTTACAAAAGTTAGCAGGTTTCATTTCAAAAGGCAAAGCCCTCACTCACTCACTCACTCATCACTAATTCTTCAGCTTGCCTCACTCATCACTAATTCTCCAACTTGCCGTGGAGGCAGACGGCTTAAATTTGGCAGGCGCATTCATTGCACCTTACTTACAAAAGTTGCAGGTTTCATTTCTAAAAGGCAAAGCCCTCACTCACTCACTCACTCATCGCTAATTCTCCAACTTGCCTCACTCATCACTAATTCTCCAACTTGCCGTGGAGGCAGACGGCTTAAATTTGGCAGGCTCATTCATTGCACCCTTACTTACAAAGTTAAGCAGGTTTTGTTTCGAAAAGGCAAAGCCATCACTCACTCACTCACTCATCACTAATCCTCCAACTTGCCGTGGAGCAGACGGCTTAAATTTGGCAGGCTCATTCATTGCACCCTACTTACAAAAGTTAAGCAGGTTTCGTTTCGAAAAGGCAAAGCCCCACTCACTCACTCACCACTCACTCATCACTACCTCATCACTAATTCTCCAACTTGCGTGGAGGCAGACGGCTTAAATTTGGCAGGCTCATTCATTGCACCTTACTTCAAAGGTTAAGTAGGTTTTGTTTTGAAAAGGCAAAGCCCTCACTCCACTCACTCACCCACTCATCACTATTCTCCAACTTGCCTCACTCATCACTAATTCTCCAACTTGCCGTGGGGCAGACGGCTTAAATTTGGCAGGCTCATTCATTGCACCTTACTTACAAAGGTAAAGCATGTTTCGTTTCGAAAAGGCAAAGCCTTCACTCACTCACTCACTCACTCATCACTAACTCATCACCAATCTTCCAACTTGCCGTGGAGGCAGACGGCTTAAATTTGGCAGGCTCATTTATTGCACCTTACTTACAAAGTTAAGCAGGTTTGTTTCGAAAAGGCAAAGCCCTCACTCACTCTCACTCACCCACTCACTCATCACTAATTCTCCAACTTGCCTCACTCATCACTAATTCTCCAACTTGCCGTGCAGCAGACGCTTAATTTGGCAGCTCATTCATTGCACCTTCTTACAAAAGTTAAGCGGTTTAGTTTCGAAAAGGCAAAGCCCTCACTCACTCACTCACTCATTCACCACTATCCTATTCTCCAACTTGCCTCACTCATCACTAATTCTACAACTTGCCGTGGAGGCAGACGGCTTAGATTTGGCAGCTCATTCATTGCACCTTACTTACAAAAGTTAAGCATGTTTTGTTTCGAAAAGGCAAAGCCCTCACTCACCTCACTCACTCCCCACTAATTCTCCAACTTGCCGGGAGGCAGACGGCTTAAATTTGGCAGGCTCATTCATTGCACCTTACTTACAAAAGTTAAGCGTTTCGTTTCGATACTAATACAAGGCAAAGCCCCACTCACTCACTCACTCACCCACTAATTCTCCAACATTGCCGTGGATGCAGACGGCTTAAATTTTGGCAGGCTCATTCATTGCACCTTACTTACAAGTTGCAGGTTTCGTTTTGAAAAGGCAAAGCCCTCACTCACTCATTCACATTCACTTATCATCAATTCTCCAACTGCCGTGGAGGCAGACGGCTTAAATTTGGCAGGCTCATTCATTGTACCTTATCTTCAAAAGTTAGCAGGTTTTGTTTCGAAAAGGCAAAGCCCTCACCACACTCATCATCAATTCTCCAACTTGCCTTGGAGGCAGACGGCTTTAATTTGGCAGGCTCATTCATTGCACCTTACTTACAAAAGTTAAGCGGTTTCGTTTCGAAATTCCACCTGTAACGGTGAGTATCACATTACATTACACCTGTAACGTTGAGTATCTGACATTGCACCTGTAACGGTGAGTGGTGGAGTGCTGACGGATTGGCAACCTGATAAACTGTGAGTAATCGTGGACATTGACAACTCAGGGTTGGGGTGCCGATTCGAACGGCCAAAGTTTGGTATGCAATATACGTCCCATTACCAGTAAAAGGATGAACAGTAAAAGTCTTTTTGTTAGGTGATTCGGGGGTGAGTAGGGGAGGAAAGTAATTTGAACTCCTGAGACAAAACGGGAAGCCCGATATTTTACCGAACTTCAGGGTGGTGTTGCGGACTGGCTGGGTGAAGGGAGAAGTGTTTGAGAGGGGACTGCGCGGTATAACAGTGTGGGGGTATTAGAAGGTAGGGTCGGACGGGATGGGGAGGCTAGGGTTATTTTCACCGCAAATCGATGCATATGTTGTAAAAAAATATATATTAATTAAAGTGTAATGAGGTTATGCATATCGTAGCAACGAGCTTATTGGAGTTGTCTTTCTTAAGAGATGCAATAGAGCACGAGTGATGTACAGCAATCTTTGGGATGGACTATTGCTTGCTTACTAACTAAAAGCAGTGCAATGACATTACCACGGCGTAAGCGCAGTGGTATGTTGCTGTATTATATGACATGATACCAGGTACAAAAAACGAAGTATGAAGACATCACCATATTAAGCCGAGCCATACGCATTAATGGCGCTTATGGATTTAGTCGAGTAATGGGGAAACAGATGGGAAAGACACTGAACAGGCCAAGGGGTCGACTGTTGCGAGTGTATAGCAAAGGAATCGCCATGGGGAGAAAAAAAGTGGGTGCACACTCGAGAAAATTGTCTAGACCCTATGATGGACCACAAAGCTAATACACTGCAGACCGAGTGCACCACCGACCAGAGGGAGAATGGAAACATAAAGGCAAGGGTTAAAGAGCGAAGCTCCTCGTTGAGCCGGAGGATACACCAGGGAGACGGGCAGATGCCTGAAACAAAGAACTGACCCAGCAACTCATACGAGCTGCCAAATAGGCTCTCGGCTAACTTAGAAGGGGGAAAAATGGCCAATCAAGCACTAGTGGGTAGAGGATATGTAGGAATAAAGGAGGAAGGAAACAGCAAACGCAGGGGATAGTAAAGTCAAGAAACACGAAGAGCCTGTGCCTGAGGGGGTAAAGGAATGATGTCACACTCAACCCGGAACGACTAAATCCTTGAAACTGATATGAGTACAGTCGCGGAGCAGGGTGAGGAGCGAGGCTGACCAAGGGGGAGGTGGCACAAACCGGGTCCACCGGACCCGCGAGGTCACAAGTCGCGCACCTAGCGTGGAGCAAAAACATACTCCATAACGGCACTGAGTAAGTCAAAAACAAAACTACAGAGAAGTAGGGAACAACGCAAACTATTATAGCGCAAAAAGGGGCAAGGGCAGGAACGAAAACCGGAAATATTGTCTAGATAAGCTAATATGATCAGTCTGCCGACCCACATTCACGAGATCAGCGAATGACCGGCGAAAAGCTTCGATGGGATTACCCCACCCACCTAACATTATAACAAACCTGTAAGAGAAAAGGCTATCAACACCTCAAGCACATCAAAATACAACATTTCTTATATAAGTAGTAAAACCGATCCTTCTTCTTAGTAGCAACTTCGAAACACAGGGTCGTGTTGGGGATATACGCATAAAGGAGCGCCTCACATGTAACTTAAAATGATTGTGAGTATAATTGTAGAAAACGAAAAAAGGAGGGGCCATGAAAAATATACAGAAAAACAAACACGGGACGCATAAAAGTTTCTTAGGTTAAAAAGTGGTTGGACTAACGTTCGCCACGCAGCCGCAACAGATTTAACAGTACATTGGTTGAGGCAAAATAACGCGTACATTGTAACGATAAAACAGGTTTAGTTGAATAACACCTGAAAGTTAAAGGGGATCGATCCAACTGTTTGTGGATAAGTGTTTCATAATCCTGAGTCCTATTGAAGACCGGAGGAAGGAGGCTTGCCTTACCTTCCGTTCTTCATAGAACCACAGGGAGCCGATCAGAGAGAAGCGTAATAACTACCGCATCGTCAGCTGGGCTTACAGTCCGCGACCCTTGTCTTCTATGCGCAATAGGATCGCGCTAGGCTCTATAAGAAGGTCTGTCGGAATCCGTCAGACTACGCGCCGGAGGGACGACTAGCGAGCGGTAAGGGCGGGAGTTCAGTTACGCTTGCGCTCCGGTGCCTCACTGTGGGTGCGTTGAAGAACGGAAGTAAAAGGGCGAACAGCTTCCTTTAGCACCTCCCCGTGCTGCAATAGAACTGGATTAACCGAAAACTTACCGAAAACACGTGGAGTACCCTTTAAACACTTACTGACAACAGAAAAGCAAAAACTCCAAAAAAAAGTGGAGGAATAATTGGGATAAAGAAAGAAGCCAGAGTAGAATAAAATTCTCCAAGTCGTGGGGAAAGTGTTCCCAGAACATTCCCCTATAGGAGCGGGCAATGGAAGTCGGTCATACCTCCATTTGCGCTACGAAGATGTTGCACATTAAGACGGTATAAATGACTTAGCGACAACGCCTGAGTATCATGACTAACCCCAAAGGTTATACCGGTTCCAGTTTCGCACGAAACTGGAGGCGGACCCGGTCTCCGCCGCCTCTGAACGACGGAGGGGGGGAACGTGGGGTTTCTTCCCTGAAAGTATGTCCTTATGTTTGGAGGAAAACTTTTAAGCTCCAATAGGTCCCTCATATCCTATCCCCGGTCACTCGTCCCTGTCATTAATTCACAAATATGAGACCCCGCGGTGGTCAGTAACTATTGTCACAAGAGAATGGGATACCAACGACGGACCAGATGGAAGGGGGAGGGAGGCCGAATGACGGATGTCATTAGATAATGCGGTTCAGGATCGGCAACGGATAAAGGCACACCAGCCCTACAACATTACACGTATAAAAGTGCATATGTATGATCTAAGTTATACTAAAACCGCAGGGTACATCGAACTCAAACAAATAAGCCTATAGGCGAGACAGGATACGACGGCGGACCGGGCACTCTACACGATAACAGAATCGTGTAATAGGCTCCTTTGACGGCCATTCTGTGCTGTTAGCTAGCTCTGTGACTACACACACCACAAGTCACCGCTGGGCGGTGTCGGGGAGGCACGACGAGCGGGGAGAAGGCGATGATTGGGAACAGTGACTTCACATATTGCCCGTTGAATAGCAGACAAGAAAACACCCTGCCGGGTTACCACCAAGCAAGATGAGTTAACTATTGAAAGACAGCGATCGTACCAATTGTCATGCAGGTTTTAACCCTGTGATTGCCGACTTAAAACATGGTGGACGGCCAAACATGCTTGGACCGACTAAGAAGCCTATGAAGTGAGATAATGCTGACACTTAAAAATGGCATGGCACGTTTCAGACCACCAATTGTCATATGGCATGTATATTACAATTGGACTCATCGGTTGGTCCCAATTGTGTCTTCGAATGCAATTGTCCCGGAGCAACGAACGAGCACAGAAGAAACTTACCTGACACCGCGATTCCCGATCCTCTCATCCACACAAACAGGTTCGGGAGAAATGGCTATCCACGCTGTAGAACTCTGAAACAAGTATTCCGATGACACTCCAGCGTTGCAGCATCTCAGTGTACTGTAGTAAGCTCTTCTTTCTCTCGACCTGTGTCTCCTGGTGAATTGCTTGTCGAAGGGAAGCACACTGGGACCAACGATTACTTACGGGTAGACAACTGCCCATACCGCAGGGGGCTAAATGAGTTGCAGCCTTAAATTTTGCAAATGAGACTCACGGTTGCGGCCAGTGGTCCACAGCAGAAGTATGCAAGAAGCCTCCCCCAGATTGTCTTAAACCTGTGGGACGAAGCATCAACATGTGTTAAAGAAACAGAAACACCGCTCCATAGACAAAGCTTGTAAGATGAGCGTTTCTTTGTCAATAAGACAGAAAGCTCCCAATTTCGCGTGTTGGGGAAATTACGAGGCAGCCTCAGGGTGTCTGATGAACTTCAAAAGGGGGCACATAGTGAAGGGTGCACTGTAAAAATCATTGAAAACTTCTACAAGAGTGATAGGGCCACCAGAACAGACAGTCGTGTCTGTCTGGTGTAGAAACAGCGCAACCAAATGTCAAAGTTTTCAAAGGCATCATAGTCCTTATCATTCAGGGCATAGAATTAGTATTATATTTTCATGAATCATCATACAGTGGGTTTATACACGAATAAGAATCAAATGACTGCATTTAGATTTCGGCGATTGTAGGTAGATGATATGGTCCGATGATTATAAATCCTGAAAAATCGGAGAAGTAATCCTTCGTTAGCCTACCGGAAACTCAGGACAAGATAATGTGTCAGTAAGTCTGTTGAGATAGGTCATTCTAAATGTGTATAGAAAGTTAGTTCAAAATGACGAACCAGGTCGATATTGTGAATATACATTGTCGCGGTAACCGAGAATAAAAGGAGGGAGGGGGTAGGAAAAAGGAGGAAGGAGGAGAAGAAAAAGCGGATAGGCCGCTCCGCATTCATTCATCCGACACCTTTCCCGCCACGTCAAAATAGGAGCGAAATAAATATGAACGGAATCGGCGGGGAGCTACGGCGAGATTTAGTAGCGGTGGTCTAATGCGTAGAAGCCCGGAGAACACAGGGTGTTGATGCGTTCAAAGCCTTACTGTGGCCTACGGAATATGCTTGAGATTAAAAAGATTATTACCCACTCGCCAAAAAATAGGAAAGGCGGAAGCCTGGTCAAGGCTAAATGAACTCTCAAGTCCACGCCTCTAAAGGACCATAACCGCTCCCAAGTTTCATTGGAGAAATAGTGAACAAGGGTGATCGGTACAGGGGGTGATGAAACTCAAGGGATAATAGGTACATAGCATAACAATCTTAAGGAACATCTAGGCCAAATGTTGAGATGAGAACCATATATTGAAAACCTTCAACAGTCGGGAACTGTTGACAGTGGACGGTTGTTCACAGTATGAAACACCATGAATAGTCTGCTAAATTATCTTATCTGAAGTTACTCCGCGGCAATTATCGACGCGCAGATCACCTCTTTTATTTGCGTATTTATATTGTTTTAGGGGGGTGTCCAGGATATGATGATGTAAAGGGGTATCTCCACTGTTTGGGGTAAGTATTTTATCGTTCGAATCCAGACTTCTTTGTAAGACACACGGAGGAGCGGGGGAGAGTAGGCGCAAAAGACGAACTTTGGCGTAGGCCCTCTACCTTCCTTGCAATATCAAATAGAAAGCACACAGATTAGCCGGAGAGAAGTAGGAACTTACCACGCATCGCTCGCGGTCCCCTCGCGCGGGACAGCACCCTCTAGGACAGGAAGTACTGACCGACAGCCTTGTATCTTCCTATGCCTGCAATGCGCGATCTATGCGCATAGAAGAACAAGGTCCCGTCTAGACTGTCAGACCAAGCCCGGTAAGTTCTTACCTTCTCGCCTGGCGCCGGTGGGTGCTATTGACGAACGGAAGGGGAAGCACAGCTACTGTACCGCCCGTGCTTACAAAAGAACACACAGGGGGCGATTCTAGAAACACTTACAACAACGCAGTGGAGAATCCCCCGTGTAGCTTGGGGGCCGAGGCATAAGCGGTCGGAAGGAGAATAGGGCAGCAGTCAAGGGAAGAAAATGAGGAATGCGACAGACCGAGCGGGGACCGGGGGGGAATTTGCGCCCAACCCACAGCGGTAGGTAAATCAGTGATTGGGTTGAGAGGGGCAAAAGGTGACAGCTACCATGTTTACAAAGCAACAAAACGTGGAGGCGCAAGCCCCTGGGGGTGGTATCACGCTCGTGATCCCAGGGGGGCGGGCGGCCAACGCCAGGGGGAGACGGCGAGCAGAGGCCCGGGATCAGGACAGAGCATTGCGAAAAGAGCCGAAACGGGGCCCTCAGTCGAGGGTACAACGGGCCCCTAAGGAAACCGAACCGGGGCGGCGCGGGGGAGGGGAAGCACGGACGGCCGACGCTAGACTTGAAAGAGGGTGGAAGTAGAAGAGGATAACGGGAGGGATAAGTGAAATGAGGGTGGGGGGATAGCCATTAATCGTGACATGTGGTTATAAGGGTGAAGGAGTTGGGATACCCATCGGAGAATAATGTAGGCAGGGCAGGCGCAAGCGGCACGTGAACGGGCCGAGGGAGGGGCGCACTTAGAATCAATGAGAGAGGAATGCGACGAACTGCAGCGCTGAGAGGCGAGCGACCGGCGTAGAGGTGGTTTGGGGCACTACGGACTCTCTCGGGGTGAGATGGGGCTGTTTTGGACTATGACAGGTTACTTGCAGTAACGGTTTTCTGACAGAACTGATAGGTGAGTGTCAGTGAGACAGGGACTAAACAACTGCGGTGCACTCTGTGTATGTCCCGTGTACGCTGGCCGAACAGTCACACAAAGGTAGGCTAGCTCTTAACGCTTGGCCGTGTCTATTCTAAAATGGCGGCATATCATACATATAGAATAAACCGTGCAATAAGTAGAATTTCACCTGAACTGCAGTTGGTATGGATACGCAGTGGCTATAGCGGGTGGTCGAAGGCTCTCGAGAGAACTGGGAGTTCCTCTGTATAGGGCGCGTTACTAGAAGAAGACTAGCTGCTGGATCACGTGGCGGATATTTGCATAGAAAATGCGAGGAATGACTTAGGTGTGTATAAAAGTCCCCAATGAGGGTAGGTGGAGTGAAAGTGTTGCATCTCCTGATATTACATCACCAATTTAAGTTATTTATGCCGGGAAGAAATCTAGCTACACCGCTGGGTACAATGTAGTGCTTTCCCACGGGGATCAATGGCTCGCCAGATGCTAAGAGGGGTGGCTGTAGGGGTGACCACAGCCGGATAACATGGCGGGAAGATATGTTAACACCTGAGATCTGTACATCTGTGCCCAATCGGCTCCATCATGGTAGAGGGTGCAAATGGTGAATGTTCATTCACATTAAATCAAAAGGATTCAATAAGCAAAAATGACTGTAGTCAGATCGTCCTCAATGTCGTGGAACTTGTCCGTTCCTCGAACATACACTGACTCAAGGTAGAAACCGATTGGTCGGAGCAGCTCAAGTTTGCACAGGGCAACGTCATTGCGAACCACGTGATTTCACTGCAATGACTAAATACATAAAGCATAAGCCGACGTGAAGGCTTGGGTGAGATATGATGTGCTCCGGGCTAAGTCAATAGGTCCGTTTTTTCTGGAATAACGTGTAAATGATATCACAGATACTGATGCAAAAAAGTGACTGCAGAGACGAGGCTTCGCACGGCGCGGAGTGTGGTGCTTAGAATACGACGTTTTTAGTTGAAGAAGCAATAATGTAGTCAAGATTGCTGTACGTCCACCGAGCACTTTGATATACTTAAAAGAAAGACAAGCAATGAAGGCTGACAAGATGAATGCAGGAACGACCACATCCAGGACACTCTAAACGGGAATATTAATAATTTATTGATATGCACTAAGTTAGACATTGCATATGTGTGGAAAACACAATAAACCCCTACGCACCAGGGGGCCCTCCCCGGTCCCGCCACTAATAATCCACACCCACTAGGATGGCCTCTCTGTGTGCCCGCCGCCTCCAACATGAATGGACGTCGTCGAAATCCTAATGAGAACAGCCATACAGGCACAGTCCCCGGCTGACAAACAACTGAGATATTTTTGGTGTAAAAATCAGGTCCGAGCCTAAATGCTGGGGGAAAAAGAGCGGAAGGGAAGGAGAATAGTGTAGCCAGGATATCACACAAGTTCTATGGGATTCCCTCAGCCCAGGTTACACCCATGCCAGTCCTAAAAAAAAGAGGTTTTGTTAATCGTTGTGTAACGGAGTAAAGGGATATATGCATAGCCACATTTGAGTTGTCAAAAACTTGGGGAAGAACTCCCAAGAGCACATCTATGTGGCCCATAAAGATCAGGAAATACGTCGTCAACCTTAACGAATGAGAATGCAATTTCCGAGAGACGTCACCAGGGTTACAAGGTGCACATGTCAATGAGTACTCAGCGCGGTTACAAGAGTTTGAAAATGATAGCAGCACTCAAACCGTTACGAGGATGGGACTTTTCCGAAAGCGACACCTGTTAAGCATATTTGTAATAAGGTTCAAATTGATAGATGCCTCCAATTAAAACCTTCTTGCTCTCCGAGAGGCAAGTTGATATCGTGATGAGTGTGATTGGGGTCTTTGCCTTTTCGTAAACACGAAAACCGGTGCTTAACTTGTTGAAAGTAAGAGTCACGCATGACTATGGGAGCCGTGGCCCAGATTTAAGCCGTGTCTGCGCCCGACGCAGTTGTCTAATTAGATGTATCAGATGAGATGAATGGAGGTAGTGAGGGCTTTGCCTTTTCAAAAGCAGAAACGCTGCATGTAACTATGTTGTAACTTATGTGCAAGTGCAATTAGCCTGACCACTTTAACAGCCGTCTGCATGCCACGGCAAGCTTGTCTGTGAGCACATTCGGTGTTGGAGTGATAGTGCAGGTGGAGTTGAGGGGCTTTGCCTTGTATTATTATCGCAAGCGAAAGCCCGCTTTTAACTATATTCTGTGCAGTAAGTTGCCTGAATAGACCGGCCAAATTCTAAGCCGCTAGGCCCTCCACGGCACGTTGGTGAGGAATTAAGTGGAGGAGATGAGGGATGGTGACGGTGGAAGAGATAGCTAGGGTTTACGCCTTCTTCGGTAAACAAGAACATGCATTAAGCTTTTAGTTGAAGTACAGAAGGTGGCCGATGAATGAGCCGTGCGCACAATCATAAGCCTCATGGCCTCCACGCAAAGTCTGGTAGACTTCAGTGATGAAGGAGGCAAGTTGGAGATTAGTGATGAGGATGAAATAGTGAAGTGAGTGAGGTGACGGCTTGTGACCTCTTTTCGAACTCGACCACCGCAGTGCTTAACGGGGTGTATTTGTGTAAGCTGAAAAGGATGTTGGGCCATGAACTGCAGGACGGTCCTGGCACAAATTTCATAGAAGCGTCTTCCTGCACGAGGACAAGTTGGAGAATTAAATGTGATTTAGGATGAGGGCACAAGTATGGTGGAGGAAGTTAGAGTGAGATGGATTAGGTGGGTGGGTTGAAGTGAGTAGAGAATATAGGGCGAGGTGCCCTTTTCGAAGCACCAAACACTGCTTAACTTTTGTCATGTAAGGTGCGCACTCAAATGAGCCTGGCCAAATCTTAGCCAATCTAACGCTCTGCGCTTAAATTTGGCAGGCTCATTCATTGCACCGTACTTACAAAAGTTAAGCAGGTTTCGTTTCAAAAAGGCAAAGCCCTCACTCACTCACTCACTCACTCATCACTAACTCATCACTAATTCTCCAACTTGCCGTGGAGGCAGACGGCTTAAATTTGGTTTGGCAGGCTCATTCATTGCACCTTACTTACAAAAGTTAGCAGTTTCATTTCAAAAGGCAAAGCCCTCACTCACTCACCTCACTCATCACTAATTCTTCAGCTTGCCTCACTCATCACTAATTCTCCAACTTGCCGTGAGGCAGACGGCTTAAATTGGCAGCGCATTCATTGCACCTTACTTCAAAAGTTAAGCAGGTTTCATTTCTAAAAGGCAAAGCCCTCACTCACTCACCACTCATCGCTAATTCTCCACTGGCCTCACTCATCACTAATTCTCCAACTTGCCGTGGAGGCAGCGCTTAATTTTGGCAGGCTCATTCATTGCACCTTACTTACAAAAGTTAAGCAGGTTTTGTTTCGAAAAGGCAAAGCCATCACTCACTCACATCACTCATCACTAACCCTCCAACTTGCCGTGAGGCGACGGCTTAAATTTGGCAGGCTCATTCATTGCACCCTACTTAAAAAGTTACCAGGTTCTGTTTCGAAAAGGCAAACCCTCACTCACTCACTCACTCACTCACTCATCACTAACTCATCACTAATTCTCCAACTTGCCGTGGAGCAGACGGCTTAAATTGGCAGGCTCATTCATTGCACCTTACTTACAAAGTTAAGTAGGTTTTGTTTTGAAAAGGCAAAGCCCTCACTCACTCACTCACCACCCACTCATCACTAATTCTCCAACTTGCCTCAACCTCTGGAGGCAGACGGCTTAAATTTGGCAGGCTCATTCATTGCACCTTACTTACAAAAGTTAAGCAGGTTTCGTTTCGATACTAATACAAGGCAAAGCCCTCACTCACTCACTCACTCACCACTAATTCTCCAACTTGCCGTGGATGCAGACGGCTTAAATTTGGCAGGCTCATTCATTGCACCTTACTTACAAAAGTTAAGCAGGTTTCGTTTCGAAAAGGCAAAGCCCTCACTCACTCACTCACTCACTCACTCATCACTAACTCATCACTAATTCTCCAACTTGCCGTGGAGGCAGACGGCTTAAATTTGGTGTGTGGGTAATGGGAGGAAGGCGCCTTGTCCACCAGCTGTTGATAGGCGGCCTGCCTCCCATGGTGAAAAAGTGTGTGTTGGCAGCTATCCTGAAGTTTGTGGGTGGAAGGGAATGGACCATTGATGGCAGATAATGGGCCTAGAAAAGGTGCACTAAACTTGGATCCTGGTCTGAAAATAAAACATATAACTGTTAGAATAGAATCTTCTGGATAGGAAGAACTAAAGCACAAAATACAAATTACCCTGCATGAATCTGCAACTGCTACAAACAGCTGTATGGCTTTCTGCTGTCCCTCCGCAACCCCCACCGTCAAGAGATATCACCTCTCCGTAATCATGTAACCAAGACTGAGATAAAAACGCCATAAAATTGCAGAAATACATTACATATCGTATACAATGCAGCTTCTTCCGGAGTTCAGCCATCTGGTAGGATTTTAGAAGCCACTCTGGCTTGTTTTAACTTTAGTCCTCCTTTAATGTGTTCATCCCAGCAATCCAGGCACAGACAAGGCAGTTTGCTTTGTCTTTAGGTAACATACACAACAATTCACTAAGATTTTGTGATATGATGATATTCACCCCAACTGACCAATTGATACCATCGATAAACCAATCAGTGGCCTGTCGGTAAGGAGTAAACCAGTGTTGCTCTATTATAATAAAACCAATCAGACATGGTCGTTTCAGTCATTGTTCGCTAGTAAATAACCTTTCTCAAAAATAAGCTACTGGGTTTACACAAAATCAGAATAGGGGATCACTGTAAGAGTTTATCTATGGTCCAATAGATGCCAGATGCCAGGTAGGTCCAATAGATGCCAGTTAGCGTCCAATAGATGCCAGTAAGGGTCCAATAGATGCCAGTTAAGGTCCAAGAGATGCCAGTGAAGGTCCAAGAGATGCCAGTTTGGGACTTATTGCATCTCCCTTAAATATATAAAGATGGGATAGTATAAATCCATTATAAAATGCAGTAGAGTTAGTCCCAAGGATGCCAGTTAGGGTCCAACAAATGCCAGATAGGTTCCATAGATGCTCAATAAAAGAATTGGCACCAGTCAATTGTGCTGATGATAGGACATTATGTTTATATTTGTTTTTTTTTTTTTTATCAGGAACACAGATGCTGTATATACATACTGTTATCTATACTAATAAAGGCAAAGCCCTCACTCACTTACTCACTCACTCATTCACTCACTCACTCACTCATCACTAATTCTCCAACTTGCCGTGGAGGCAGGCGGCTAAATTTGGCAGGCTCATTCATTGCACCTTACTTACAAAGTTAAGCATGTTTTGTTTCGAAAGGCAAAGCCCTCACTCACTCACTCACTCACTCACTCATCAAACTCATCACTAATCTCCAACTTGTGTGGAGGCAGACGGCTTAAATTTGGCGGCTCATTCATTGCACCTTACTTAAAAAGTTAAGCAGGTTTCGTTTCGAAAGGCAAAGCCCTCACTCACTCACTCACTTACCTCACTAACTCATCACTAATTCTCCAACTTGCGTGGAGGAGACGGCTTAAATTTGGCAGGCTCATTCATTGCACCTTACTTACAAAAGTTAAGTAGGTTTCATTTCGAAAAGGCAAAGCCCTCACTCACTCACTCACTACTAATTCTCCAACTGGCTCACTCATCACTAATTCTCCACACTTGCCTCACTCATCACTAATTCTCCAACTTGCCGTGGAGGCAGCGGCTTAAATTTGGCAGCTCATTCATTGCACCTTGCTTACAAAGTTAGCAGGTTTCGTTTCGAAAAGGCAAAGCCCTCACTCACTCACTCACTCACTCATCACTAATTCTCCAACTTGCGTGGAGGCAGCCGCTTAAATTTGGCAGGCTGATTCATTGCACCTTACTTACAAAAGTTAAGCATGTTTCGTTTCAAAAAGGCAAAGCCCTCACTCACTTACTCACTCATCACTAATTCTCCAACTTGCCGCCCCTCACTCACTACTCACTCACTCACTCATCACTCATTCTCCAACTTGCCGTGGAGGCAGACGGCTTAAATTTGGAGGCTCATTCATGCACCGTACTTACAAAAGTTAAGCAGGTTTCGTTTCGAAAAGGCAAAGCCCTCACTCACTCACTCATCATCACTAACTCATCACTAATTCTCCAACTTGCCGTGGAGGCAGACGGCTTAAATTTGGCAGGCTCATTCATTGCACCTTACTTACAAAAGTTAAGCAGGTTTCGTTTCGAAAAGGCAAAGCCCTCACTCACTCACTCATCACTAACTCATCACTAATTCTCCAACTTGCCATGGAGGCAGACAGCTTAAATTTGGCAGGCTCATTCATTACACCTTACTTACAAAACTTAATCAGGTTTCGTTTCGAAAAGGCAAAGCCCTCACTCACTCACTCATCACTAACTCATCACTAATTCTCCAACTTGCCGTGGAGGCAGACGGCTTAAATTTGGCAGGCTCATTCATTGCACCTTACTTACAAAAGTTAAGCAGGTTTCGTTTCAAAAAGGCAAAGCCCTCACTCACTCACTCACTCACTCATCACTAACTCATCACTAATTCTCCAACTTGCCGTGGAGGCAGACGGCTTAATTTGGCAGGCTCATTCATTGCACCTTACTTACAAAGTTAAGTAGGTTTCGTTTCGAAAAGGCAAAGCCCTCACTAACTCACTCACTCACTACTAATTCTGAACTGGCCTCACTCATCACTAATTCTTCAACTTGCCGTGGAGGCAGACGGCTTAAATTTGGCAGGCTCATTCATTGCACCTTACTTACAAAAGTAAGCAGGTTTCGTTTCGAAAAGGCAAGCCCTCTACTCACTCACTCATCACTAATTCTCCAACTTGCCGCCCTCACTCACTCACTCATCACTAATCTCCAACTTGCCTCACTCATCACTAATTCTCCAACTTCTGCCTGGAGGCGATGGCTAAATTTGGAGGCTCATTCATTGCACCTTACTTAAAAAGTTAAGCAGGTTTCGTTTCAAAAGGCAAAGCCCTCACTCACTCACTCACTCACTCACTCTCACTAACTCATCACTAATTCTCCAACTTGCCGTGGAGGCAGACGGCTTAAATTGGCAGGCTCATTCATTGCACCTTACTTACAAAGTTAAGCAGGTTTCGTTTCGAAAAGGCAAAGCCCTCACTCACTCACTCATCACTAACTCTCACTAATTCTCCAACTTGCCATGGAGGCAGACGGCTTAAATTTGGCAGGCTCATTCATTACACCTTACTTACAAAACTTAATCAGGTTTCGTTCGAAAAGGCAAGCCCTCACTCACTCACTCATCACTAACTCATCACTAATTCTCCAACTTGCCGTGAGGCAGACAGCTTAAATTTGGCAGGCTCATTCATTGCACCTTACTTACAAAAGTTAAGCAGGTTTCGTTTCGAAAAGGCATAGCCCTCACACTCACTCATCACTAACTCCACTAATTCTCCAACTGCCGTGGAGGCAGACAGCTTCAATTTGGCAGGCTCATTCATTGCACCTTACTTACAAAAGTTAAGTAGGTTTCGTTTCGAAAAGGCAAAGCCCTCCTCACTCACTCACTCACTCACTACTAATTCTGCAACTGGCCTCACTCATCACTAATTCTTCAACTTGCCGTGGGGCAGACGGCTTAAATTTGGCAGGCTCATTCATTGCACCTTACTTACAAAAGTTAAGCAGGTTTCGTTTCGAAAGGCAAAGCCCTCACTCACTCACTCACTCACTCATCACAATTCTCCAACTTGCCGTGGGGCAGATAGCTTAAATTTGGCAGGCTGATTCATTGCACCTTACTTACAAAAGTTAAGCATGTTTCGTTTCGAAAAGACAAAGCCCTCCCTCACTCACTCACTCATCCACTAATTCTCCAACTTGCCGCCCTCACTCACTCATCATCACTAATTCCCAACTTGCCTCACTCATCACTAATTCTCCAACTTGCCGTGGAGGCAGGCGGCTAATTTGGCAGGCTCATTCATTGCACCGTACTTACAAAAGTTAAGCAGGTTTCGTTTCAAAAAGGCAAAGCCTCACTCACTCACTCAACTCATCACTAACTCATCACTAATTCTCCAACTTGCCGTGGAGGCAGACGGCTTAAATTTGGCAGGCTCATTCATTGACCTTACTTACAAAAGTTAAGCAGGTTTCGTTTCAAAAAGGCAAAGCCCTCACTCACTCACTCACTCACTCATCACAACTCATCCATAATCTCCAACTTGCCGTGGAGGCAGAGGCTTAAATTTGGCAGCTCATTCATTGCACCTTACTTACAAAAGTTAAGAGGTTTCATTTCAAAAGGCAAAGCCCTCACTCACTCACTCACTCATCACTAATTTTCAGCTTGCCTCACTCATCACTAATCTCCAACTTGCCATGGAGGCAGACGGCTTAAATTTGGCAGGCTCATTCATATACATACTTACAAAAGTTAAGCAGGTTTCGTTTTAAAAGGCAAAGCCCTCACTCACTCACTCATCACTAACTCATCACTAATTCTCCAACTTGCCGTGGAGGCAGACGGCTTAAATTTGGCAGGCTCATTCATTGCACCTTATTACAAAAGTTAAGCAGGTTTCGTTTCTAAAAGGCAAAGCCCTCACTCACTCACTCATCACTAACTCATCACTAATTCTCCAAACTTGCCGTGGAGGCAGACAGCTTAAATTGGCAGGCTCATTCATTGCACCTTACTTACAAAAGTTAAGTAGGTTTCGTTTCGAAAAGGCAAAAGCCCTCACTCACTCACTCACTCACTCACTACTAATTCTGCAACTGGCCTCACTCATCACTAATTCTTCAACTTGCTGTGGAGGCAGACGGTATAATTTGGCAGGCCCATCATTGCACCTTACTTACAAAAGTTAAGCAGGTTTCATTCGAAAAGGCAAAGCCCTCACTCACTTACTCACTCACTCATCACTAATTCTCCAACTTGCCGTGGGGCAGATAGCTTAATTTGAGGGCTGATTCATTGCACCTTACTTACAAAAGTTAAGCATGTTTCGTATCGAAAAGGCAAAGCCCTCCCTCACTCACTCACTCACTCATCACTAATTCTCCAACTTGCCGCCCTCACTCACTCACTCATCACTAATTCTCCAACTGCCTCACTCATCACTAATTCTCCAACTTGCCGTGGAGGCAGGCGGCTTAAATTGGCAGGCTCTTCATTGCACCGTACTTACAAAAGTTAAGCAGGTTTCGTTTCAAAAAGGCAAGCCCTCACTCACTCAACTCATCACTAACTCATCAATAATTCTCCAACTTGCCGTGGAGGCAGACGGCTTAAATTTGGAAGGCTCATTCATTGCACCTTACTTACAAAAGTTAAGCAGGTTTCGTTTCAAAAAGGCAAAGCCCTCATCACTCACTCACTAACTCATCACTAACTATCACTAATTCTCCAACTTGCCGTGGAGGCAGACGGCTTAAATTTGGCAGGCTCATTCATTGCACCTTACTACAAAAGTTAAGCAGGTTTCATTTCAAAGGCAAAGCCCTCACTCAATCACTCACTCATCACTAATTCTTCAGCTTGCCTCACTCATCACTAATTCTCCAACTGCCATGGAGGCAGACGGCTTAAATTTGGCAGGCTCATTATTACACCTTACTTACAAAAGTAAAGCAGGTTTCGTTTCTAAAAGGCAAAGCCCTCACTCACTCACTCATCACTAACTGATCACTAATTCTCCAACTTGCCGTGGAGGCAGACGGCTTAAATTGGCAGGCTCATTCATTGCACCTTACTTACAAAAGTTAAGCGGTTTCGTTTCGAAAAGGCAAAGCCCTCACTCACTCACTCATCACTAACTCATCACTAATTCTCAACTTGCCGTGGAGGCAGACAGCTTAAATTTGGCAGGCTCATTCATTGCACCTTACTTACAAAAGTCAAGTAGGTTTCGTTTTGAAAAGGCAAAGCCCTCACTCACTCACTCACTCACTCACTCACTCACTACTAATTCTGTAACTGGCCTCACTCATCACTAATTCTTCAACTTGCCGTGGAGGCAGACGGCTTAAATTGGCAGGCTCATCATTGCACCTTACTTACAAAAGTTAAGCAGGTTTCATTTCGAAAAGGCAAAGCCCTCACTCACTCCACTCACTCATCACTAATTCTCCAACATGCCGTGGAGGCAGATAGCTTAAATTTGGCAGGCTGATTCATTGCACCTTACTTAAAAGTTAAGCAGTTTCGTTTCGAAAAGGCAAAGCCTCCCTCACTCACTCATCACTAATTCTCCCACTTGCCGCCCTCACTCACTCACTCATCACTATTCTCCAACTTGCCTCACTCACACTAATTCTCCAATTGCGTGGAGGCAGGCGGCTTAAATTTGGCAGGCTCATTCATTGCACCGTACTTACAAAGTTAGCAGGTTTTGTTTCAAAAAGGCAAAGCCCCTCACTCACTCACTCAATCATCACTAAATCATCACTAATTCTCCAACTGCCGTGGAGGCAGACGGCTTAAATTTGGCAGGCTCATTCATTGCACCTACTTACAAAAGTTAAGCAGGTTTCGTTTCAAAAAGGCAAAGCCCTCACTCACTCAATCACTCACTCACATCACTAACTCATCACTAATCTCCAACTTGCCGTGGAGGCAGACGGCTTAAATTTGGCAGGCTCATTCATTGCACCTTACTTACAAAAGTTAAGCAGGTTTCGTTTCAAAAGGCAAAGCCCACTCACTCACTCACCTATCATAATTCTTCAGCTTGCCTCACTCATCACTAATTCTCCAACTTGCCATGGAGGGCAGACGGCTTTAAATTTGGCAGGCTCATTCATTACACCTTACTTACAAAAGTTAAGCAGGTTTCGTTTCTAAAGGCAAAGCCCTCACTCACTCACTCATCACTAACTCACACTAATCTCTCAATTGCCGTGGAGGCAGACAGCTTAAATTTGGCAGGCTCATCATTGCACCTTACTTACAAAAGTTAAGTAGGTTTCGTTTCGAAAAGGCAAGCACACTCACCACACTACTAATTCTGCAACTGGCCTCACTCATCATAATTCTTCAACTTGCCGTGGAGGCAGACGGCTTAAATTTGGCAGGCTCATTCATTGCACCTTACTTACAAAAGTTAAGCAGGTTCGTTTCGAAAAGGCAAAGCCCTCACTCACTCACTCACTCCTCATCACTAATTCTCCAACTTGCCGTGGAGGCAGATAGCTTAATTTGGCAGCTGATTCATTGCACCTTACTTACAAAAGTTAAGCATGTTCGTTTCGAAAAGGCAAAGCCCTCCTACTCACTCACTCACTCATCACTAATTCTCAACTTGCGCCCTCACTCATCCACTCATCACTAATTCTCCAACTTGCCTCACTCATCACTAATTCTCCAACTTGCCGTGGAGGCAGGCGGCTTAAATTTGGCAGGCTCATTCATTGCACCGTACTTACAAAAGTTAAGAGGTTTTGTTTCAAAAGGCAAAGCCCTCACTCACTCACTCACTCATCACTAACTCATCACTAATTCTCCAACTTGCCGTGGAGGCAGACGGCTTAAATTTGGCAGGCTCATCATGCACCTTACTTACAAAAGTTAAGCAGGTTCGTTTCAAAAAGGCAAAGCCCTCACTCACTCACTCACTCACTCACTCATCACTAACTCATCACTAATTCTCCAACTTGCCGTGGAGGAGACGGCTTAAATTTGGCAGGCTCATTCATTGCACCTTACTTACAAAAGTTAAGAGGTTTCATTTCAAAAGGCAAAGCCTCACTCACTCACCACTCATCACATTCTTCAGCTTGCCTCACTCATCACTAATTCTCCAACTTGCCGTGGAGGCAGACGGCTTAAATTGGCAGGCGCATTCATTGCACCTTATTACAAAAGTTAAGCAGGTTTCATTTCTAAAGGCAAAGCCCTCACTCACTCACTCACTCATCGCTAATTCTCCAAGTTGCCTCACTCATCACTAATTCTCCAACTTGCCGTGGAGGCAGACGGCTTAAATTTGGCAGGCCCTTCATTGCACCTTACTTACAAAAGTTAAGCAGGTTTGTTTCGAAAAGGCAAAGCCATCACTCACTCACTCATCCTCACTAACTCCTCAACTTGCCGTGGAGGCAGACGGCCTTAATTTGGCGGCTCATTCATTGCACCCTACTACAAAAGTTAAGCAGTTTCGTTTCGAAAGGCAAAGCCCTCACTCACTCACTCACTCACTCACTCATCACTAACTATCACTAATCTCACTTGCCGTGGAGGCAGACGGCTTAAATTGGCAGGCTCATTCATTGCACTTACTTACAAAGGTTAAGTAGGTTTTGTTTTGAAAAGGCAAAGCCCTCACTCACTCACTCACCCACTCATCCCTAATTCTCAACTTGCCTCACTCATCACTATTCTCCAACTTGCCGTGGAGGCAGACGGCTTAAATTTGGCAGGCTCATTCATTGCACCTTACTTACAAAGGTAAAGCATGTTCGTTTCGAAAAGGCAAAGCCTTCACTCACTCACTCACTCACTCATCACTAACTCATCACCAATTCTCAACTTGCCGTGGGGAGAGACGGCTTAAATTTGGCAGGCTCATTCATTGCACCTTACTTACAAGTTAAGCAGGTTTCGTTTCAAAAAGGCAAAGCCTCCCTCACTCACTCATCACTAACTCATCACTAATTCTCCAAACTTGCCGTGGAGGCAGACGGCTTAAATTTGGCAGGCTCATTCATTGCACCTTACTTACAAAAGTAAGCAGGTTTCATTTCAAAAGGCAAAGCCCTCACTCACTCACTCACTCATCACTAATTCTTCGCTTGCCTCACTCATCACTAATTCTCCAACTTGCCGTGGAGGCAGACGGCTTAAATTTGGCAGGCGCATTCATTGCACCTACTTACAAAAGTTAAGCAGGTTTCATTTCTAAAAGGCAAAGCCCTCACTCACTACTCACTCATCGTAATTCCCAACTTGCCTCACTCATCACTAATTCTCCAACTTGCCGTGGAGGCAGACGAGCTTAATTTGGCAGGCTCATTCATTGCACCTTACTTACAAAAGTTAAGCAGGTTTTGTTTCGAAAAGGCAAAGCCATCACTCACTCACTCACTCATCACTAACTCTCCAACTTGCCGTGGAGGCAGACGGCTTAAATTTGGCAGGCTCATTCATTGCACCCTACTTACAAAAGTTAAGCAGGTTTCGTTTCGAAAAGGCAAAGCCCTCACTCACTCACTCACTCACTCACTCATCACTAACTCATCACTAATTCTCCAACTTGCCGTGGAGGCAGACGGCTTAAATTTGGCAGGCTCATTCATTGCACCTTACTTACAAAGGTTAAGTAGGTTTTGTTTTGAAAAGGCAAAGCCCTCACTCACTCACTCACCCACTCATCACTAATTCTCCAACTTGCCTCACTCATCACTAATTCTCCAACTTGCCGTGGAGGCAGACGGCTTATTTGGCAGGCTCATTCATTGCACCTTACTTACAAAGGTAAAGCATGTTTCGTTTCGAAAAGGCAAAGCCTTCACTCACTCACTCACTCACTCATCACTAACTCCTCACCAATTCTCCAACTTGCCGTGGAGGCAGAAGGCTTAAATTTGGCAGGCTCATTTATTGCACCTTACTTACAAAAGTTAAGCGGTTTGCCTTTTCGAAACGAAACCTGCTTAACTTTTGTAAGTAAGGTGCAATGAATAAGCCTGCCAAATTTAAGCCGTCTGCCTCCACGGCAAGTTGGAGAATTAGTGATGAGTGAGGCAAGTTGAAGAATTAGTGATGAGTGAGTGAGTGAGTGAGTGAGGGCTTTGCCTTTTTGAAATGAAACCTGCTTAACTTTTGTAAGTAAGGTGCAATGAAGGAGCCTGCCAAATTTAAGCCGTCTGCTTCCACGGCAAGTTGGAGAATTAGTGATGAGTTAGTGATGAGTGAGTGAGTGAGTGAGTGAGGGCTTTGCCTTTTTGAAACGAAACCTGCTTAACTTTTGTAAGTAAGGTGCAATGAATGAGCCTGCCAAATTTAAGCCGTCTGCCTCCACGGCAAGTTGGAGAATTAGTGATGCAGAGCGTTAGATTGGCTAAGATTTGGCCAGGCTCATTTGAGTGCGCACCTTACATGACAAAAGTTAAGCAGTGTTTGGTGCTTCGAAAAGGGCACCTCGCCCTATATTCTCTACTCACTTCAACCCACCCACCTAATCCATCTCACTCTAACTTCCTCCACCATACTTGTGCCCTCATCCTAAATCACATTTAATTCTCCAACTTGTCCTCGTGCAGGAAGACGCTTCTATGAAATTTGTGCCAGGACCGTCCTGCAGTTCATGGCCCAACATCCTTTTCAGCTTACACAAATACACCCCGTTAAGCACTGCGGTGGTCGAGTTCGAAAAGAGGTCACAAGCCGTCACCTCACTCACTTCACTATTTCATCCTCATCACTAATCTCCAACTTGCCTCCTTCATCACTGAAGTCTACCAGACTTTGCGTGGAGGCCATGAGGCTTATGATTGTGCGCACGGCTCATTCATCGGCCACCTTCTGTACTTCAACTAAAAGCTTAATGCATGTTCTTGTTTACCGAAGAAGGCGTAAACCCTAGCTATCTCTTCCACCGTCACCATCCCTCATCTCCTCCACTTAATTCCTCACCAACGTGCCGTGGAGGGCCTAGCGGCTTAGAATTTGGCCGGTCTATTCAGGCAACTTACTGCACAGAATATAGTTAAAAGCGGGCTTTCGCTTGCGATAATAATACAAGGCAAAGCCCCTCAACTCCACCTGCACTATCACTCCAACACCGAATGTGCTCACAGACAAGCTTGCCGTGGCATGCAGACGGCTGTTAAAGTGGTCAGGCTAATTGCACTTGCACATAAGTTACAACATAGTTACATGCAGCGTTTCTGCTTTTGAAAAGGCAAAGCCCTCACTACCTCCATTCATCTCATCTGATACATCTAATTAGACAACTGCGTCGGGCGCAGACACGGCTTAAATCTGGGCCACGGCTCCCATAGTCATGCGTGACTCTTACTTTCAACAAGTTAAGCACCGGTTTTCGTGTTTACGAAAAGGCAAAGACCCCAATCACACTCATCACGATATCAACTTGCCTCTCGGAGAGCAAGAAGGTTTTAATTGGAGGCATCTATCAATTTGAACCTTATTACAAATATGCTTAACAGGTGTCGCTTTCGGAAAAGTCCCATCCTCGTAACGGTTTGAGTGCTGCTATCATTTTCAAACTCTTGTAACCGCGCTGAGTACTCATTGACATGTGCACCTTGTAACCCTGGTGACGTCTCTCGGAAATTGCATTCTCATTCGTTAAGGTTGACGACGTATTTCCTGATCTTTATGGGCCACATAGATGTGCTCTTGGGAGTTCTTCCCCAAGTTTTTGACAACTCAAATGTGGCTATGCATATATCCCTTTACTCCGTTACACAACGATTAACAAAACCTCTTTTTTTTAGGACTGGCATGGGTGTAACCTGGGCTGAGGGAATCCCATAGAACTTGTGTGATATCCTGGCTACACTATTCTCCTTCCCTTCCGCTCTTTTTCCCCCAGCATTTAGGCTCGGACCTGATTTTTACACCAAAAATATCTCAGTTGTTTGTCAGCCGGGGACTGTGCCTGTATGGCTGTTCTCATTAGGATTTCGACGACGTCCATTCATGTTGGAGGCGGCGGGCACACAGAGAGGCCATCCTAGTGGGTGTGGATTATTAGTGGCGGGACCGGGGAGGGCCCCCTGGTGCGTAGGGGTTTATTGTGTTTTCCACACATATGCAATGTCTAACTTAGTGCATATCAATAAATTATTAATATTCCCGTTTAGAGTGTCCTGGATGTGGTCGTTCCTGCATTCATCTTGTCAGCCTTCATTGCTTGTCTTTCTTTTAAGTATATCAAAGTGCTCGGTGGACGTACAGCAATCTTGACTACATTATTGCTTCTTCAACTAAAAACGTCGTATTCTAAGCACCACACTCCGCGCCGTGCGAAGCCTCGTCTCTGCAGTCACTTTTTTGCATCAGTATCTGTGATATCATTTACACGTTATTCCAGAAAAAACGGACCTATTGACTTAGCCCGGAGCACATCATATCTCACCCAAGCCTTCACGTCGGCTTATGCTTTATGTATTTAGTCATTGCAGTGAAATCACGTGGTTCGCAATGACGTTGCCCTGTGCAAACTTGAGCTGCTCCGACCAATCGGTTTCTACCTTGAGTCAGTGTATGTTCGAGGAACGGACAAGTTCCACGACATTGAGGACGATCTGACTACAGTCATTTTTGCTTATTGAATCCTTTTGATTTAATGTGAATGAACATTCACCATTTGCACCCTCTACCATGATGGAGCCGATTGGGCACAGATGTACAGATCTCAGGTGTTAACATATCTTCCCGCCATGTTATCCGGCTGTGGTCACCCCTACAGCCACCCCTCTTAGCATCTGGCGAGCCATTGATCCCCGTGGGAAAGCACTACATTGTACCCAGCGGTGTAGCTAGATTTCTTCCCGGCATAAATAACTTAAATTGGTGATGTAATATCAGGAGATGCAACACTTTCACTCCACCTACCCTCATTGGGGACTTTTATACACACCTAAGTCATTCCTCGCATTTTCTATGCAAATATCCGCCACGTGATCCAGCAGCTAGTCTTCTTCTAGTAACGCGCCCTATACAGAGGAACTCCCAGTTCTCTCGAGAGCCTTCGACCACCCGCTATAGCCACTGCGTATCCATACCAACTGCAGTTCAGGTGAAATTCTACTTATTGCACGGTTTATTCTATATGTATGATATGCCGCCATTTTAGAATAGACACGGCCAAGCGTTAAGAGCTAGCCTACCTTTGTGTGACTGTTCGGCCAGCGTACACGGGACATACACAGAGTGCACCGCAGTTGTTTAGTCCCTGTCTCACTGACACTCACCTATCAGTTCTGTCAGAAAACCGTTACTGCAAGTAACCTGTCATAGTCCAAAACAGCCCCATCTCACCCCGAGAGAGTCCGTAGTGCCCCAAACCACCTCTACGCCGGTCGCTCGCCTCTCAGCGCTGCAGTTCGTCGCATTCCTCTCTCATTGATTCTAAGTGCGCCCCTCCCTCGGCCCGTTCACGTGCCGCTTGCGCCTGCCCTGCCTACATTATTCTCCGATGGGTATCCCAACTCCTTCACCCTTATAACCACATGTCACGATTAATGGCTATCCCCCCACCCTCATTTCACTTATCCCTCCCGTTATCCTCTTCTACTTCCACCCTCTTTCAAGTCTAGCGTCGGCCGTCCGTGCTTCCCCTCCCCCGCGCCGCCCCGGTTCGGTTTCCTTAGGGGCCCGTTGTACCCTCGACTGAGGGCCCCGTTTCGGCTCTTTTCGCAATGCTCTGTCCTGATCCCGGGCCTCTGCTCGCCGTCTCCCCCTGGCGTTGGCCGCCCGCCCCCCTGGGATCACGAGCGTGATACCACCCCCAGGGGCTTGCGCCTCCACGTTTTGTTGCTTTGTAAACATGGTAGCTGTCACCTTTTGCCCCTCTCAACCCAATCACTGATTTACCTACCGCTGTGGGTTGGGCGCAAATTCCCCCCCGGTCCCCGCTCGGTCTGTCGCATTCCTCATTTTCTTCCCTTGACTGCTGCCCTATTCTCCTTCCGACCGCTTATGCCTCGGCCCCCAAGCTACACGGGGGATTCTCCACTGCGTTGTTGTAAGTGTTTCTAGAATCGCCCCCTGTGTGTTCTTTTGTAAGCACGGGCGGTACAGTAGCTGTGCTTCCCCTTCCGTTCGTCAATAGCACCCACCGGCGCCAGGCGAGAAGGTAAGAACTTACCGGGCTTGGTCTGACAGTCTAGACGGGACCTTGTTCTTCTATGCGCATAGATCGCGCATTGCAGGCATAGGAAGATACAAGGCTGTCGGTCAGTACTTCCTGTCCTAGAGGGTGCTGTCCCGCGCGAGGGGACCGCGAGCGATGCGTGGTAAGTTCCTACTTCTCTCCGGCTAATCTGTGTGCTTTCTATTTGATATTGCAAGGAAGGTAGAGGGCCTACGCCAAAGTTCGTCTTTTGCGCCTACTCTCCCCCGCTCCTCCGTGTGTCTTACAAAGAAGTCTGGATTCGAACGATAAAATACTTACCCCAAACAGTGGAGATACCCCTTTACATCATCATATCCTGGACACCCCCCTAAAACAATATAAATACGCAAATAAAAGAGGTGATCTGCGCGTCGATAATTGCCGCGGAGTAACTTCAGATAAGATAATTTAGCAGACTATTCATGGTGTTTCATACTGTGAACAACCGTCCACTGTCAACAGTTCCCGACTGTTGAAGGTTTTCAATATATGGTTCTCATCTCAACATTTGGCCTAGATGTTCCTTAAGATTGTTATGCTATGTACCTATTATCCCTTGAGTTTCATCACCCCCTGTACCGATCACCCTTGTTCACTATTTCTCCAATGAAACTTGGGAGCGGTTATGGTCCTTTAGAGGCGTGGACTTGAGAGTTCATTTAGCCTTGACCAGGCTTCCGCCTTTCCTATTTTTTGGCGAGTGGGTAATAATCTTTTTAATCTCAAGCATATTCCGTAGGCCACAGTAAGGCTTTGAACGCATCAACACCCTGTGTTCTCCGGGCTTCTACGCATTAGACCACCGCTACTAAATCTCGCCGTAGCTCCCCGCCGATTCCGTTCATATTTATTTCGCTCCTATTTTGACGTGGCGGGAAAGGTGTCGGATGAATGAATGCGGAGCGGCCTATCCGCTTTTTCTTCTCCTCCTTCCTCCTTTTTCCTACCCCCTCCCTCCTTTTATTCTCGGTTACCGCGACAATGTATATTCACAATATCGACCTGGTTCGTCATTTTGAACTAACTTTCTATACACATTTAGAATGACCTATCTCAACAGACTTACTGACACATTATCTTGTCCTGAGTTTCCGGTAGGCTAACGAAGGATTACTTCTCCGATTTTTCAGGATTTATAATCATCGGACCATATCATCTACCTACAATCGCCGAAATCTAAATGCAGTCATTTGATTCTTATTCGTGTATAAACCCACTGTATGATGATTCATGAAAATATAATACTAATTCTATGCCCTGAATGATAAGGACTATGATGCCTTTGAAAACTTTGACATTTGGTTGCGCTGTTTCTACACCAGACAGACACGACTGTCTGTTCTGGTGGCCCTATCACTCTTGTAGAAGTTTTCAATGATTTTTACAGTGCACCCTTCACTATGTGCCCCCTTTTGAAGTTCATCAGACACCCTGAGGCTGCCTCGTAATTTCCCCAACACGCGAAATTGGGAGCTTTCTGTCTTATTGACAAAGAAACGCTCATCTTACAAGCTTTGTCTATGGAGCGGTGTTTCTGTTTCTTTAACACATGTTGATGCTTCGTCCCACAGGTTTAAGACAATCTGGGGGAGGCTTCTTGCATACTTCTGCTGTGGACCACTGGCCGCAACCGTGAGTCTCATTTGCAAAATTTAAGGCTGCAACTCATTTAGCCCCCTGCGGTATGGGCAGTTGTCTACCCGTAAGTAATCGTTGGTCCCAGTGTGCTTCCCTTCGACAAGCAATTCACCAGGAGACACAGGTCGAGAGAAAGAAGAGCTTACTACAGTACACTGAGATGCTGCAACGCTGGAGTGTCATCGGAATACTTGTTTCAGAGTTCTACAGCGTGGATAGCCATTTCTCCCGAACCTGTTTGTGTGGATGAGAGGATCGGGAATCGCGGTGTCAGGTAAGTTTCTTCTGTGCTCGTTCGTTGCTCCGGGACAATTGCATTCGAAGACACAATTGGGACCAACCGATGAGTCCAATTGTAATATACATGCCATATGACAATTGGTGGTCTGAAACGTGCCATGCCATTTTTAAGTGTCAGCATTATCTCACTTCATAGGCTTCTTAGTCGGTCCAAGCATGTTTGGCCGTCCACCATGTTTTAAGTCGGCAATCACAGGGTTAAAACCTGCATGACAATTGGTACGATCGCTGTCTTTCAATAGTTAACTCATCTTGCTTGGTGGTAACCCGGCAGGGTGTTTTCTTGTCTGCTATTCAACGGGCAATATGTGAAGTCACTGTTCCCAATCATCGCCTTCTCCCCGCTCGTCGTGCCTCCCCGACACCGCCCAGCGGTGACTTGTGGTGTGTGTAGTCACAGAGCTAGCTAACAGCACAGAATGGCCGTCAAAGGAGCCTATTACACGATTCTGTTATCGTGTAGAGTGCCCGGTCCGCCGTCGTATCCTGTCTCGCCTATAGGCTTATTTGTTTGAGTTCGATGTACCCTGCGGTTTTAGTATAACTTAGATCATACATATGCACTTTTATACGTGTAATGTTGTAGGGCTGGTGTGCCTTTATCCGTTGCCGATCCTGAACCGCATTATCTAATGACATCCGTCATTCGGCCTCCCTCCCCCTTCCATCTGGTCCGTCGTTGGTATCCCATTCTCTTGTGACAATAGTTACTGACCACCGCGGGGTCTCATATTTGTGAATTAATGACAGGGACGAGTGACCGGGGATAGGATATGAGGGACCTATTGGAGCTTAAAAGTTTTCCTCCAAACATAAGGACATACTTTCAGGGAAGAAACCCCACGTTCCCCCCCTCCGTCGTTCAGAGGCGGCGGAGACCGGGTCCGCCTCCAGTTTCGTGCGAAACTGGAACCGGTATAACCTTTGGGGTTAGTCATGATACTCAGGCGTTGTCGCTAAGTCATTTATACCGTCTTAATGTGCAACATCTTCGTAGCGCAAATGGAGGTATGACCGACTTCCATTGCCCGCTCCTATAGGGGAATGTTCTGGGAACACTTTCCCCACGACTTGGAGAATTTTATTCTACTCTGGCTTCTTTCTTTATCCCAATTATTCCTCCACTTTTTTTTGGAGTTTTTGCTTTTCTGTTGTCAGTAAGTGTTTAAAGGGTACTCCACGTGTTTTCGGTAAGTTTTCGGTTAATCCAGTTCTATTGCAGCACGGGGAGGTGCTAAAGGAAGCTGTTCGCCCTTTTACTTCCGTTCTTCAACGCACCCACAGTGAGGCACCGGAGCGCAAGCGTAACTGAACTCCCGCCCTTACCGCTCGCTAGTCGTCCCTCCGGCGCGTAGTCTGACGGATTCCGACAGACCTTCTTATAGAGCCTAGCGCGATCCTATTGCGCATAGAAGACAAGGGTCGCGGACTGTAAGCCCAGCTGACGATGCGGTAGTTATTACGCTTCTCTCTGATCGGCTCCCTGTGGTTCTATGAAGAACGGAAGGTAAGGCAAGCCTCCTTCCTCCGGTCTTCAATAGGACTCAGGATTATGAAACACTTATCCACAAACAGTTGGATCGATCCCCTTTAACTTTCAGGTGTTATTCAACTAAACCTGTTTTATCGTTACAATGTACGCGTTATTTTGCCTCAACCAATGTACTGTTAAATCTGTTGCGGCTGCGTGGCGAACGTTAGTCCAACCACTTTTTAACCTAAGAAACTTTTATGCGTCCCGTGTTTGTTTTTCTGTATATTTTTCATGGCCCCTCCTTTTTTCGTTTTCTACAATTATACTCACAATCATTTTAAGTTACATGTGAGGCGCTCCTTTATGCGTATATCCCCAACACGACCCTGTGTTTCGAAGTTGCTACTAAGAAGAAGGATCGGTTTTACTACTTATATAAGAAATGTTGTATTTTGATGTGCTTGAGGTGTTGATAGCCTTTTCTCTTACAGGTTTGTTATAATGTTAGGTGGGTGGGGTAATCCCATCGAAGCTTTTCGCCGGTCATTCGCTGATCTCGTGAATGTGGGTCGGCAGACTGATCATATTAGCTTATCTAGACAATATTTCCGGTTTTCGTTCCTGCCCTTGCCCCTTTTTGCGCTATAATAGTTTGCGTTGTTCCCTACTTCTCTGTAGTTTTGTTTTTGACTTACTCAGTGCCGTTATGGAGTATGTTTTTGCTCCACGCTAGGTGCGCGACTTGTGACCTCGCGGGTCCGGTGGACCCGGTTTGTGCCACCTCCCCCTTGGTCAGCCTCGCTCCTCACCCTGCTCCGCGACTGTACTCATATCAGTTTCAAGGATTTAGTCGTTCCGGGTTGAGTGTGACATCATTCCTTTACCCCCTCAGGCACAGGCTCTTCGTGTTTCTTGACTTTACTATCCCCTGCGTTTGCTGTTTCCTTCCTCCTTTATTCCTACATATCCTCTACCCACTAGTGCTTGATTGGCCATTTTTCCCCCTTCTAAGTTAGCCGAGAGCCTATTTGGCAGCTCGTATGAGTTGCTGGGTCAGTTCTTTGTTTCAGGCATCTGCCCGTCTCCCTGGTGTATCCTCCGGCTCAACGAGGAGCTTCGCTCTTTAACCCTTGCCTTTATGTTTCCATTCTCCCTCTGGTCGGTGGTGCACTCGGTCTGCAGTGTATTAGCTTTGTGGTCCATCATAGGGTCTAGACAATTTTCTCGAGTGTGCACCCACTTTTTTTCTCCCCATGGCGATTCCTTTGCTATACACTCGCAACAGTCGACCCCTTGGCCTGTTCAGTGTCTTTCCCATCTGTTTCCCCTATGCCTCCTACTCTAGGCATCAATGCGTATGGCTCCGCTTAATGGTGACTGCTCTCCCATACTTCGTTGTTTATTACTGTAATATGTCAATTATATACTAGCAACATACACTGGTTATCGCACGTGGTATGTCATTGCCACTCTTTTAGTTAGTATAGCCAAGCAATACATGTCCATCCAAGTTGCCTGTACACCTCGTGCTCTTCTTGATCTCTTCAACAGAAAGAAACTCCAATACAGCTCTTCTACGTATCATAATCCTCATTACACTTTAATTATAATATTATATTTTTTATATCAACCATATGCAATGAATTTGCGGTGAAAATAACCCTAGACCCTCCCCATCCGTCCGCCACCTTCTATTATACCCCCCATCTGTATTCCGCCGCTCCCCTACTTCAAACACTTCTCCCTTACACCTCACCAGTCCCGCACAGCCACTGAAGTTTGGTAAAAAGGTTCCGACTCGTTTTGTCTCAGGAGTTCAAATTACTTTCTCCCCAGTCACCCCCGAATCCGCTAACAAAAACGACTTTTGTTCATCTTTTACTGGTAAAGGTGAACGTATACTTATACCAAACTTTGGCGTATGAACCATCGCCGACCCACCGAGTTGTCACATGTCCACATATACTCACAGTTTACAGGCTTGCCAAACTGTCAGACTCCACTCACTCACCGTTACAGGTGCAATGTCAGATACTCCGTTACAGGTGTAATGTATGTGCATACTCACCGTTACAGGTGGAATTTCGAAACGAAACCGCTTAACTTTTGTAAGTAAGGTGCAATGAATGAGCCTGCCAAATTAAAGCCGTCTGCCTCCAAGGCAAGTGGAGAATTGATGATGAGTGTGGTGAGGGCTTTGCCTTTTCGAAACAAAACCTGCTAACTTTTGAAGATAAGGTACAATGAATGAGCCTGCCAAATTTAAAGCCGTCTGCCTCCACGGCACAGTTGGAGAATTGATGATAAGTGATGTGAATGAGTGAGTGAGGGCTTTGCCTTTTCAAAACGAAACCTGCAACTTTGTAAGTAAGGTGCAATGAATGAGCCTGCCAAATTTAAGCCGTCTGCATCCACGGCAAGTTGGAGAATTAGTGGTGTGAGTGAGTGAGTGAGTGGGGCTTTGCCTTGTATTAGTATCGAAACGAAACGCTTAACTTTTGTAAGTAAGGTGCAATGAATGAGCCTGCCAAATTTAAGCCGTCTGCCTCCCGGCAAGTTGGAGAATTAGTGGGGGAGTGAGTGAGGTGAGTGAGGGCTTGCCTTTTCGAAACAAAACATGCTTAACTTTGTAAGTAAGGTGCAATGAATGAGCTGCCAAATCTAAGCACGTCTGCCTCCACGGCAAGTTGTAGAATTAGTGATGATGAGTGAGGCAAGTTGGAGAATTAGGATATGGGTGAATGAGTGAGTGAGTGAGTGAGGGCTTTGCCTTTTCGAAACTAACCGCTTAACTTTTGTAAGTAAGGTGCAATGAATGAGCCTGCCAAATTTAAGCGTCTGCTGCACGGCAAGTTGGAGAATTAGTGATGAGTGAGGCAAGTGGAGAATTAGTGATGAGTGAGGGTGAGTGAGAGTGAGTGAGGGCTTGCCTTTTCGAAACAAAACCTGCTTAACTTTTGTAAGTAAGGTGCAATAAATGAGCCTGCCAAATTTAAGCCGTCTGCCTCCACGGCAAGTTGGAAGATTGGTGATGAGTTAGTGATGAGTGAGTGAGTGAGTGAGTGAAGGCTTTGCCTTTTCGAAACGAAACATGCTTTACCTTTGTAAGTAAGGTGCAATGAATGAGCCTGCCAAATTTAAGCCGTCTGCCCCACGGCAAGTTGGAGAATTAGTGATGAGTGAGGCAAGTTGGAGAATTAGTGATGAGTGGGTGAGTGAGGAGTGAGGGCTTTGCCTTTTCAAAACAAAACCTACTTAACCTTTGAAGTAAGGTGCAATGAATGAGCCTGCCAAATTTAAGCCGTCTGCCTCCACGGCAAGTTGGAGAATTAGTGATGAGGTAGTGATGAGTGAGTGGTGAGTGAGTGAGTGAGGGCTTTGCCTTTTCGAAACGAAACCTGCTTAACTTTTGTAAGTAGGGTGCAATGAATGAGCCTGCCAAATTTAAGCCGTCTGCTCCACGGCAAGTTGGAGATTAGTGATGAGTGAGTGAGTGAGTGATGGCTTTGCCTTTTCGAAACAAAACCTGCTTAACTTTTGTAAGTAAGGGTGCAATGAATGAGCCTGCCAAATTTAAGCCGTCTGCCTCCACGGCAAGTTGGAGAATTAGTGATGAGTGAGGCAAGTTGGAGAATTAGCGATGAGTGAGTGAGTGAGTGAGGGCTTGCCTTTTAGAAATGAAACCTGCAACTTTTGTAAGTAAGGTGCAATGAATGCGCCTGCCAAATTTAAGCCGTCTGCCTCCACGGCAAGTTGGAGAATTAGTGATGAGTGAGGCAAGCTGAAGAATTAGTGATGAGTGAGTGAGTGAGTGAGGGCTTTGCCTTTTGAAATGAAACCTGCTAACTTTTGTAAGTAAGGTGCAATGAATGAGCCTGCCAAATTTAAGCCGTCTGCCTCACGGCAAGTTGGAGAATTAGTGATGAGTTAGTGATGAGTGAGTGGTGAGGGCTTTGCCTTTTGAAACGAAACCTGCTTAACTTTTGTAAGTAAGGTGCAATGAATGAGCCTGCCAAATTTAAGCCGTCTGCCTCCACGGCAAGGTGGAGAATTGGTGATGAGTTAGTGATGGTGAGTGAGTGAGTGAGTGAAGGCTTTTCCTTTTCGAAACGAAACATGCTTTACCTTTGGAAGTAAGGTGCAATGATGAGCCTGCCAAATTTAAGCCGTCTGCCTCCACGGCAAGTTGGAGAATTAGTGATGAGTGAGCAAGTTGAGATAGAATTAGTGATGAGTGGGTGAGTGGTGAGTGAGGGCTTTGCCTTTTCAAAACAAACCTACTTACCTTGTAAGTAAGGTGCAATGAATGAGCCTGCCAAATTTAAGCCGTCTGCCTCACGGCAAGTTGGAGAATTAGTGATGATGTTAGTGATGAGTGAGGAGTGAGTGAGTGAGTGAGGGCTTTGCTTTTCGAAACGAAACCTGCTTAACTTTGTAAGTAGGGTGCAATGAATGAGCCTGCCAAATTTAAGCCGTCTGCCTCCACGGCAAGTTGGAGAGTTAGGTGATGAGGTGAGTGAGTGAGTGATGGCTTTGCCTTTTCGAAACAAACCTGCTAACTTTTGTAGTAAGGTGCAATGATGAGCCTGCCAAATTTAAGCCGTCTGCCTCCACGGCAAGTTGGAGAATTAGTGATGAGTGAGGCAACTTGGAGAATTGCGATGAGTGAGTGAGTGAGTGAGGGCTTTGCCTTAGAAATGAAACCTGCTTAACTTTTGTAAGTAAGGTGCAATGAATGCGCCTGCCAAATTTAAGGTCTGCCTCCACGGCAAGTTGGAGAATTAGTGATGAGTGAGGCAAGCTGAAGAATTAGTGATGAGTGAGTGAGTGAGTGAGGGCTTGCTTTTGAAATGAAACCTGCTTAACTTTTTGTAAGTAAGGTGCAATGAATGAGCCTGCCAAATTAAGCCGTCTGCCTCCACGGCAAGTTGGAGAATTAGTGATGAGTTAGTGATGAGTGGTGAGTGAGTGAGTGAGTGGTGAGGGCTTTGCCTTTTGAAACGAAACTGCTTAACTTTTGTAAGTAAGGTGCAATGAATGAGCCTGCCAAATTTAAGCCGTTTGCCTCCACGGCAAGTTGGAGAATTGTGATGAGTTAGTGATGAGTGAGTGAGTGAGTGAGGGCTTTGCTTTTTGAAACAAAACTGCTTACTTTGTAAGTACGGTGAATGAATGAGCCTGCCAAATTTAAGCCGCTGCCTCCACGGCAAGTTGGAGAATTAGTGATGAGTGAGGCAAGTTGGAGAATTAGTGATGAGATGGAGTGAGTGAGGGCGGCAAGTTGGAGAATTAGTGATGAGTGAGTGAGTGAGTGAGGGAGGGCTTTGCCTTTTCGAAACGAAACATGCTTAACTTTTGTAAGTAAGTGCAATGAATAGCCTGCCAAATTTAAGCTATCTGCCTCCACGGCAAGTTGGAGAATTAGTTGATGAGTGAGTGAGTGAGTGAGTGAGGGCTTTGCCTTTTCGAAACGAAACCTGCTTAACTTTTGTAAGTAAGGTGCAATGAATGAGCCTGCCAAATTTAAGCCGTCTGCCTCCACGGGAGTTGAGAATTAGTGATGAGTGAGGCCAGTTGCAGAATTAGTAGTGAGTGAGTGAGGGCTTTGCCTTTTCGAAACGAAACCTACTAACTTTTGTAAGTAAGGTGCAATGAATGAGCCTGCCAAATTTAAGCTGTCTGCCTCCACGGCAAGTTGGAGAATAGTGATGAGTTAGTGATGAGTGAGTGAGTGAGGGCTTTGCCTTTTAGAAACGAAACCTGCTTAATTTGTAAGTAAGGTGTAATGAATGAGCCTGCCAAATTTAGCCGTCTGCTCCATGGCAAGGTGGAGAATTAGTGATGAGTGAGGCAAGCTGAAGAATTAGTGATGAGTGAGTGAGTGAGTGAGGGCTTTGCCTTTTGAAACGAAACCGCTACTTTTGTAAGTAAGGTGCAATGAATGAGCCTGCCAAATTTAAGCCGTCTGCCTCCACGGCAAGTTGAGAATTAGTGATGAGTTAGTGATGAGTGAGTGAGTGAGTGATGAGTGAGGGCTTTGCCTTTTGAAACGAAACCTGCTTAACTTTTGTAAGTAAGGTGCAATGAATGAGCCTGCCAAATTTAAGCCGTCTGCCTCCACGGCAAGTTGGAGAATTAGTGATGAGTTAGTGAGAGTGAGTGAGTGAGTGAGGGCTTTGCTTTTTGAAACAAAACCGCTAACTTTTGTAGTACGGTGCAATGAATGAGCCTGCCACAATTAAGCCGCCTGCCTCCACGGCATGAAGTTGGAGAATTAGTGATGAGTGGGGCAAGTTGGAGAATTAGTGATGGTGAGTGAGTGAGGGCGGCAAGTTGGAGAATTAGTGATGAGTGAGTGAGGGAGGGCTTTGCCTTTTCGAAAAGAAACATGGCTTAACTTTTGTAAGTAAGGTGCAATGAATCAGCCTGCCAAATTTAAGCTATCTGCCTCACGGCATGTTGGGAATTAGTGATGGAGTGAGTGAGTGAGTGAGGGCTTTGCCTTTTCGAAATGAAACCTGCTTAACTTTTGTAAGTAAGGTGCAATGAATGAGCCTGCCAAATTTAACCGTCTGCCTCCACGGCAAGTTGAAGAATTAGTGATGAGTGAGGCCAGTTACAGAATTAGTAGTGAGTGAGTGATGATGAGTGAGTGATGAGGGCTTTGCCTTTTCAAAACGAACCTACTTGACTTGTAAGTAAGGTGCAATGAATGAGCCTGCCAAATTTAAGCTGTCTGCCTCCACGGCAAGTTGGAGAATTAGTGATGAGTTAGTGATGAGTGAGTGAGTGAGGGCTTTGCCTTTCGAAACCAACCTGCTTAACTTTTGTAAGTAAGGTGCAATGAATGAGCCTGCCAAATTTAAGCCGTCTGCCTCCACGGCAAGTTGGAGAATTAGTGATCAGTTAGTGATGAGTGAGTGAGTGAGGGCTTGCCTTTTGAAACGAAACCTGCTTACTTTTGTAGTAAGGTGTAATGAATGAGCCTGCCAAATTTAAGCCGTGCTGCCTCCATGCTAGTTGGAGAAGTTAGTGATGAGTGAGGCAAGCTGAAGGAATGAGGGATGAGTGAGTGAGTGGTGAGGGCTTTGCCTTTTGAAATGAAACCTGCTTAACTTTGTAAGTAAGGTGCAATGAATGAGCTGCCAAATTTAAGCCGTTGCCTCCACGGCAAGTTGGAGAATTAGTGATGAGTTAGTGATGAGTGATGAGTGAGTGAGTGAGGGCTTTGCCTTTTGAAAAAACCTGCTTAACTTTTGTAAGTAAGGTGCAATGAATGAGCCTGCCAAATTAAGCCGTCTGCCTCCACGGCAAGTTGGAGAATTATTGATGAGTTAGTGAGGTGAGTGAAGTGAGGGCTTTGCCTTTTGAAACGAAACCTGCTTAACTTTTGTAAGTACGGTGCAATGAATGAGCCTGCCAAATTTAAGCCGCTGCTCCACGGCAAGTTGGAGAATAGTGATGAGTGAGGCAGGGAGAATTAGTGGATGAGTGAGTGAGTGAGGGCGGCAAGTTGGAGAATTAGTGATGAGTAGTGAGTGAGTGAGGGAGGGCTTTGCCTTTTCGATACGAAAAATGCTTAACTTTTGTAAGTAAGGTGCAATGAATGCCTGCAAATTAAGCTATCTGCTCCACGGCAAGTTGGAGAATTAGTGATGAGTGAGTGTGAGTAGTGAGTGAGGGCTTTGCTTTTCGAAATGAAACCTGTTAACTTTTGTAAGTAAGGTGCAATGAAAGAGCCTGCCAAATTTAACCGTCTGCCTCACAGCAAGTTGAAGAATTAGTGATGAGTGAGGCCAGTTGCAGAATTAGTAGTGAGTGAGTGAGTGAGTGAGTGAGGGCTTTGCCTTTTCGAAACGAAACACTTAACTTTTGTAAGTAAGGTGCAATGATGAGCCTGCCAATTTAAGCTGTCTGCTCACGGCAAGTTTGAGAATTAGTGATGAGTTAGTGATGAGTGAGTGAGTGAGGGCTTTGCCTTTTAGAAACGAAACCTGCTTAACTTTTGTAAGTAAGGTGCAATGAAGGGCCTGCCAAATTTAAGCCGTCTGCCTCCACGGCAAGTGGGAGATAGTGATATGAGGGTTAGTGATGAGTGAGTGAGTGAGGGCTTTGCCTTTTAGAAACGAAACCTGCTTAACTTTTGTAAGTAAGGGTGTAATGAATGAGCCTGCCAAATTAAGCGTCTGCCTCCATGCAAGTTGGAGAATTAGTGATGAGTGAGGCAAGCTGAAGAATTAGTGATGAGTGAGTGAGTGAGTGAGGGCTTTGCCTTTTGAATGAAACCTGCTTAACTTTTGTAAGTAAGGTGCAATGAATGAGCCTGCCAAATTTAAGCCGTCTGCCTCTCCACGGCAAGTTGGAGAATTAGGATGAGTTAGTGAGAGTGAGTGAGTGAGTGAGTGAGGGCTTTGCCTTTTTGAAACGAAACCTGCTAACTTTTGTAAGTAAGGTGCAATGAATGAGCCGCCAAATTAAGCCGTCTGCCTCCACGGCAAGTTGGAGAATTAGTGATGAGTTAGTGATGAGTGAGTGAGTGAGTGAGGGCTTTGCCTTTTTGAAACGAAACCTGCTTAACTTTTGTAAGTACGGTGCAATGAATGAGCCTGCCAAATTTAAGCCGCCTGCCTCCCACGGCAAGTTGGAGAATTAGTGATGAGTGAGGAAGTTGGAGAATTAGTGATGAGTGAGTGAGTGAGGGCGGCAAGTTGGAGAATTAGTGATGAGTGAGTGAGGGAGTGAGGGAGGCTTTGTCTTTTCGAAACGAAACATGCTTAACTTTGTAAGTAAGGTGCAATGAATCAGCCTGCCAAATTTAAGCTATCTGCCTCCACGGCAAGTTGGAGAATTAGTGATGAGTGAGTGAGTGAAGTGAGTGAGGGCTTTGCCTTTTCGAAACGAAACCTGCTTAACTTTTGTAAGTAAGGTGCAATGAATGAGCCTGCCAAATTTAAGCCGTCTGCCCTCACGGCAAGTTGAAGAATTGTGATGAGTGAGGCCGTTGCAGATTAGTAGTGAGTGAGTGAGTGAGTGAGGAGGGCTTTGCCTTTTCGAAACGAAACCTACTTAACTTTGTAAGTAAGGTGCAATGAATGAGCCTGCCAAATTGAAGAGCTGTCTGCCTCCACGGCAGTTGGAGAATTAGTGATGAGTTAGTGATGAGTGAGTGAGTGAGGGCTATGCCTTTTCGAAACGAAACCTGCTTAACTTTTGTAAGTAAGGTGCAATGAATGAGCCTGCCAAATTTAAGCTGTTGCCTCCACGGCAAGTGGAGAATTAGTGATGAGTTAGTGATGAGTGAGTGAGTGAGGGCTTTGCCTTCGAACGAAACTGATAAGTTTTGAAGTAAGGTGTAATGAATAGCCTGCCAAATTTAAGCCGTCTGCCTCCATGGCAAGTTGGAGAATTAGTGATGAGTTAGTGATGAGTGAGGTGAGTGAGGGCTTTGCCTTTTCGAAACGAAAACCTGCTTAACTTTTGTAAGTAAGGTGCAAGAATGAGCTGCCAAATTTAAGCCGTCTGCCTCCACGGCAAGTTGGAGAATTAGTGATGAGTTAGTGATGAGTGAGAGTGAGTGAGGTGAGTGAGGGCTTTGCCTTTTGAAACGAAACCTGCTTAACTTTTGTAAGTAAGGTGCAATGAATGATGAGCCTGCCAAATTTAAGCCATCTGCCTCCACGGAAGTTGGAGAATTAGTGATGAGTGAGGCAAGTTGGAGATTAGTGATGAGTGAGTGAGTGAGCGGCAAGTTTGGAGAATTAGTGATGAGTGAGTGAGTGATGAGTGAGGGCTTTGCCTTTCGAAACGAAACCTGCTTAACTTTTGTACGTAAGGTGCAATGAATGAGCCTGTTCGAAAAGGCAAAGCCCTCACTCACTCACTCACTCATCACTAACTCTCCAACTTGCCGTGGAGGCAGACGGCTTAAATTTTTGGCAGCTCATTCATTGCACCTTACTTACAAAAGTTAGCAGTTTCATTTCAAAAGGCAAAGCCCTCACTCACTCACTCACTCATCACTAATTCTTCAGCTTGCCTCACTCATCACTAATTCTCCAACTTGCCGTGAGGCAGACGGCTTAAATTGGCAGCGCATTCATTGCACCTTACTTCAAAAGTTAAGCAGGTTTCATTTCTAAAAGGCAAAGCCCTCACTCACTCACCACTCATCGCTAATTCTCCCTGCCTCACTCATCACTAATTCTCCAACTTGCCGTGGAGGCACGCTTAATTTGGCAGGCTCATTCATTGCACCTTACTTACAAAAGTTAAGCAGGTTTTGTTTCGAAAAGGCAAAGCCATCACTCACTCACTCACTCATCACTAATCTCCTCCAACTTGCCGTGGAGGCGACGGCTTAAATTTGGCAGGCTCATTCATTGCACCCTACTTAAAAAGTTACACAGGTTTGTTTCGAAAAGGCAAAGCCCTCACTCACTCACTCACTCACTCACTCATCACTAACTCATCACTAATTCTCCAACTTGCCGTGGAGCAGACGGCTTAAATTGGCAGGCTCATTCATTGCACCTTACTTACAAAAGTTAAGTAGGTTTTGTTTTGAAAAGGCAAAGCCCTCACTCACTCACTCACCACACTCATCACTAATTCTCCAACTTGCCTCACTCATCACTAATTCTCCAACTTGCCGTGAGGCAGACGGCTTAAATTTGGCAGGCTCATTCATTGCACCTTACTTACAAAGTTAAAGCATTTTCGTTTCGAAAAGGCAAAGCCTTCACTCACTCACTCACTCACTCATCACTAACTCATCACCAATTCTCCAACTTGCCGTGGAGGCAGACGGCTTAAATTTGGCAGGCTCATTATTGCACCTTACTTACAAAAGTTAAGCAGGTTTCGTTTCAAAAGGCAAAGCCCTCACTCCTCACTCCACTCACCACTCACTCATCACTAATTCTCCAACTTGCCCACTATTATCTCCAACTTGCCGTGAGGCAGACGGCTTAATTTGGCAGGCTCATTCATTGCACCTTACTTACAAAAGTTAGCAGGTTTAGTTTCGAAAAGGCAAAGCCCTCACTCACTCACTCACTCATCACTCATCACTATTCTCCACTTGCCTCACTCATCACTAATTCTCAACTTGCCGTGGAGGCAGACGGCTTAATTTGGCAGGCTCATTCATTGCACCTTACTTACAAAAGTTAAGCTTTTGTTTCGAAAAGGCAAGCCATCACTCACTCACTCACTCATCACTAACTACTTCCAACTTGCCGTGGAGGCAGACGGCTTAAATTGGCAGGCTCATTCATTGCACCCTACTTACAAAAAGTTTAAGCAGGTTTCGTTTCGAAAAGGCAAAGCCCTCACTCACTCACTCACTCACTCATCATAAACCATCAACTAATCTCCAACTTGCCGTGGAGGCGACGGCTTGGCTTAAATTGGCAGGCTCATTCATTGCACCTACTTACAAAGGTTAAGAGGTTTTGTTTTGAAAAGGCAAAGCCTCATCACTCACTCACCCACTCATCACTAATCTCCAACTTGCCTCACTACATCCTAATTCTCCAATTGCCGTGGAGGCAGACGGCTTAAATTTGGCAGGCTCATTCATGCACCTTACTTACAAAGGTTAAAGCATGTTCGTTTCGAAAAGGCAAAGCCTTCACTCACTCACTCACTCACTCATCACTAACTCATCACCAATTCTCCAACTTGCCGTGGAGGCAGACGGCTTAAATTTGGCAGGCTCATTTATTGCACCTTACTTACAAAAGTTAAGCAGGTTTGTTCGAAAAGGCAAAGCCCTCACCACTCACTCACCCACCACTCATCTAATTCTCAACTTGCCTCACTCATCACTTAATTCTCCAACTTGCCGTGAGGCAGAGGCTTAAATTTGGCAGGCTCATCATTGCACCTTAATTACAAAAGTTAAGCAGGTTTAGTTTCGAAAAAGGCAAAGCCCCACTCACTCCAATCACTCATTCACCATCACTAATTCTCCAACTTGCCTCATCAACTAATTCTAAACTTGCCGTGGAGGCAGACGGCTTTAGATTTGGCAGGCTCATTCATTGCACCTACTTACAAAAGTTAAGCATGTTTGTTTCGAAAAGGCAAAGCCCTCACTCACTCACTCACTCCCACTAATTCTCCAACTCCGTGGAGGCAGACGGCTAAATTTGGCAGGCTCATTCATTGCACCTTACTTACAAAAGTTAAGCAGGTTTCGTTTCGATAAAACAAGGCAAAGCCCTCACTCACTCACTCACTCACCACTCATTCCCAACTTGCCGTGGAGCAGACGGCTTAAATTTGGCAGGCTCATATTGCACCTTACTTACAAAAGTTAAGCAGGTTTCGTTTGAAAAGGCAAAGCCCTCACTCACTCATCACTCATTCTTATCACTAATTCTCCAACTTGCCGTGGAGGCAGACGGCTTAAATTTGGCAGGCTCATTCATTGTACCTTACTTTCAAAAGTTAAGCAGGTTTCGTTTCGAAAAGGCAAAGCCCTCACACACTCATCACTAATTCTCCAACTTGCCTTGGAGGCAGACGGCTTTAATTTGGCAGGCTCATTCATTGCACCTTACTTACAAAAGTTAAGCAGGTTTCGTTTCGAAATTCCACCTGTAACGGTGAGTATCTGACATTACACCTGTAACGGTGAGTATCTGACATTGCACCTGTAACGGTGAGTATCTGACATTGCACCTGTAACGGTGAGTATCTGACATTGCACAGACTGGTTGGTCCAATTTCAACCAAATTTGGTATGCATATACTCCTTTACCAGTAAAAGATTAACAAAATATTTTTTTTAGGATGGGGGTGAATGGGGAGGGAATAGAATTTTGAACTCCTGCACACTAACGGCTGGACCGATTTTTACCAAAAATTCAGGGTGTGTGCGGGGACTGGCTGAGGTGTAAGGAGAAGTGTTTGGAGGGCGGACAGAGAGGAATAGTGGGGGGTATTAGGGGCGGACGGGGAGGGGTGGTAGGGGTTATTTTCACCAAAATTTCATAGTTGAATAAAAAATATAATATTAAATTAAAGTTAATGAGTGTTGCATTATCGTAAAGCTTATTGATTTGTCTTTCTTTAATATATCAAGTGCCGAGTGATTACAGCAATCTTGATACATTATTGCTTTCTTACTAAAAACGTTATTTCAATACATCTCCGCTGCGAAGCGCGAGTATTTTGCTAGTATTTTATAAATACATATTACAGAAAAAACGAATATTGAAGCAGTCACCATATTACCAGCCAATCGGCATTATGCCTTTATGTATTTAGTCATGTGAGTGAAACAGATGGGAAGAGCTGAACATTCCAATGGTCTACTAGTCAGTGATGCGAAGGAAATCCCATTGAGAATTGACTAGTAAATTTCTATACCCTTGATTAATGAATCACATTCACCATTTTCACCCCTACAGATGGAGAATGGAAACATAATTAATGGTGTTAAAATATCTTCCTGCTTTTATCCTGGGATACACCTCTATATCTGGAGATTCCTGGAACAGAAATACCAGGTGTAGTCAGATCATCAATAACTTAATGGTGAAAAATGGCAGGAATCAATCACTATGGGTTTTATAATCACTAAACTCATTTTTATTAAATCAGTAAACACTAATTCTTTGTTAAAGGAATAGTTCACTCAACAAGTGAACTATTCCTTTAATGTATTGATTGAAGACAGGGAAGGTTAAGGAGCTATGCCTTACCTTGTGTGTCACGAACTCCCCTGCCCGGTTTTCACTTACCCACCTATCAGTTATCAGAAAACGTACTCCAAGTAACTGTCAAGTCAAAAACAGAACTAACAAGGAGGAGTAGTGAACAAAACTATATAGCACACACTTAATATTTCTCAATATCTATATGATCGCTGCCACCACATTCCGAGATCAGCGGAATGACCTGCTAAATCTATCTATGGGTTATCCACACCCCTAAATTATAACAAACCTGTAAGAAAAGGCTATCCACACCTATTACTCTATACACAGTTTATATATTATTAAACAATACTTCTTCTATAGTAGCGTAACTTCGAAGACACAGGTTCGTTTTGGGATATACTCAGAATAGGACAATTAGACTTAAAATGATTTTATATAATTTATTAAAAGATAAAAAAGGAGTGCATAAAAATATACAGAAAAACAAACAGGGAGATTCAATAAAAGTTCTTATTGTTAAAAATGGTGCTAATTTTGCACCAACCAATCAGATTTAACATAAGATTGGTTGGGGCAAAATTAGCACCATTTTTAACGATAAGAACATTTATTGAATAACCCTGAAAGTTAAAGGGTATCTCCACTGGTTTTGGTAAGTTTTCAGAATCCATTTCTATTGAAGAACGGGAGGTAAAGGAGCTGTGCCTTACCTTCCGTTCTTCAATAGAACACACAGGAGCCAGGAGAGAAGGTAAGAACTTACCGGCGCTTGTGTTCTGAACAGGTCCCGACGGACCTTGTCTTCTATGCGCATAGATCGCGCATGCGCATAGAAGACAAGGTCTGTCGGAACCTGTCAGACTACGCGCCGGGGGAGCGAGCGAGCGGGTAAGTTCTTACCTTCTCTCCTGGCTCCTGTGTGTTCTATTGAAGAACGGAAGGTAAGGCACAGCTCCTTTACCTCCCGTTCTTCAATAGAAATGGATTCCGAAAACTTACCAAAACCAGTGGAGATACCCTTTAACTTACTGGACATAAAACAAAAACACAAAAAAAAGGTGAGAGTAGAATTGGGATTAAAGAAAGAATAATTAGAGATAAATGGCATCTGAAAAGTCCATGAACAGTCCCTGATGGAAGTCAATATATGGTCCATCCAATTGGCTAGATGTTCCTTAAGATGTTATGATAAACTCCTGAGTTCATACTCCCAATTTATCCTTTCTCCTGAAACTGGGAGCGGTCTGGTCTCTAGAGGGTGGACTTGGTTCTGCCCTGAAAGGTGTTTCCTATTTTTGGAGGAAACTTTTAAACTCCAATTTCCCTTTAGTCCATAATCCGTGTACCGTACATGTCATATTCACAATATAGACCTGGTTGTCATTAACTAATTTTACACAATAGAATGATACCAAACATGACACATATTGGAGTTGGTAGGCCTAAGAAGGATTATATTTCAGGATTCTCAAGGAATATCATCACCTACAATGTATCTATAAATGCAGATTTGATTCTAGTATAAACCAAGTGTATTTATGAAAATATAAACTAATTCTATGCCCTGAATTATTAAGGAATATGAATGGCCTTTGAACTGCCATTTGGTTTTAGCTCTGTTCTAAACCAGAAGACCACATGCTGTTCTGGTGCCTACTATCTTGTAGAAGTCTATGCATTTTTACAGTGACTTCACATATTGCCCCTTTGAATACAGACACCCTGCCGGGGTAACCAAACAGCAAATGGAGTTAGCTATTGAAAAGAAAGTCATCTACAAATTGTCAGGCAGGGTTTTTTAACCCTGTGATTGCCTGACAGTTAAACAATGTGGGAGCTGCCATACTGCTTGACCATGCCGATAAAGTGAGATAATTTGAAAATTAAGGCTGCAATTTCAGACATTGTCTATGGGAGTTTACATTGTACTCATGTTGGTCACATTGTGTTCTTCAATCAATTCACCAGGAGCAACGGACGAAGAAAGAAGAAACTTACCTTACACGCGATTCACCGCAGCAGCAGTGGAAATTCCCAACTGCTTTCCGATGAGCAATCCCATATTGAAGGCACATTATACTTTCTGCCCTCCACTCCTGAACCAGACCTGACTGTGCACATGCACAGAAAGGAGAGAAGCTAGGAGCCAGTGGCCATTTTAAAAATGGATCGCTCCACTTACAAACCAAATAAGAAAGTAGGAATACTTAATCTTACCTAATCATGTTTAGGGGTAGGTAACAGGTGCTCAGAATCCCCTTTTCTGCTGGTAGTTACCTGCTGTTCTGGCCCTTTAGATATTGACACGACTCTCCCTGATAGCAGCTTCCTGTGTCTCCAATGCCTGTGGCAGGTAAAACGGTTAATAGTTTGAGGACAGCTGTGAAAGTCTCCACTATTACAGAGCTCACACCATGTCATAATAGGCACTTGTCACCTTTATAGCTATTTCCCTGGTACCAGTATTGCCATGAACTGAACTCCAAAGTCCTATATATCAATACAGGTCTCATATATCAATTAACCGGTTTAGTACAGATACTGTCCACTGTGTGTATAATATTTTACTCTACTGAGGTTGCCACCTGTAACAAAATACCACATTTTTTTGCTGGGGGGAGGGTGCTTGGTCAGTGTTTTGTGCCCTTCACCTCAAGCAGTAAAAAGTCTAAAGGTCACAGATTCTGTGGAACAGTCTGGGACTTCTAGTGAAAAAACAGTTTCCAGTGCCAGTGGTGAGTATTCACTTTAAGAACAGTTAAAAGTATTTTGTTTTGGTTGCGCTCTGATAACAAAGATACAGATATACAAGGTATTAAAGGGGAACTGTGGTCTCCAAAGAAGTTTATTTTAAATGAAAGACCAGGTTCATACCTTTAAAACGAGCCATCAACCACCTCTCTACGTGCTGCACAGCCCAAAATATGAAGAAATCACTGATCGGGGGAGGTTCTGAATCTGCGGTCAGAAATACTGTGTCCTCCTCTAATCTTGGGTTGGCACATGCTCAGTGCGTGACTGAAGGGTAGGAGGGGGTGGGGAGAACAGCACAGCCCATAGCACTGCTTTTTTAAATGCCACCCACTAGGAAATCCCGGCTTTGCCCTGTACCTCCTCTACCAATATAGGATCAACTCTTAAAAACTTTAAACATCCATATAGTTAATCCTAAAAATATTTATTAATGCAAAATATAAAATAATAAACTAAATTCATTACACAGATTTGAGGACATTTTCAGACGGGGACACAACATGGAGAGGGATTCATGGACTTTAAGAAAATATCTTCTATTAGGAATGCCAGGGACCAAGGGAAGCATTGTGAAAAGTAGGGGTTTGGACATTCCTCAAAATATTATTATTATCCTTAATAATATTCTCTCTAGAATGCACCATAATGGACAATGAAATCCATACAAATATCCTCCCTACCTAAACATATCATCCTTCTTTGTGTCTTTCTTTATTTTTGAAAGGGGGGGGGGGGTCTCTAGATTTTCCATAGTTCTCATTACTGAGTTACATCTTTTGGTTTTGCCTGCGGCAGAAATAACTTCTTTTGTATATTTGGAATTTTTTTAATGAGATTTTCACAGTTAGAAACCTGTGTCTTCGTTTTTCAAACCTAATAAACATCATAAATGATGCAACAAATGATACGGAGGATACGGAGGCTGCACGTGTTCTGATAAAAGAATTTTCTTCTTTTTTCTCAGCGCGACGGAAAGTAGGTCTGCTTAATTAAAGGTATTATCAGCTTTGTGGGAAAGTTAGTAAAACAGAAACACCATGCAGCTTTGTCTTAGGTGGTGCTGATAACCTGACAATGGCTGGTTTAAAGGGCTAGTGACATATAAATAATATGTCCTTTATTATCTATCAAACACCTGCAGTATATTATGAGGAACAAGGTAAAACATACAGGAATGCTATAATTGTAACAAGTAGTATTGTGTTGATTGTGTAAAAAGCATCTTTCCTGAATATAAGGGCCCTATTTGTAAACGCGTGGTATCGCAATTTAGTGATAGCACGCATTATCGATAATATGCGAAGCGGTTGTACATTTATGCCGAATGTTCATTAATTGACGAACGTTCGGTCGTAGAATAGCATGCAGTAGTAAACTACCTCAATGGTATTCTATGGGGATCGTAAATCTACGATCGTGTTATCAAAGATTTACGATCGCTAAACCAATCGGAAATTAACAATCTGTTTAACAATCATTAAACCAGACGTTTGGGGATACTTCCCTGCTATTCATCCTGTGTCATGGAGATTTTAGGATGCTTAGACTAGGAAGTGAGGAGGAGGAGCCAGGTAAGTAAGTAAGAAACCAGTGAGTTAGAAAGTGAGAGGGAAGTAAAGAGAGAACCAGGATAATAAAAAGTGACTATGATTAAGGTGTAAACAGACGAATCAGGGGAGGACTGGGACCTTTTGGCCTGGGGGGCACATACAACCAAGTGGTACTTTCAAGGAATATCACAAAATATTTGGCCACGTCCACTTTACCAAGGTCACTCACACTTTGTTTCAGTTACGTCCATTTTTAAGATTACTATTCTTATTTTACATGGTTGCCTGCAACATTTTCAAGTGTACTGTAGGATGGGGTTCAGATAACTAACTGACTAATAATCTGGAGGGCTGGCTTAACACTGGCTAACGATCTGGAGGGCTGACGTAACAATGGCTAGTGAACTGGAAGGCTGACTAACACTGGCCAATGATCAGGTTGGCTTACAACATTGACTAATGATCTGGAGGGCTGATAACACTGGCTAATTATCTGGCAGGCTTACTACACTGACTAATGATCTGGAGGGCTGACTAACACTGGCTAATGATCTGGAGGGCTGACGTAACGCTGGCTTATGAACTGGAGGGCTGACTAACATTGGCTCATGAACTGGAGGGCTGACTAACATTAGCTAATGAACTGGGGTGCTGACTAGCACTGGAAAATTAACTGGAGGGCTGATTTGCACTGGCTAATTAACTGGAGGGCTGACTTACACTGGCTAATGAACTGGAGAGCTGATAACACTGGATAATGAACTGGACAGCTAATAAAACTGGCTAATGATCTAGAGGGCTGACTAACAATGGCTAATGATCTGGAGGGCTGATGTAACATGGGAAAATGATCTGGAGGCCTGACATAGCACTGGCTAATGAACTGGAGGGATGACTAACACTGGCTAATGAACTGGGGGGTGACTAACACTGTGCTGCTTCTATTAAGGACAGGACTTCTGTTTCTTGCCTATGTTAGAGGTAGAGGCAGGTGCGGTGCCATTTAAGCATGTAACTTACTAAAAGCTTCTGTGGCAGCCCAAATTTTTCATTGGAGACCAACCGGGGGGGGGGGGGGCTTTTGAGACTCAGCCAACTGGGCCAGTCCTCCCCTGAGATGAATGAAACCCTTGTCAGTAAACTGTTTTCTCTTAAGTAATACCCGACAGCTACAATGTATCAGTTTCTGGTTCTGCAACACTCACTCCTGGCTGGCAGATTGTAAGTACTGGTACAAAGTTGATATCTTAAATAAACTTTTCTAATTTGTTCAGTGGAATAAAGTGAATACAGAGTAATTACTTGATGCTCCCAGGGAAGTTCCCAATCCTGGATGGAGACACACCAATCTGTTATTCCTGCTCTCTCATATAACGGAGGCACAGGACTCCTGTAGCGCCAATACAGACTATAAATACCAAACTTCTATTCTGTGTAACCCGAGGGCTACATTTGGAGGCACCTGCTAAGATTTGAAGTAGGAGTATATTGCAAATATGCCATTACTTACCCCGGCAGAGGTTTATTCAAAATGCTGACCCTAAAAACACCTTTGCAGTTGATCGCGTACCCCTAGAGGTTACGTTTGAAATGATAGAAAGTACCATGGCCAGTTATAGACACAGGGAATCTGTGTGCTTGCTAGCAGCCTCCTGTTTATAGTTGATTATGCATTAAATGAGGATTCTGGGCCATTTGTTTTATTTCCCCAGAGCAGCTTATCAATGGGATGCCCTTTGATTTACCCCTTGCAAACAAGAATATACTAGAAATAAAAATATTGGAGCCAAAGATACCAATATCAGAGAATCTCCTGAATCAGGCATTAGCTAAAATGACTGAGACATTGGCTCAAGGATTGCAGTTAAGCCATTACCAAAAGCTAAAGACATTTTCGGGAATAGCACCTGTTCCCGCTGGAGAAGAGGGATTTGAGATCGGGAAGGAATAGCATTACAAGCTCTGGACAAATGGGCTTGTTCTGAACAGATCAAAAAACAGCGGATAATGAAGCACCTGCTCCCAACTGCAGATAACTGTGTTTTCAATTTTAAAGCAAGCCATAAAGATGTTACAGCTATGGAGATACCTGACATTCTCAATGCAGCTTATGGAAAACAGACCAGTTTTAAGCTAATGAAGCAAAAGCCTACAGAGGATGTGTCTGCATGTGTGCTTCGTCTAGAGGTATAGTATAGTAGTATAGTAAAGTGTAGTATAGTAGTATAATAAAGTATAGTAGTAGTAGTATAGTATAGTAGTATAGTAAAGTATAGTAGTAGTAGTATAGTATAGTAGTATAGTAAAGTATAGTATAGAAGTAGTATAGTACAGTACAGTACAGTATTATAGTATAGTAGTTTAGCAAAGTAAAGTGTAGTATAGCATAGTAGTATAGTAAAGTATAGTAGTAGTATAGTACAGTGCAGTACAGTATAGTATTATAGTATACTGTAGTAGTATAGTAGTTTAGTAAAGTAAAGTATAGTAGTATAGAAGTAGTATAATACAGTATAGTATAGTAGTATAGTGTAGTAGTATAGTATAGTGTAGTATAGTAGTATAATATTATAGTATAGTAAAGTATAGTAAAGTAGTAGTATAGTACAGTATAGTAGTGTAGTGTAGTATAGTATAGTAGTATAGTATAGTAAAGTACAGTATAGTATTTGAGGTAAAAAAAAAAAAGACATACGTTCATCCAGTCCAACCTACTCAGAAGTACCCACATTTCCTCCTGCCTAACTGTTGGTCCAGAGGAAGTCAAGCACTCCCCCCTCCCCCTCAGAATTATGGAGGGGGGGGATCCTTGTATCAATACCAGTGACATGCAACATTCTTTATTTTATGAAAATTATTGAAAAGTAGCTCCGTACATTTGAAAATCTTCAAAAATTTGTTCCATTTTCGGATCTTCGGGATTTTCCAGAATCCGAAAACAGAATAAAACTATGTAGTTTCAGCCATCTCTACCAGTAACATGCAACATTCTTTATTTTTAGAAACTTATCCAGATATTTTTAAACTATCCAATGAACCTGCCATCATCACTTCCAATGGAAGACAGTTCCAAAGTTTTAACGTTCTCACGTTAAAACTGAAAAACCCTTTCCGAACTTCTTTTCTAATGTCTTAAGGGATGGCCACGTGTCCTCTGACATGTTCTATTGGTGAACAATGCCCCAGATAGTTTATTGTATGGCCCGTTAATGTATTTATACACAGAAATCATATCCCCACGCAAGCGCCTTTTCTCCAGCGTACATAATTGTAACTTATTCAATCTGTCTTCATACCTCTCTTAAGCTAGGTACACACCTAGCGATTTTTCCTCCTGACCGACCGTTCGATACTTTCGAACGGTCGGCCAGGAGGAAGGACTGTCGGTCGCGGCAAAAGCAGCCGCGTCCGATAGTCACCGCGACCGATCGTGCGGTCCATAGAGGACCGCACGATCGGACGAGGTTTTCCACCCTGTCCGATCGTCCTTTCGTCCGATTCGGACGAACGGTCGATCGGACATGGGCACATTCGGATTCGATCATTTCGGTCCGATCGACCGATACACTGAACTATCGGTCGATCGGACCGAAATATCTAATCGTGTGTACCCAGCTTAACTTGCTGGCTTTAGCTGTTGCCGCCTTGCACTGCTTGCTACATTGATTGTGACTTGAGTGATAAAAATACAATAAGGCGATCCATCCCTTTCTCCAATACCCTTGTTTGTACATTGTATGTGTTCATAGTTTGTAAAGCATTACAAATGACTTTGGTGCCATATAAATCAGTAATAGTTATAAGGAATTCATTATCTGTAGCCGCCTTTCATTACATTACCAGAGAAATGGATTCATGTTCCCTAATTTATTCCAAAAGTAAAAGTTTACTTTTAATTATAAACCAAAACATCCCAAGGAGTCAACTTATAATACAAAATAAAATACCCCCCCAACCCCAAAAACAGGAGCAGAGAGCTTCTGTGCTGACAGCCACTCTACATCCTGGTCCCAGCTATCAGGCAATTGGGTGTGACGTCATGTTGAACCTCAACTGACAGCCCCAACCAGGAAGTAGAGCGGCGGTCAGCCGCAGAGCAGAGGAGGAGCGGTGAGGGACCTGGTCAGGTAAGTCCCTTCAGGGGCATCGTTGAGATTTGAAAATATTGCGAAAATGGGGAATGGGGGGTCCTCTAAGGGCTCGTTCACACTACATCAGTTTGTATCCGTTTTTTCAAACGCAGGTGCGTTGAAAAAAATGGACAGACAGTAAAACCCCATAGGATTTCATAATATCGTTCACACCTGCTGCGTTATAATCCGTTCCAGTCCGTTTAAAAAACACACTGCATGCAGCATTTCTGTCCGTTTTTCATGCATTTTCTATAGAAATCTATGTAATACACATTGTTAAAAAATGGATACAAATGTATGAAAAAAATGGATGCAAACTGACAGAAACACATGCTGTGCGTTAGTCAGTTTCTAGTGTGAACGAGCCCTTACTGAATATTAAAAGTTTAATTTAGGTTGGACATGCTCTTTAATGGTGTAACTTCTAAAGGGAAACAATACTTACCTCCCGCCCCAGTTACACACGTGAACAGGACAGGGCCTTGGCGCGGCAAAGGAAAGTTCAGTTAAAGGGCATGTCCACCCCTTTTGAAAACTTTTGATATGCGGTAGGACATGCTCCCCCAGCCCCAACTGCATTAATATTATTGTTAGAAAGTCCCTCGATCCTTACTTACCTTCCCTCTCTCCTCCACCGCAGTGTTCCGGCCCTCTGCTTGCATGGAATTGCAAGCAGGGGGCGGGACCGGCAGCCGCGTCCGTGATTGGCTGAGAGGCAGCCAATCACGGTCGCGGCTGCCGGGAGTTCTGAACAGCAGAGGAGAGAGGGAAGGTAAGTAAAGGTTGGGGGACTTTCTAACAATAATATTAATGCGGTTGGGGCTGGGGGAGCATGTCCTACCGCATACCCACAGGTTTTAACGTTAGGGGGAGGGAGAGAAAAACGGGAGGGAGAGGGAGGGAGGGGAGGGCTGTACTGAGCATGCCTCAAACCTTGACGAGGTTGGGGCAGACTCAGGCACAGCATGAGTCACACACTGCTCCTACACAGCAGTTTCCTGGACTTTGGAGGGACACAGCAGGGGAACCAGAATGTAAGGTAAGGCTTGTTTAAAACTTCTTAATGTGGCCAGTAAGGGGTTAAATTTTAGTTTTGGGGGTGGACATGCCCTTTAAGTCATTTTGCAGATCTAAACTGAACCCAGGGGTGAGGACCTATCCGTTTATGTCCTCACCCTGGGTACTAATTAAGGCAGAAAAAAAGAGGAGCTGGTGGAAGATAAGTATAGCTCTCCTTTAAAATAATCAGCAACACAAAATCATTAGAGGGTAACAAGTACCAACATCATTGGCTTATTAACCTCCCTAGACAAGTGACTAGGGATGCCTGGAGGAAACCATAGTAAGACTAATCAATGAAGGTCGTGTAGCACTCACAAAACACACAAAAGCACACAGGTATTCCAGATGTCAATAAAATTTCCCACATGGCCTAATCCTTCATTAGCCAAAATGTGGTGCGCTTGATAAGGAAACACAAAGCGCGTGAACACATTCAGACTTAAAATGTCACAACTAACAAGAAAGACATTTCTATGTGTGATAAGGATATCACATATTCCATTGATTCTTGGACATTTCATTATCGACTAATGCCTTGATAATACTTAGATGGTAAATGTTCATTCAACTGAGAATAATCTCCCTGGTGTTTGGTGAAGCATTTCAGCCTGCCTGCATTACAGCTTAGGAGTAGGTCTACAACTGGCTGTACAGAGACCCAAGTAAAAATAAAAAAGGTTATCCATAAAATACTGCTCCTTATAGCTATTTAACGATCACTATTATATTGTTATTTAGGGCGAAGCCACACTGAAGTGCTAGGGATCTTTGTGCTGCGATTCGTAAATTGCAACGCATGAGCTCCGATTGCGAATCACTGGGTGAACGCAATCGAGAGCGCACGCCAAAACACACGTTCGGCTGGAACGCGTGGGCAAATGCAAGTATTTGCGTGGGCACAATCGCTGTATAGTGTTGCCTTAGCCCTAGGTATCATAATTTACCTGTAAATCTGTAGTGTTATTTAAGGAGTGGTATCCTTATTTAAGGAACGGTATCCTTATTTAACGAGTGGTATCCTTATTTAAGGAGTGGTATCCTTATTTAAGGAGTGGTATCCTTATTTAAGGAACGGTATCCTTATTTAAGGAGTGGTATCCTTATTTAAGGAGTGGTATGCTTATTTAAAGGGCATCTCCACTGATAAAAGTCACCTGGGTTGTAAGGATAGATATGTGTAAGGTGGAAATGTACCTGCAGTATCCTGTGTCTTTAAGCATTAGTTTAGAAGAAATCCAATGAGTTTCTCCCAGAACGCTGTGGATGGTGCAGGTCCGCCCACTTTCAGTGACTGCCTTCTTGGGAAATGTCCGAAGCGCGTGTTTAGTGCATGCGCAGCACGTGTGAGGATCCGTCGGGACTGCTGTCTGTGTGATCTGACTGGTTGGTCGATCACACACACACACCTTGCTGACTTCACTAATTAATGGAGTAGTAATCAGGTAGTAGCTTTTTATCTCTCCCACCCCCCTGCCATACCAGATTGCCTCATATTCCCAGCATCCCCTATGAAATCAATCTTAGATCACTTTTTCAACCATCCCTCTCAGAGTTAGGGCTGGGCCACACTGCTGCGCTTTTTTTGCATTTGCGCATGCATTTTTTCATATCATTTAAAACGCAGCAACGCACCGAAAACACGAGTTTTCGGGTGCGTTGTGATTTCGATTTGCGTTCCGCATTTTAAATGGCAATTGCATGCGTTTTTCAATACTTAATGAAAAAAACGCACACAAACGGAGCGGTTTTCTTATTTAAGGAACGGTTTCCTTATTTACGGAGTGGTATGGAGTGGTATTGTTACTTAAGGAGTGTTATTGTTATTTAAGGAACGGTATTCTTATTTAAGGAGCGGTATGGAGTGGTATCCTTATTTAAGGAGCGGTATCCTTATTTAAGGAACGGTAACCTTATTTAAGGAATGGTTTCCCTTATTTAAGAAACGGTTTCCTTATTTACAGAGAGGTATCCTTATTTAAGGAGCAGTATCCTTATTTAAGGAGCGGTATCCTTATTTAAGGAACGGTTTCCTTATTTAAGGAGCGGTATGGAGCGGTATCCTTATTTAAGGAGAGATATCCTTATTTAAATAGTGGTGTATTCTTATTTAAGGAGAGGCATCCTTATTTAAGGAGACGCATCCATATTTAAATAGCGGTATCCTTATTTAAATAAGCATACCGCTTTTTAAATAAGGATACCGCACCTTAAATAAGGATACCTTTATTTAAGGAGAGTATCCTTATTTAAGGAGTGGTATTTTCTTTATCATGAGCCGACAATCACATCTCTGGCTTCAGCCTGTGAGAAATGATATAGAGGTGAATGTTCAAACTTCCTGCTTCCAGTAGGTTGAGTGACATCACCTTACCTCTGCCCCGGGGGAGAAGCATGCTCAGTAAAGACTTAATGCTGGGAAAATCAGGAAGTACCTGGAGGAAAAATTGACAGTTTTGACAAAGGCTGAAGCCAGATGCTGGTCACATGACTAAAAACAGGAAGAGTTCAAGCAGGAAGTAATATTGCTGAACCTTTCCAGCAATAACTTTTTATAAATTTTATCTAGAGATGTGATTTAGATTTTATTTTGAAGGTATGATGGAAGGATTTTTATATCATTCTTACTAGTTTGGAAGAATTGGAGACCACGGTTACCCTTTAAGGTGCGGTATCTTTGTTTAAGGATTAGTATTTAGGTATCATTCTTTAGGAATGAGTAGTGGTATTTACTAACTGGTAGAGTTAAGAATACCCCTGTTTTATAAATGCGCCGCCTGGTTTTGAAATTGCATAGTATGTTTCCCTCATAGTTACATTTGGCAGCGCTGCCAAAAGTGTCGAGGCATATTAGGGGTTAGGGGCAAATAAATGACAAGTGTTCATTTTGTTTTTAGGATGGACATGCCCTTAAAAGCCTCAAATAAATAGGGAAGTCTTTATATTTATGTTATATTTGATTTTTTTATCTGTTTATTTTACTTGTGCTAAACAATCCTAGTCAGGATGACTCATATGCCATGGAATTGATTTGTTTTGGAAGTTTGTATAAATTCCCAGATTTGTCAGTAATTAAATAACCTGTCATTCTATGTTATTGATAAGTGTCATTCAGACTCTACCAGAGCTCACAATGGAACATTGTATGGTTAATGGTATAACATACTGTAAACAGACAGATGAAACCTGGAATAGTGAAAATATTTACATGGATCAGGGATGTCCACATTTTTATTATATATATTATAAAATATATACATTATATAACTATCTATATATAAAATGGGGCTTAGTAACAGTAACATTCATAGTAATTGAGGTTGAATAAAGACATATGTTCCATCAAAGTCGAACCTTTTAAAAACCTTACCTAACAGTTGATCCAGAGGAAGGCAAAAAAAAAAAAACCAGCTACTGTAAAAAGGGGTAAACTCCAAATGGCAACCGGAAAGTATCCCTGGATCAACCAGAACTACAGTATATGTATTAATACCAGTAATTCTCATTATTATATAGTATCCCCTTACCAACCAGTACTACAGTATATGTATTAATACCAGTAATTCTCATTATTATATAGTATCCCCTTACCAACCAGAACTACAGTATATGTATTAATACCAGTAATTCTCATTATTATATAGTATCCCCTTACCAACCAGTACTACAGTATATGTATTAATACCAGTAATTCTCATTATTATATAGTATCCCCTTACCAACCAGAACTACAGTATATGTATTAATACCAGTAATTCTCAATTTATATAGTATCCCTGTACCAACCAGGACTACAATATATGTATTAATACCAGTAATTCTCAATATTATATAGTATCCCTGTACCAACCAGAACTATAGTATATGCATTAATACCAGTAATTCTCAATGTTATATAGTATCCCTGTACCAACCAGAACTACAGTATATGTATTAATACCAGTAATCCTCAATATTATATAGTATCCCCATATAAGAAAACCAATGTATTCTATGTATCCATAGAGAAGGGCTATAATATGCCAACATGTATACAACTTGAATTGAATTGGATGTGAACTAATATTCTATTTTCTTTGTAATGATGTAATGTGGATGTACAAAAGGGACATCTTGGAAATGAAAGCAGTTCAAAGAAGGGCAACTAAAATAATAAAGGGAATGGAGGGGCTTAAATATGCAGGCAGATTAGACAAGTTAGGGCTGTTTACATTGGAAGCGACGTTTGCGTGGGGATATGATAACCTTATACAAATATATTAATACATTGAACTCTCTGCTGCAATGTTCACTAATAGGTCATATCAGGGGACTCATGGACATCCTTTAAAATTGGAAGAAAAGAAGTTTCATCTACAGGTTAGGAAATGATGGCCATACATATGTTTGATTTTACTTACCTGTCCGAGCGCTCCCACGACATTCGATCGATCCTGCCAGAACCACCTCTCATGTTCTTCTATGCACAGGAGAGGCGGTTCTGGCAGGATCGCTCGAATGTCCCTGGAGCGCTCGGTCGGGTAAGTCAAATAAATGTATGGCCACCTAAAGGTTTCTTTACAGTGAGAACAGTTGTGGCAATGGCCAGTTCATTGAATAGCTTTAAAAGTTTGCTAGAAAAGTTTCTTAAACTAAAAAATATTGAGAATTACTGGTATTAATACATACAGTATACTGTAGATCTGGTTGGTACAGGGATACTATATGATATTGAGAATTACTGGTATGAATAAATATACTGTAGTTCTAGTTGGTACGGGGATACTATATAATATTGAGAATTACTGGTATTAATACATATACTGTAGTTCTGGTTGGTACAGGGATACTATATAATGTTTCTTCTATGCACAGGAGAGGCTTTTCTGGCAGGATCGCTCGAATGTCCCTGGGACGCTCGGTCGGGTAAGTCAAATAAATGTATGGCCACCTAAAGGTTTCTTTACAGTGAGAACATTTGTGGCAATGGCCAGTTCATTGAATAGCTTAAAAAGTTTGCTAGAAAAGTTTCTTAAACAAAAATATTGAGAATTACTGGTATTAATACATACAGTATACTGTAGATCTGGTTGGTACAGGGATACTATATGATATTGAGAATACTGGAGATAACATGTTTCGTTGGAAAAGGCAAGCCCTCACTCACCTTCACTCATTATCACTAATTCTCCATTTGCCGTGGAGGCAGACGGCTTAAATTTGGCAGGCTCATTCATTGTACCTTACTTTCAAAAGTTAGCAGGTTTCGTTTCGAAAAGGCAAAGCCCTCACACCTCATCACTAATTCTCCAACTTGCCTTGGAGGCAGACGGCTTTAATTTGGCAGCTGCATTCATTTGCACCTTAACTTAACAAAAGTTAAGCAGGTTTCGTTTCGAAATTCCACCTGTAACGGTGAGTATCTGACATTACACCTGTAACGGTGAGTATCTGACATTGCACCTGTAACGGTGAGTATCTGACATTGCACCTGTACGGTGAGTATCTGGACATTGCACAGACTGGTTGGTCCAATTTCAACCAATTTGGTATGCATATACTCCTTTACCAGTAAAAGATTAACAAATATTTTTTAGGATGGGGGTGAATGGGGAGGGAATAGAATTTTGAACTCCTGCCACACTAACGGCTGGACCGATTTTACCAAATTCAGGGTGTGTGCGGGGACTGGCTGAGGTGTAAGGAGAAAGTGTTTGGAGGGCGGACAGAGAGGAATAGTGGGGGGTATTAGGGGCGGACGGGGAGGGTGGTAGGGTTATTTTCACCAAAATTTCATAGTTGAATAAAAAATATAATATTAAATTAAAGTATGAGTGTTGCATTATCGTAAAGCTTATGATTTGTCTTTCTTTAATATATCAAGTGCCGAGTGATACAGCAATCTTGATACATTATTGCTTTCTTACTAAACGTTATTTCAATACATCTCCGCTGCGAAGCGCGAGTATTTTGCTAGTATTTTTAAATACATATTACAGAAAAAACGAATATTGAAGCAGTCACCATATTACCAGCCAATCGGCATTAGCCTTTATGTATTTAGTCATGTGAGTGAACAGATGGAAGAGCTGAACATTCCAATGGTCTACTAGTCAGTGATGCGAAGAAATCCCATTGAGAATTGACTAGTAAATTTCTATACCCTTGATTAATGAATCACATTCACCATTTTCACCCCTACAGATGGAGAATGGAAACATAATTAATGGTGTTAAAATATCTTCCTGCTTTTATCCTGGGATACACCTCTATATCTGGAGATTCCTGGAACAGAATACCAGGTGTATCAGATCATCAATAACTTAATGGTGAAAAATGGCAGGAATCAATCACTATGGGTTTTTAATCACTAAACTCATTTTATTAAATCAGTAAACACTAATTCTTTGTTAAGGAATAGTTCACTCAACAAGTGAACTATTCCTTTAATGTATTGATTGAAGACAGGGAAGTTAAGGAGCTATGCTTACCTTGTGTGTCACGAACTCCCCTGCCCGTTTTCACTTACCCACCTATCAGTTATCAGAAAACGTACTCCAAGTAACTGTCAAGTCAAAAACAGAACTAACAAGGAGGAGTAGTGACAAAACTATTAGCACACACTTAATATTCTCAATATCTATATGATCGCTGCCACCACATTCCGAGATCAGCGGAATGACTGCTAAATCTATCTATGGGTTATCCACACCCCTAAATTATAACAAACCTGTAAGAAAAGGCTATCCACACCTATTACTCATACACAGTTTAATATTATTAAACATACTTCTTCATAGTAGCGTAACTTCGAAGACACAGGTTCGTTTTGGGATATACTCAGAATAGGACAATTAGACTTAAAATGATTTTATATAATTTATTAAAAGATAAAAAAGGGTGCAAAAAATATACAGAAAACAAACAACAGGGAGATTCAATAAAGTTCTTATGTTAAATGGTCTAATTTTGCACCAACCAATCAGATTTAACATAAGATTGGTTGGGCAAAATTAGCACCATTTTTAACGATAAGACATTTATTGAATAACCCGAAAGTTAAAGGGATCTCCACTGGTTTTGGTAAGTTTTCAGAATCCATTTCTATTGAAGAACGGGAGGTAAAGGAGCTGTGCCTTACCTTCCGTTCTTCAATAGACACAACAAGCCAGGAGAGAAGTAAGAACTTACCGGCGCTTGGTCTACAGGTCCCGACGGACCTTGTCTTCTATGCGCATAGATCGCCATGCGCATGAAGACAAGGTCTGTCGGAACCTGTCAGACTACGCGCCGGGGAGCGTAGCGAGCGGGTAAGTTCTTACCTTCTCTCCTGGCTCCTGTGTGTTCTATTGAAGAACGGAAGGTAAGGCACAGCTCCTTTACCTCCCGTTCTTCAATAGAAATGGATTCCGAAACTTACCAAAACCAGTGGAGATACCCTTTACTTATGGACATAAAAACAAACACAAAAAAAAGGTGAGAGTAGAATTGGGATTAAAGAAAGAATATTAGAGATAAATGGCATCTGAAAGGTCCATGAACAGTCCCTGATGGAAGTCATATATGGTCCATCCAATTGGCTAGATGTCCTTAAGATGTTTGATTAAACTCCTGAGTTCATACTCCCAATTTATCCTTTCTCCTGAAACTGGGAGCGGTCTGGTCTCAGAGGGTGGACTTGGTTCTGCCTGAAAGGTGTTTCCTATTTTTGGGGAAACTTTAAAACTCCAATTTCCCTTAGTCCATCATCCGTGTACCGTACATGTCATATTCACAATATAGACCTGGTTGTCATTAACTAATTTTACACAATGAATGATACCAAACATGACACATTTGGAGTTGGTAGGCCTAAGAAGATTATATTCAGGATTCTCAAGGAATATCATCACCTACAATGTATCTATAATGCAGATTTGATTCTAGTATAAACCAAGTGTATTTATGAAAATATAAACTAATTCTATGCCCTGAATTATTAAGGAATATGAATGGCCTTTGAACTGCCATTTGGTTTTAGCTCTGTTCAAACCAGAAGACCACATGCTGTTTCTGGTGCCTACTATCTTGTAGAAGTCTATGCATTTTTACAGTGACTTCACATATTGCCCCTTTGAATACAGACACCCTGCCGGGGTAACCAAACAGCAAATGGAGTTAGCTATTGAAAAGAAAGTCATCTACAATTGTCAGGCAGTTTTTAACCTGTGATTGCCTGACAGTTAAACAATGTGGGAGCTGCCATACTGCTTGACCATGCCTATAAAGTGAGATAATTTGAAATTAAGGCTGCAATTTCAGACATTGTCTATGGGAGTTTACATTGTACTCATGTTGGTCACATGTGTCTCAATCAATTCACCAGGAGCAACGGACAAGAAAGAAGAAACTTACCTTACACGCGATTCACCGCAGCAGCAGTGGAAATTCCACTGCTTTCGACTGAGCAATCCCATATTGAAGGCACATTATACTTTCTGCCCTCCACTCCTGAACCAGACCTGACTGTGACTGCACATGCACAGAAGGAGAAAGCTAGGAGCCAGTGGCCATTTTAAAAATGGATCGCTCCACTTACAAACCAAAGAAAGTAGGAGATACTTAATCTTACCTAATCAGTTTAGGGGAGGTACACAGTGCTCAGAATCCCCTTTTCTGCTGGTAGTTACCTGCTGTTCTGGCCCTTTAGATATTGACACGACTCTCCCTGATAGCAGCTCCTGTGTCTCCAATGCCTGTGGCAGGTAAAACGGTTAATAGTTTGAGGACAGCTGTGAAAGTCTCCACATTACAGAGCTCACACCATGTCATAATAGGCACTTGTCACCTTTATAGCTATTTCCCTGGTACCAGTATTGCCATGAACTGAACTCCAAAGTCCTATATATCAATACAGGTCTCATATATCATTAACGGTTTAGTACAGATACTGTCCCTGTGTGTATAATTTTTACTCTACTGAGGTTGCCACCTGTAACAAATACCACATTTTTTTGCTGGGGGGAGGGTGCTTGGTCGTGTTTTGTCCCTTCACCTCAAGCAGTAAAAAGTCTAAAGGCACAGATTCTGTGGAACAGTCTGGGACTTCTAGTGAAAAAACAGTTTCCAGTGCCAGTGGTGAGTATTCACTTTAAGAACAGTAAAAGTATTTTGTTTTGGTTGCGCTCTGATAACAAAGATACGATATACAAGGTATTAAAGGGGAACTGTGGTCTCCAAAGAAGTTTTTTTAAATGAAAGACCAGGTTAATACCTTTAAAACGAGCCATCAACCACCTCTCTACGTGCTGCACAGCCCAAAATGAAGAAATCACTGATCGGGGGAGGTTCTGAATCTGCGGGTCAGAAATACTGTGTCCTCCTCTAATCTTGGGTTGGCACATGCTCAGTGCGTGACTGAAGGGTAGGAGGGGGTGGGGAGAACAGCACAGCCCATAGCACTGCTTTTTTAAATGCCACCACTAGGAAATCCGGCTTTGCCCTGTACCTGCCTCCTCTACCAATATAGGATCAAATCTTAAAAACTTTAAACATCCATATAGTTAATCCTAAAAAATTATTAATGCAAAATATAAAATAATAAACTAAATTCATTACACAGATTTGAGGACATTTTCAGACGGGGACACAACATGGAGAGGGATTCATGGACTTTAAGAAAATATCTTCTTTAAATGCCAGGGACCAAGGGAAGCATTGTGAAAAGTAGGGGTTTGGACATTCCTCAAAATATTATTATTATCCTTAATAATATTCTCTCTAGAATGCACCATAATGGACAATGAAATCCATACAAATATCCTCCCTACCTAAACATTCATCCTTCTTTGTGTCTTTCTTATTTTTGAAAGGGGGGGGGGGTCTCTAGATTTTCCATAGTTCTCATTACTGAGTTCATCTTTTGGTTTTGCCTGCGGCAGAAATAACTTCTTTTGTATATTGGAATTTTTTTAATGAGATTTTCACAGTTAGAAACCTGTGTCTTCGTTTTCAAACCTAATAAACATCAAAATGATGCAACAAATGATACGGAGGATACGGGCGCACGTGTTCTGATAAAAGAATTTTCTTCTTTTTCTCAGCGCAACGGAAAGTAGGTCTGCTTAATTAAAGGTATTATCAGCTTTGTGGGAAAGTTAGTAAAACAGAAACACCATGCAGCTTTGTCTTAGGTGGTGCTGATAACCTGACAATGGCTGGTTTAAAGGCTAGTGACTATAAATAATATGTCCTTTATTATCTATCAAACACCTGCATTATATTAGGAACAAGAGTAAAACATACAGGAATGCTATAATTGTAACAAGTAGTATTGTGTTGATTGTGTAAAAAGCATCTTTCCTGAATATGGGCCCTATTTGTAAACGCGTGGTATCGCAATTTAGTGATAGCACGCATTATCGATAATATGCGAAGCGGTTGTACATTTATGCCGAATGTTCATTAATTGACGAACGTTCGGTCGTAGAATAGCATGCAGTAGTAAACTACCTCAATGGTATTCTATGGGGATCGTAAATCTACGATCGTGTTATCAAGATTTACGATCGCTAAACCAATCGGAAATTAACAATCTTTTAACAATCATTAAACCAGACGTTTGGGGATACTCCCTGCTATTCATCCTGTGTCATGGAGATTTTAGGATGCTTACTAGGAAGTGAGGAGGAGGAGCCAGGTAAGTAAGTAAGAAACCAGTGAGTTAGAAATGAGAGGGAAGTAAAGAGAGAACCAGGATAATAAAAGTGACTATGATTAAGGTGTAAACAGACGAATCAGGGGAGGACTGGGACCTTTTGGCCTGGGGGCACATACAACCAAGTGGTACTTTCAAGAATATCACAAATATTTGGCCACGTCCACTTTACCAAGGTCACTCACACTTTGTTTCAGTTACGTCCATTTTAAGATTACTATTCTTATTTTACATGGTTGCCTGCAACATTTTCAAGTGTACTGTAGGATGGGGTTTGATAACTAACTGACTAATAATCTGGAGGGCTGGCTTAACACTGGCTAACGATCTGGAGGCTGACGTACAATGGCTAGTGAACTGGAAGGCTGACTAACACTGGCCAATGATCAGGTTGGCTTACAACATTGACTAATGACTCTGGGGCTATACACTGGCTAATTATCTGGCAGGCTTACTACACTGACTAATGATCTGGAGGGCTGACTAACACTGGCTAATGATCTGGAGGGCTGACGTAACGCTGGCTTATGAACTGGAGGGCTGACTAACATTGGCTCATGAACTGGGCTACTAACATTAGCTAATGAACTGGGGTGCTGACTAGCACTGGAAAATTAACTGGAGGGCTGATTTGCACTGGCTAATTAACTGGAGGGCTGACTTCACACTGGCTAATGAACTGGAGAGCTGATAACACTGGATAATGAACTGGACACTAATAAAACTGGCTAATGATCTAGAGGGCTGACTAACAATGGCTAATGATCTGGAGGGCTGATGTAACATGGGAAAATGATCTGGAGGCCTGACATAGCACTGGCTATGAACTGGAGGGATGACAACACTGGCTAATGAACTGGGGGGTGACTAACACTGTGCTGCTGCTTCTATTAAGGACAGGACTCTGTTTCTTGCCTATGTTAGAGGTAGAGGCAGGTGCGGTGCGTCTTTAAGCATGTAACTTCCTAAAAGCTTCTGTGGCGCCCAAATTTTTCATTGGAGACCAACCGGGGGGGGGGGGGGCATTTGAGACTCAGCCAACTGGCCAGTCCTCCCCTGAGATGAATGAAACCCTTGTCAGTAAAACTGTTTTCTTTAAGTAATACCCGACAGCTACAATGTTATCAGTTTCTGGTTCTGCAACACTCCCTCCTGGCTGGCAGATTGTAAGTACTGGTACAAAGTTGATATCTTAAATAAACTTTTCTAATTTGTTCAGTGGAATAAAGTGAATACAGTAATTATCTTGATGCTCCAGGGAAGTTCCCAATCCTGGTGGAGACACACCAATCTGTTATTCCTGCTCTCTCATATAACGGAGGCACAGGACTCCTGTAGCGCCAATACAGACTATAAATACCAAACTTCTATTCTGTGTACCCGAGGGCTCATTTGGGGGCACCTGCTAAGATTTGAAGTAGGAGTATATTGCAAATATGCCATTACTTACCCCGGCAGAGGTTTATTCAAAATGCTGACCCTAAAAACACCTTTGCAGTTGATCCGACCCCTAGAGGTTACGTTTGAAATGATAGAAAGTACCATGGCCATTATAGACACAGGGAATCTGTGTGCTTCGAGCAGCCTCCTGTTTATAGTTGATTATGCATAAATGAGGATTCTGGGCCATTTGTTTTATTTCCCCAGAGCAGCTTATCAATGGGATGCCCTTTGATTTACCCCTTGCAACAAGAATATACTAGAAATAAAAATATTGGAGCCAAGATACCAATATCAGAGAATCTCCTGAATCAGGCATTAGCTAAATGACTGAGACATTGGCTCAGGATTGCAGTTAAGCCATTACCAAAAGCTAAAGACATTTTCGGGAATAGCACCTGTTCCCGCTGGAGAAGAGGGATTTGAGATCGGGAAGGAATAGCATTACAAGCTCTGGACAAATGGGCTTGTTCTGAACAGATCAAAAAACAGCGGATAATGAAGCACCTGCTCCCAACTGCGATAACTGTGTTTTCAATTTTAAAGCAAGCCATAAAGATGTTACAGCTATGGAGATACCTGACATTCTCAATGCAGCTATGGAAACAGACCAGTTTTAAGCTAATGAAGCAAAAGCCTAAAGAGGATGTGTCTGCATGTGCTTCTTCTAGAGGTATTAGTAGTATGTAAAGTGAGTATTGTATATAGTATAGTAGTAGTAGTATGTATGTAGTATAGTAAAGTATAGTAGTAGTAGTATAGTATAGTAGTATAGTAAAGTATAGTATAGAAGTAGTATAGTACAGTACAGTACAGTATTATAGTTATAGTGTTTAGCAAAGTAAAGTGTAGTATAGCATAGTAGTATAGTAAAGTATAGTAGTAGTATAGCAGTGCAGTACAGTATGTATTATAGTATACTGTAGGTATGTAGTTTGTAAGTAAAGTATAGTAGTATAGAAGTGTATATACGTATAGTATAGTAGTAAGTGTAGTAGTATAGTTAGTGTATTATAGTGTATAATTTATAGTATAGTAAGTATAGTAAAGTAGTAGTATAGTACGTATAGTAGTGTAGTGTAGTATAGTATAGTAGTATAGTATTAGTAAAGTACAGTATAGTATTTGAGGTAAAAAAAAAAAGACATACGTTCATCCAGTCCAACCTACTCAAGTACCCACTTTTCCTCCTGCCTAACTGTTGGTCCAGAGGAAGTCAAGCACTCCCCCCTCCCCCTCAGAATATGGAGGGGGGGATCCTTGTATCAATACCAGTGACATGCAACATTCTTTTTTTATGAAAATTATAAAAGTAGCTCCGTACATTTGAAAATCTTCAAAAATTTGTTCCATTTTCGATCTTCGGGATTTTCCAGAATCCGAAAACAGAATAAAACTATGTAGTTTCAGCCATCTCTACCAGTAACATGCAACATTCTTTATTTTTAGAAACTTATCCAGATATTTTTAAACTATCCAATGAACCTGCCATCATCACTTCCATGGAAACAGTTCCAAAGTTTTAACGTTCTCACGTTAAAAAACTGAAAAACCCTTTCCGAACTTCTTTTCTAATGTCTTAAGGATGGCCACGTGTCCTCTGAATGTTCTATTGGTGAACAATGCCCCAGATATTTATTGTATGGCCCGTTAATGTATTTATACACAGAAATCATATCCCCACGCAAGCGCCTTTTCTCCAGCGTACATAATTGTAACTTATTCAATCTGTCTTCATCCCTCTCTTAAGCTAGGTACACACTAGCGATTTTTCCTCCTGACCGACCGTTCGATACTTTCGAACGGTCGGCCAGGAGGAAGACGTCGTCGGCGCAAAAGCAGCCGCGTCCGATGTCACCGACCGCGACGACGTCGTCCATAGAGGACCGCACGATCGGACGAGTTTTTCCACCCTGTCCGATCGTCCTTTCGTCCGATTCGGACGAACGGTCGATCGGACATGGGCACATTCGGATTATCATTTCGTCCGATCGACCGATACACTGAACTATCGGTCGATCGGACCGAAATATCTAATCGTGTGTACCCAGCTTAACTTGCTGGCTTTAGCTTTGCCGCCTTGCCCTTGCACTGCTTTCTACATTGATTGTGACTTGAGTGATAAAAATACAATAAGGCGATCCATCCCTTTCTCCAATACCCTTGTTTGTACATTGTATGTGTTCATAGTTTGTAAAGCATTACAAATGACTTTGGTGCCATATAAATCAGTAATAGTTTAAGGAATTCATTATCTGTAGCCGCCTTTCATTACATTACCAGAGAAATGGATTCATGTTCCCTAATTTATTCCAAAAGTAAAGTTTACTTTTAATTATAAACCAAAACATCCCAAGGAGTCAACTTATAATACAAAATAATACCCCCCCAACCCCAAAAACAGGAGCAGAGAGCTTCTGTGCTGACAGCCACTCTACATCCTGGTCCCAGCTATCAGGCAATTGGGTGTGACGTCATGTTGAACCTCAACTGACACCCCAACCAGGAAGTAGAGCGCGGTCAGCCGCAGAGCGAGGAGGAGCGGTGAGGGACCTGGTCAGGTAAGTCCCTTCAGGGGCATCGTTGAGATTTGAAAATTTGCGAAAATGGGGAATGGGGGTCCTCTAAGGGCTCGTTCACACTACATCAGTTTGTATCCGTTTTTTCAAACGCAGGTGCGTTGAAAAAAATGGACAGACAGTAAAACCCCATAGATTTCATAATATCGTTCACACCTGCTGCGTTATAATCCGTTCCAGTCCGTTTAAAAAACACACGGCATGCAGCATTTCTGTCCGTTTTTCATGCATTTTCTATAGAAATCTATGTAATACACATTGTTAAAAAATGGATACAAATGTTGAAAAAAATGGATGCAAACTGACAGAAACACATGCTGTGCGTTAGTCAGTTTCTAGTGTGAACGAGCCCTTACTGAATATTAAAATTTTAATTTAGGTTGGACATGCTCTTTAATGGTGTAACTTCTAAAGGGAAACAATACTTACCTCCCGCCCAGTTACACACGTGAACAGGACAGGGCCTTGGCGCGGCAAAGGAAAGTTCAGTTAAAGGGCATGTCCACCCCTTTGAAAACTTTTGATATGCGGTAGGACATGCTCCCCAGCCCCAACGGCATTAATATTATGTTAGAAAGTCCCTCGATCCTTACTTACCTTCCCTCTCTCCTCCACCGCAGTGTTCGGTTGTTGCATGGAATTGCAAGGGGGGGAGGAGCGGTGATTGGCTAGAGAGAAAATCATCGTCGGTGGGAGTTTGAAAAAGGAGAGAAGGGAAGGTAAGTAAAGTGGGGACTTTTAAAATAAAATTAATGCGGTTGGGGCTGGGGGAGCATGTCCTACCGCATACCCACAGGTTTTAACGTTAGGGAGGGAGAGAAAAACGGGAGGAGAGGGGAGGAGGGAGGGCTGTACTGAGCATGCCTCAAACCTTGACGAGGTTGGCAGACTCAGGCACAGCATGAGTCACACACATGCTCCTACACAGCAGTTTCTGGACTTTGGAGGGACACAGCAGGGGAACCAGAAGTAGTAAGGCTTGTTTAAAACTTCTTAATGTGGCCAGTAAGGGGTTAAATTTTAGTTTTGGGGGGTGGACATGCCCTTTAAGCATTTTTGCAGATCTAAACTGAACCCAGGGGTGAGGACCTATCCGTTATGTCCTCACCCTGGGTACTAATTAAGGCAGAAAAAAGAGGACTGGTGGAAGATAAGTATACTCTCCTTTAAAATATCAGCAACACAAAATCATTAGAGGTAACAATACCAACATCATTGGCTTATTAACCTCCCTAGACAAGTGACTAGGGATGCCTGGAGGAAACCATAGTAAGACTAATCAATGAAGGTCGTGTACACTCACAAAACACACAAAAGCACACAGGTATTCCAGATTGTCAATAAAATTTCCCACATGGCCTAATCCTTCATTAGCCAATGTGGTGCCTTGATAAGGAAACACAAGCGCGTGAACACATTCAGACTTAAATGTCACAACTAACAAGAAAGACATTTCTATGTGTGATAAGGATATCACATATTCCATGATTCTTGGACATTTCATTACTACTAATGCCTTGATAATATTAGATGGTAAATGTTCATTCAACTGAGAATAATCTCCCTGGTGTTTGGTGAACATTTCAGCCTGCCTGCATTACAGCTTAGGAGTAGGTCTACAACTGGCTGTACAGAGACCCAAGTAAAAATAAAAAGGTTATCCATAAAATACTGCTCCTTATAGCTATTTAACGATCACTATTATATTGTTATTTAGGGCGAAGCCACACTGAAGTGCTAGGGATCTTTGTGCTGCGATTCGTAAATTGCAACGCATGAGCTCCGATTGCGAATCACTGGTGAACGCAATCGAGAGCGCACCGCCAAAAACACACGTTCGGCTGGAACGCGTGGGCAAATGCAAGTATTTGCGTGGGCACAATCGCTGTATAAGTGTTGCCTTAGCCCTAGTATCATAATTTACCTGTAAATCTGTAGTTTTATTTAAGGAGTGGTACCTTATTTAAGGAACGGTTCCTTATTTAACGAGTGGTATCCTTATTTAAGGAGTGGTATCCTTATTTAAGGAGTGGTTCCTATTTAAGAACGGTATCCTTATTTAAGGAGTGGTATCCTTATTTAAGGATTGGTATCCTTATTTAAGGAACGGTATCCTTATTTAAGGAGTGGTATCCTTATTTAGAGTGGTATGCTTATTTAAAGGGCATCTCCACTGATAAAAGTCACCTGGGTTGTAAGTTAGATATGTGTAAGGTGGAAATGTACCTGCATTATCCTGTGTCTTTAAGCATTAGTTTAAAAGAAATCCAATGAGTTTCTCCCAGAACGCTGTGATGGTGCAGGTCCCCACTTTCGTGGACTGCCTTCTTGGGATGTCCGAAGCGCGTGTTTAGTGCATCGCAGCACGTGTGAGGATCCGTCGGGACTGCTGTCTGTGTGATCTGACTGGTTGGTCGATCACACACACACACCTTGCTGACTTCACTATTAATGAAGTAGTAATCAGGTAGTAGCTTTTTATCTCTCCCACCCCCTGCCATACCAGATTGCCTCATATTCCCGCTCCCCTATGATCAATCTTAGATCACTTTTTCAACCATCCCTCTCAGAGTTGGGCTGGGCCACACTGCTGCGCTTTTTTTGCATTTGCGCATGCATTTTTTCATATCATTTAAAACGCAGCAACGCACCGAAAACACGAGTTTTCGGTGTGCGTTGTGATTTCGATTTGCGTTCCGCATTTTAAATGGCAATTGCATGCGTTTTTCAATACTTAATGAAAAAACGCACACAAACGGAGCGGTTTTCTATTTAAGGAACGGTTTCCTTATTTACGGAGTGGTATGGAGTGGTATTGTTACTTAAGGAGTGTTATTGTTTTTAAGGAACGGTATTCTTATTTAAGGAGCGTATGGATGGTATCCTTATTTAGGAGCGGTATCTTATTTAGGAACGGTAACCTATTTAAGGAATGGTTTCCTTATTTAAGAAACGGTTTCCTTATTTACAGAGAGGTATCTTATTAAGGAGCAGTATCCTTATTTAAGGAGCGTATCCTTATTTAAGGACGGTTTCCTTATTTAAGGAGCGGTATGGAGCGTATCCTTATTAAGGAGAGATATCCTTATTTAAATAGTGGTGTATTCTTATTTAAGAGAGGCATCCTTATTTAAGGAGACGCATCCATATTTAAATAGCGGTATCCTTATTTAAATAAGCATACCGCTTTTTAAATAAGGATACCGCACCTTAAATAAGGATACCTTTATTTAAGGAGAGAATCCTTATTTAAGGAGTGTATTTTCTTTATCATGAGCCGACAATCACATCTCTGGCTTCAGCCTGTAGATGAATATAGAGTGAATGTTCAAACTTCCTGCTTCCAGTAGGTTGAGTGACATCACCTTACCTCTGCCCGGGGGAGAAGCATGCTCAAAGACTTAATGCTGGGAAAATCAGGAAGTACCTGGAGGAAAAATTGACAGTTGAGAAAGGGAGCCTATTAATGCTGGTCACATGACTAAAAACAGGAAGAGTTCAAGCAGGAAGTAATATTGCTGAACCTTTCCAGCAATAACTTTTTATAAATTTTATCTAGAGATGTGATTTAGATTTTATTTTGAAGGTATGATGGAAGGATTTTTATATCATTCTTACTAGTTTGGAAGAATTGGAGACCACGGTTACCCTTTAAGGTGCGGTATCTTTGTTTAAGGATTAGTATTTAGGTATCATCTTTAGGAATGAGTAGTGGTATTACTAACTGGTAGAGTTAAGAATACCCCTGTTTTATAAATGCCGCGCCTGGTTTTGAAATTGCATAGTATGTTTCCCTCAGTTACATTTGGCAGCGCTGCCAAAGTGTCGAGGCAATATAGGGTTAGGGGCAAATAAATGACAAGTGTTCATTTTGTTTTTAGGATGGACATCCTTAAAAGCCTCAAATAAATAGGGAAGTCTTTATATTATGTTATTTTGATTTTTTAATCTGTTTATTTTACTTGTGCTAAACAATCCTAGTCAGGATGACTCTATGCCATGGAATTGATTTGTTTTGGAAGTTTTTATAAATTCCCAATTTGTCAGTAATTAAATAACCTGTCATTCTATGTTATTGATAATTGTCATTCAGACTCTACGAGCTCACAATGGAACATTGTATGGTTAATGGTAAACATACTGTAAACAGACAGATGAAACCTGGAATAGTGAAAATATTTACATGGATCAGGGATGTCCACATTTTTTATTATATTATTATAAAATATATCATTATATAACTATCTATATATAAAATGGGGCTGTAACAGTAACATTCATAGTAATTGAGGTTGAATAAAGACATATGTCCAAAAGTCGAACCTTTTAAACCTTACCTAACAGTTGATCCAGAGGAAGGCAAAAAAAAAAAAACCAGCTACTGTAAAAAGGGGTAAACTCCAAATGCAACCGGAAAGTATCCCTGGATCAACCAGAACTACAGTATATGTATTAATACAGTAATTCTCATTATTATATATATCCCCTTACCAACCAGTACTACAGTATATGTTATTAATACCAGTAATTCTCATTATATTAGTATCCCCTTACCAACCAGAACTACAGTATGTATTAATACCAGTAATTCTCATTATATATAGTATCCCCTTACCAACCAGTACTACAGTATATGTATTAATACCAGTAATTCTCATTATTATATAGTATCCCCTTACCAACCGAACTACAGTATATGTATTAAACCAGTAATTCTCAATTTATATAGTATCCCTGTACCAACCAGGACTACAATATATGTATTAATACCAGTAATTCTCAATATATATAGTATCCCTGTACCAACCAGAACTATAGTATATGCTTAATACCGTAATTCTCAATGTTATATATCCCTGTACCAACCAAACTACAGTATATGTATTATACCAGTAATCCTCAATATTATATAGTATCCCCATATAAGAAAACCAATGTATTCTATTATCCATAGAGAAGGGCTATAATATGCCAACATGTATACAACTTGAATTAAGTGTATGTGAACTAATATTCTATTTTCTTTGTAATGATGTAATGTGGATGTACAAAAGGGACATCTTGGAAATGAAAGCAGTCAAAGAAGGGCAACTAATAATAAAGGGAATGGGGGCTTAAATATGCAGGCATATAGACAAGTTAGGGCTGTTTACATTGGAAGCGACGTTTGCGTGGGGATATGATAACCTTATACAAATATATTAAACATTGAACTCTCTGCTGCAATGTTCACTAATAGGTCATACAGGGACTCATGGACATCCTTTAAAATTGGAAGAAAAGAAGTTCATCTACAGGTTAGGAAATGATGGCCATACATATGTTTGATTTTACTTACCTGTCCGAGCGCTCCCACGACATTCGATCGATCCTGCCAGAACCACCTCTCATGTTCTTCTATGCACAGGAGAGGCGGTTCTGGCAGGATCGCTCGAATGTCCCTGGAGCGCTCGGTCGGGTAAGTCAAATAAATGTATGGCCACCTAAAGGTTTCTTACAGTGAGAACAGTTGTGGCAATGGCCAGTTCATTGAATGCTTTAAAAGTTTGCTAGAAAAGTTTCTTAAACTAAAAATATTGAAATTACTGGTATTAATACATACGTATACTGTAGATCTGGTTGGTACAGGGATACATATATATTGAGAATTACTGGTATGAATAAATACTGTAGTTCTAGTTGGTACGGGGATACTATATAATATTGAGAATACTGGTATTGGGAAAATACATATACTGTAGTTCTGGTTGGTACAGGGATACTATATAAATTGAGAATTACTGGTATAAATACATATACTGTAGTTCTGGTTGGTAAAGAGATACTATATAATATTGAGAATTACTGGTATTAATACATATACTGTAGTTCTGGTTGGTACAGGGATACTATATAATATTGAGAATTACTGGTATTAATACATATACTGTAGTTCTGGTTGGTACAGGGATACTATATAATATTGAGAATTACTGGTATTTATACATATACTGTAGTTCTGGTTGGTAAAGAGATACTATATAAAATTGAGAATTACCGGTATTAATACATATACTGTAGTTCTGGTTGGTACAGAGATACTATATAATATTGAGAATTTCTGGTATTACAGAGATACTATATAATATTGAGAATTATTGGTATTAATACATATACAGTAGTTCTGGTTGGTACACGGATACTATATAATATTGAGAATTACTGGTATTTATACATATACTGTAGTTCTGGTTGGTAAAGAGATACTATATAAAATTGAGAATTACCGGTATTAATACATATACTGTAGTTCTGGTTGGTACAGAGATACTATATAATATTGAGAATTACTGGTATTACAGAGATACTATATAATATTGAGAATTATTGGTATTAATACATATACAGTAGTTCTGGTTGGTACACGGATACTATATAATATTGAAAATTACTGGTATTAATACATACACTGTAGTTCTGGTTGGTACAGGGATACTATAAAATATTGAGAATTACTGGCATTAATACATATACTGTAGTTCTGGTTGGTACAGAGCTACTATATAATATTGAGAATACCTCCTGCTATACCTGCTATTCATTTTCAGCAGCCAATACGATATTAACTTTTTACTGGGTCACTGCAGTTAGGTAACATCTGATTGGTGGCTGTAGATTATTAGCAAGGGCGAAGTTATGCACATTTTGGCCATAAGTTCCTTTGAGGGGTTTACAGTATATGCAATATTATCATTGATTATAGTTGATGGTCATTTAAAGACCCAAATCATCTTATAGCTAATTAGCATTACCCATTTAAGGACTTGTACAATATGATGGGTACCCATTAGCCAGTAATTAGAAAATTACCCATTAGAACACGTGCAATAAGATGGGCAATCATAATCCATAGTCACCCACTACCTATTAACTTTTCAAACTTTTCCCCATCTTATTAGGTTAGCTGCATAGGACGTAATAAAACATATTTTTCTATGAGCTGAAACCATCCAGCATCATGTGTTTCATTGCTGTCCCCTTTGAAGTGTAAATTATTTCAGATTTGTCATTTTATAAAGATAAAGTACCACTGTTTATTAAAAGAGACACAGCATGAATACATGGTGATACAAAGTTGAACTGGGCATCCTGTGGGCAGGTTTTAATAGCGATCGTGTTTTATATCAGACAAATAAATTAGTGACCCAAAGGGCTCATGGCTGAGTCTTTTTTATTTATCATTTCCAAGAATAAAGGTCCATTGTATCTATAGGATATCACTGGCATGGACATCAGATAATTCTATCCAGAAACCGGTCAAATGAATGACGGCACAGCACGAACTAGATTTGGCAGCAGATGAAAGCATCAAGGAACAACTGTCTTCCTAGTGTGACAGATATTTTAATGAGCCAATAGAAAGTTACTTTAACCACAGGAACTTTTTAACCTCACGTATCATTGTGTTCTGTGTTGGGTTTTTAGGTTTTGGGAGTTTATGTATTGCGTTAAGTTGGTACTTAAACATACTCTAAGTTTAGGCCGTCCTGTGAGATTACAACGTTTACGTGGGGATATGACCACTTTATATAAATATATTAATGGGCCATACAATAAACTTTTTGGTGCATTGTTCACTGATAGGTCATATCAGAGGACACGTGGACATCCTTTATGATTGGAAGAAAAGAAGTTTTATCCTTAGGTTAGGAAAGGTTTCTTTACAGTGAGAATGGTGAAACTGTGGAACTGTCTTCCAGCAGTTTCATTGAATAGCTTTAAAAAAGGCCTGGATAAGTTTCTAAAACTAAAAAAATATTGAGAATTACTGGTATTAATGCATATACTGTAGTTCTGGTTGGTAAGGGGATACTATATAATATTGAGAATTACTGGTATTAATACATATACTGTAGTTCTGGTTGGTACAGGGATACTATATAATATAGAGAATTACTGGTATTAAAGGGTATCTCCACTCATAATTTCAAGGTTTAGGCATCCAGTTCTATTGAAGAACGGGAGGTAAAGGAGCTGTGCCTGACCGTCAATTCGTCATAGAACAAACAAGAGACTGGTGACAACTAAGAAACTTACCCGTTCGCTCGCTCCCCCGGCTCTTAGTCTGACAGGTCCCGACGAACCTTGTCTTCTATGCGCATAGATCGTGCATGCGCATAGAAGACAAGGTCCGTCGGGAGCTGTCAGACTAAGAGCCGGGGGAGCGAGCGTGCGGGTAAGTTTCTTAACTGCTCACCAGTCTCTTGTTTGTTTTATTGAAGAACGGAAGGTAGGCACAGCTCCTTTACCTCCTGTTCTTTAATAGAACTGGATGCCAAACCTTGAAATTATGAGTGGTAGATACCCTTTAATACATATCGTTAGTCTGTGGGTACAGGGATACTATATAATATTGAGAATTACTAGTATTAATACATATACTGTAGTTTTGGTTGGTACAGGGATACTATATAATGTTGAGAATTACTGGTATTAATACATATACTGTAGTTCTGGTTGGTACAGGGATACTATAAAATATTGAGAATTACTAGTATTAATACATATACTGTAGTTTTGGTTGGTACAGGGATACTATATAATTTTGAGAATTACTGGTATTAATACATATACTGTAGTTATGGTTGGAGGGGATACTATATAATATTGAGAATTACTGGTATTAATACATATACTGTAGTTCTGGTTGGTACAGGGATATTATATAATATTGAGAATTACTGGTATTAATACATATACTGTAGTTCTGGTTGGTACAGGGACACTATATAATATTACTGATTATTAAAGGACAATTATACTCACCTTCCCTCCACTACTCTTCCTTAGTCAGTACGTTCTACCCAGGGTGAGGACCTGAACCGCTAGGTCCTCACCCCTGGGTTCGCTTAACTTGCTGCATATACTTACTTAAGCTCTGCTCTGGTGAGCGCCGCTCAAAAAAAGAGGGTGAAAAGGTTGGACTAGATGGACTTATAGTATGTCTTTATTCAACCTCAATTACTATATTACTATATTACTAAATCTCTTTTGGAACAGGCATATTCAAATTAAGTTGCATAGATGAGGAGGCCCATAATATAAAGGGCATGTCTACTCCCCCCCCAACTGAAATTTGGCCCAATGCTGAGCACAATGTGTAGTGTTAAATGACACCTACCTTTCTCTTTTGCTGCAAATGGTTCTCCTGCATGGCCAAAATACATTCCAGGAAACTGATGAGTAGAAGCTTTTTCATGGTTTAATCCGTTTCTGCCACCAAATTTTCCTCTGAGAGGTTTCTGGCATGTGCAGTAGAGTTTCCCCCTCCCTCCTGCTGCTGTTCCATGGACAGAACTTTAATATTGTAAAAAATTAAGATCTGGCTTGAAATGTCCCTACACCTAGACCACACTATGTTTAACAGGGCCCGTGATTGCTGAAACTCAGTCAATCACTGACGTAGCTGCCGGTCTGGCCTCTTTTACTGCTTCCATGATCGATGATGGAACAAAGGCTGATATGTATATTTACAAACAGAATTGGAGCATATCAATCTAGTAAGGTCTAGCTCTGCCTGCTGGTATGCAAGTAATAGAATCATACCAACTTGATCCATGTTGTACATGGTATTCAAAGGACAGGACCAAACACCAGGAAAACAGTATTAGCAGTAAAGCAAGATGAACTAACAGAGGAGCACCAGATGAAGACTGCACCTGCCAATAAGCCCGGAAAGTCTCTGGAATCGGTGGTAACTATATAAAATCTCAATTAATCCCGGGTTATCTATATGTCTCCTGTATAAACTGGTTATATGCTATCTCAGATGTTGGTCCGTGGTTGTTACTTAGCTGGGAGGTGTCTCAGAGGTCCTCAGAGGTAATCCGTGTATTGATGATTAAATCCTCTTTTTGGACTGTTATTATAGGATATTCATCTGCTTGATGCTAAAAGACTGTTGTGGACTGTTCGCATAATAGAGAGACCATTACTTGTAGGAAGACGCCCCAGACTAAGATCTATCAGCCAGAAGGGGGTTTTAATTGCATTGGGGAATTGTTTTTATATATTTATTTTTGTGTGCATTCATGTAAGTACAATAAAGGTTCGATTTTATATTCTTCATTTGGGTAAATAGTGCTTTAATGATAGCAGACTGGGGTATGGGTCCTTTACCCATATTTTGTAGTATTACTTGTTAGCACCGCTATAAAAAGCATGGCAATACCCTTTAAAGAGCTGTGCACTCTGAGGTATATTATTAGTCTAAGAAACTGTAGAGAAGATGTTGCATTACCCAATCTTGTCTGTATAGAGAACTGGAAAACTTTATTGCACAATCAGGAATTTCTATTTTTAGCGCTGATCTAGTACAAAAATGTGGTAGCACCTAAAGCAGCAGGACCAACATGAGAGAAGCCGGTATGATCAATCCAAACGTGGCAATTGTAATGCCTCTCAACATTTCAAATTCAAACCTTACCTAGTCTAAAACCCTCCCCAGGCCCCACCTAGTCCACAAAAACCTATAACTATTCTGTGCTCTGCCACTAAGGCTGAGACCACACTGCTGGATCTGCAAAATAGTCCAGTGCGCTATAGAGGATTAGAACCAGGAAGTGGTCGGAGATTTCATCTCTCCAGCGGTGGATCGCACAAAAGGTAAATTATACTAACCTTTGTTCCTGCTCAATTGAAATATAGCTCCTTAACCTCCCAGACCTCAATCAGTACATTAAAGGATTAGTTCACTTGTTAAATGAACTATTCCTTTAAGGACCTACTATATCACTCTGAGTGAATTTGCCATATTGTACATGTTTACAAAAAGAACTGCACATGATGAACAAGACTCTCTAAGATCACAATGAAATCTAGATAATAGAATAGAAAGTAATAGTATAGTATACAGACATTATGGGTAGGGTATAAAGGTTGGAATAGATGGACGTATGTCTTTATATAACCTCCAATACTATGTTATTATGTAACTGTTATACAGACATTATGGGTAGGGTATAAAGGGTGGACTAGATGGACTTATGTCTTTATATAACCTCCAATACTATGTTATTATGTAACTGTTATACAGACATTATGGGTAGGGTATAAAGGTTAGACTAGATGGACGTATGTCTTTATACAACTTCCAATACTATGTTACTATGTAACTGTTATACAGACATTATGGGTAGGGTATAAAGGTTGGAATAGATGGACGTATGTCTTTATACAACCTCCAATACTATGTTCCTATGTAACTGTTAATTCTAAGAATAAATGTCCCTTATAATAGTATAGAGCCCCCTTCCCACAATATGTATGTCAACAGCAAAGAAATAGATTGGAGAAATTGGGCTCTATTTTGCACTTATAATTATTGTCTCCATTCTTGTACACTATCCCCTTTTTATGTGTGAATGTTACAAACTGTGACACTTTGGTACTTTGGCGCTGAGATCATAAATCTATTTTACAGCACTAATGCTAATGTAGTTTCCCTATTATAGAAGTGACCGTAAAGAAGGCAGCAAAAAGGTTTGTTTTGTTTTTTATGTAAGTGTAGAGATTCTTTCAATTTTATAATATTTACATTATGTGAAATGAAAACACATTGAAGAGAATATAATTGCTGTTTGGGTTGAAAGTGCATCATGTCTGTATTCCTTTTAATCAGTAAAACTGATTCCCTTCTTTTTCTGAACGCGGATTGAAAGATGGGTTGCTATCTTCACAAGTGAAGCTTTCCGAGTTCGCTTTAAGGCGCAGAACAACAAACAGCGTGTTGGTAGATAAAGGATCCACGCAAACTGTGGCAATCCATTTAAAGTGCTTATCATGCTTGCTGTGACAAGCCAATTGGCATGTGAGACGATCTTCAAGAAAAGTAACGAGTTTATTCCCTTTCCCCATCCTTAGTTCTCTCTTCTTCAAAGCTTAGGCGTTCTTTGTTCCTAAACAGCTTTTTTTTATGTCTTTATGCCAGGCCTTTATCCTTTGGAGCGTCTCCTACTGTTCCCTTTTGTTTAATGCCACAGAAATGTAATTCCATTCTATATTCCCAAGGAGAAATGGGATTGATGTGCAAAGGAACTGATGTGATTGGCTGCATTGGCCGTTTTGCATATGTCAGATATAAAGTGCACTTCATACATGATGCATACCAACAGAAAAGCTTTGGCATTGATTCACATATTATACAAAGATAAGGTTCTTGCAGAAATGTCAACTATTATCTGTTCCGTGCAAACCTTTGTTTGCCCACACAACTTGATGTGGAAGAAACTACAGCTGGAGCAGAAAGGATCTCACATGTTGGTAGGGAAAAAAAGGGCTCTGGTGTGCACTATATCGGTTGTTCTGAGTATGCTTGAGGCATCTCATTTTCTTCAAAACCACTTAAATAGCCAAAGCTTTCAATTCTATCATGTCAAGTTCTGTTTGATGGAGCCTGTCACGTTAAAGCCATAAGTGACACATTCACATCCAAATGAGGCTTCTAAAGCTTTGACATGTGCTTAAGCAGATGAAACACTTTCCTGGCCCTCCAGAAATACTGAATGATACTACTGATAAAAGGGACTTTTTCATCAAAATGGAATGTGGCACTTGTCTTTTTTTTTTGCTGATTTTTGTGTTTTCTCTAAACAGATTACACGTTTCAGCATTTTGTAAAATCTTTTCTTCTGATTACATGATCTCTATTTCTTCCCTCTTAGTGGGAGGGGGACATCATTCCAAACTTTTTAATAGTTTTCAGATATCTTTATTAAAGGGAATGTGCATCCCTTTCTTTAAAAATGCATATATTGTAGATTACCCCCCAAAACCTAAAGTTTGTTTTGGCCAAAAGCTTTAATTCAGCTCCCAGACTGAGCTATTATACTTACATGCTCCTCCTCGCTCCACCGCCGCGGCTCTGCACTTCCGAGTAAGGCAGTCATAGACGTCACTGCCAATCACTGACTGCCATTCCCAGACCAGTCTCCACTATATAGTATAGTATAGTATTTGAGGTTGAATAAAGACATACGTCCATCCAGTCCAACCCATCTAGCAATATCCTCATTTCCTGCCTAACTGTTGATCCAGAGGAAGGCAAAAAACCCACCAAATTTATGAAGGGGGAAAAAATTCCTTCCTGACTCCAAGTGGCAATGGGAAATTTCCCTGGATCAACTCTACTTTATGTATCAATACCAGTAACTTGCAACATTCCTTGTTTGTAGAAACTCATCCAGCTTTTTTTAAATCTATCCAATAATGATGCAAAGAGGATAGAGTATTGCAGGGCGCACGTTATCTTTAAATGATGTGCTGTTCATGTTTAATTATTCAAATTATTTGTAAATTGAACATATTCATTAACATTGCTCGGGGTGCTGCATATAATGAACAAAGGGGTTACACTGTTATGACTCTCTAAGCTCACAATGAAATCTATATATAAGAAGACAGGAACATGCTCGCTTATCTATTTTGTCCATTCCACTTAGGCTGCTCACACAGAAACAATTTATTTACTTCATTCATTCATTTAAAACGAAACTGCAGGATCGATGGTCTGTATGTGACTGTATGTATGGCTCACTAATAAGCAATTTCTCAATCAATTTCTATAGCGAATGAAACAGATTTGATCAGCCACCTGATAAGACAAACTAGCCAATGACCAGCTAGTGATTGATATATTGTAAAATGACAGGCCACGCCTCTTTACCCTTCCCTGATTGGTGGGATCTGTGTGATTTATCTTAGCAAACTGCACAAAGGTCTAATAAGTACTGCAGTGATATTATCCAAAGGGATCCATGTGGTAATTTTCCATGTGTATTTCTAAATATAAAATAAACGTGTCAGTAACTGGTGTACAAACACCTGGAATTCCTTCAGTGTCAGCAGCCAGTGAGCTGAAACGTCACATTTCATGGCTACTTTATGTTGCTGGAAGCTGACTATGTTTAATTTATTCCCTTGGTTAATGCTTATTTTATACTTGTTTTTTGTATTGTTGCCTAATGTGGTTTCCATACAAGGGTAATGAGATTACGATACAACTCAAAGCCACTTGGTAAAATAGACACAATGCACATTCCAAAATCCATTTATCCAGGGTGGTATCCGTTCATAAATGGCTTAAATACTGCAGAGCTTCACGTCCTACAATCTCCATACTCATATAGTAGGGCAGACAGTTAAAGGGAATAAACATTATACAAACATAAAGGATCCATTCTGCCCAGTGCCATCAACACCTACAGTACATTAGGTTCAGTTCAGTAGGACTTTGCTACCACACAAGTCTTTAAAAGGATGGGATAGTATACATATACATATTATAGAGTGTAACTAGTGACCAATTCATATCATTTACAGAAGCCTAGTGCACATCCAATTCAGATAGCTTACACATTGTATTCCCTTTATAATGCTGCCCTTCTCTCTGGATAAATAAAAGCAATTAGTTCAATAATTTGGTCAAATTATTTTATGCCCAGCAATGACTTCAAGGTTTGTTTTTTATCCAGGTCCGACGATCAGTACTTGCCTTTTATGAGCTGAAAGTCCGTGCTGTTCTGTGGCTAGCTTCCCTTGGGACTAACTCTCCTGCTATATGTAGTTCACATGACCTTACCTTGGATCCCAAGAGGCTTGGTCAACCCCCATTGTAACACACAATGTTAAGATGGGATACTATACATCCACACATATGCTGTATGTGCATATATGTGCAACTATATACATCCACACATATGCTGTATGTGCAACTATAGTGACCAATTAAATATAATATACCTACAAACTAGAAACCTAGTGCACAGCAGGGACCTAATGGTAAATCTGCACCTGATGAAGGGCTTGTGCCCTGAAACTTTGTGCAAATCACATGTCACAGTAATCAGTGTCATGTGTGAGCGTGCCTTTCCTCCTATCTGTGTATACACTGCATGTTGTTAGCAGTTTCAAGGCAATAGCACCACAACAATAGAAACACCAGTGTGCGAGGGACAATTAATCATTGAACAGTAGTAACGTGCCTAGGGGTGCCTGCGGTTGCAGGGGGCTTTCAGTCTCTCACATGCTGTAGCCACTTTAATTTGCAGCAAATCAGGTTTATAAAAAGTTCCTGACACCACCTGTGGTACAGTTAATATTGTAAACGGTGCATGTTTATGGCATTTCCCTAATTTCAACATAATATAATCTGTTTCACCATCCCTATAACTAAAAATGGTATAGCTCAATCCTGTGTTGAGGGGTGGGGTTAAGGCCCAGGCTTTTTGTGCCTTTACTCCTGAGATGTAAATTCACCCCTGAATCTAGACATATCTTATCCTTGTACATAAAACTTACTTCTCGTTAAAGGACATGCCCACCCATAGAACAAAAACTGGTGACTTGTCAGTTATCTGCCCGCAACCCAAACTGCTATTTTTACCAGTTTATTACATGCAGTTATAACAAGATATTTAAATGTCTTCCATTCTAACAAAGGTATCTGCTTCCTCCCTCTGCTCATGAGCTTTTTATAAGCTTGAGCATGAGCAGAGGAAACAGCAGGTTAAACAGCAGTCAATCATTAGTTGTGATGTCTGTTGTCACAGCCTTGATTGACAGCATGGAGGGAGGGGCCAGCTTACTCTGCCAGAATGGGGACAATAATTATCCTTAAATATCTGGTTGGTAATGTAGGTAATAAAGTGCAAACTTTATCAAGGTGGGGTTGGGGGCAGGTAACTGACAATTGACCTTTTTTTTTAAAGGGTGAACATGCCCTTTAAATTAAATATCCACTTTAATGTATTTAATCTATGTTCCTTTACATATACAACTATATAGAAACATCTACAACACAGCAGGCCTTTTGGTAAATGGAATCTACACATTAGTTATTTAGATTTTAAAAAGATGGGCTAAAAATCTGTCTTTGAGAAACAAAAGTAACAGTAAAAAAACAACCAACAAATGACTTTTTATAGTGGGAAATGTACAACTATATATCATTTACAGGAAAGAACGGAGACACTATCATAAGTATGGAAGGGGGTATATATAATTTAAAGCCTATTATATAAGCACATTGCTGTTTCAGTCTACCACCCACTGTACAAAGTGAATGTCTTTGCTCACTGGCATTTATGAAAATTCTACAAATATAGAAGATCTGGTTCTACACAGAGTCCATCACTGGTTTACCTAAGTACTTCGATAGCCATTGTGCTCTGTTAGACTTCATTGTAATAGCTTACAGCAATTACACATGTAGATCCAAGGAGATGTTTCCCGAGAGCTGCAATATCTCTTAAGTGGCCGAAACATCTAGATGCAGAAGTGTCTAGCACATCATTTTACATTTTGATTCCATAGTAACTTTGCATGTGATGGGGAAGATGCTACGCTATGCAATATTGGGTTAGCATGGGTTTTACTTAACTAGCGGAGCCTGTGCTGTTTTCTTAAGTGTCAGCCACACGATGCAATATATATATATATATATATATATATATATATATATATATACCGTATATACTCGAGTATAAACCGTCCCAAGTATAAACCGAGGTACCTAGTTTTAGGGATTGACTCGAGTATAAACCGAGGGTAGAAAAAAATCCCACATACCCCTACTAGTACCGTATTTGCCACTTAAGATGTTTGGAAACTACAACTCCCAGCATGCTTTAATTGCTGGGGGTTGTAGTTTTCAAACATCTGCAGAAGCCAATACTTGCAAATAAGGGTAAATCCTCCTTTATTTGTGTATACAGTATGCACAAATAAAGAAGGTTTTACTCTTATTTGTAAGTATTGTGTGCCCCGGTGTCCCTGTGGTATTCTCCTACCTTGTCCGGCGGCCGCTCGCTCCTCGCTCGACATCCTCTGCGCTTCAGGATCATGTCACTACTCGGCGCCGCAAAGTGAGAGGCGCCGGGTAGTGACGTCATCCAGAAGCGCACTGAGGTTGCGGATTGAGCGGCCGCTGGACAAGGTAGGGGAAAGATTGATTCGAGTATAAACCGAGGTAAGATTTTCAGGCTTTTTTTAAAGCCTGAAAATCTCGGTTTATACTCGAGTATATATGGTAGGTTTTGCACTATTTTATAGAGTAAAAACTAACGATAACTAAAGGGAGGCTATGCTGCTGCACCTTACCTTCAGGGTTCCATCCATGCCGTAAACGTCGAAAAATGGCCCCTGTATTGTGGGAGCCCAGAAGGTAAGAGGAGTGCCGCTCTCTCATTACATCTCCCCCAATATTTGGTAATGTTATAAAGAAATACCTGTCTTTAACCACTTGTTGCACTTATATCAATTTATACACAAATTATATAAATGCTTTCTCAATTAATGTATGAAAATGTATTTAATTTAATTTTTATCTATCTGTATAATGGCTTGTTATTTTTTGTATACTTACAGGGTTATTCAATAAAAGTTCTTATCGTTTAAAATGGTGCTAATTTTGCCCCAAACCAGCTTACAAATGTTAAATAAGATCTGATTGGTTGGGGCAAAATTAGCACCATTTTAAACAATAAGACCTTTTATTGAATCTCCCTGTCTGTATTTTATAATGTACAGAGCTGCGTACCCAAGTGGCACATTATACATATCCCTATTTACACCATGTCCTGCTCATTTCAAATGCACTACAACACCTAATATGTAACTGAAAATAATCTACAGTGGGTTTTTAGCATTTTGGGGATAAAATCCCACACTAGATTGTATAGTAATGTCATTTGATGAATTAAAGAAAAAACATTAATTAAAATGTAACACAGAATAAACCCCTTATATATTGTACCAGATCACTGCCTTATGTAATGGTTTATAGGCAGCATGGCACACAGTGGGTTACCGTATATACTCAAGTATAAACCGACCCGAGTATAAACCGAGGTACCCAATTTCAGCTAAAAATCCTAATAAAAGTTGTTGACTCGAATATAAACCGAGGGTAGAAAACTTGGCATTCAAGATGTTTGGAAATACAACTCCCAGCATGCTTTATTAGCTGGGAGTTGTAGTTTCCAAACATCTTGAATGCCAAGTGAGAGTGGCATTCAAGATAGATAGATAGATAGATAGATAGAATAGCAGAGATTAGATAGATAGATAGATAGAATGGTAGAGGATAGATAGATAGATAGATAGATAGATAGATAGATAGATAGATAGATAGATAGAATGGCAGAGATTAGATAGATAGATAGAAGATAGATAGATAGATAGAATGGTAGAGGATAGATAGATAGATAGATAGATAGAATGGTAGAGGATAGATAAATAGATAGATAGATAGATAGAATGGCGAGATTAGATAGAAGATAGAAGATAGAATGGCAGAGATAGATAGATAGATAGATAGATAGGATAGAATAGGTAGAGGATAGATAGATAGATAGATAGATAGATAGATAGATAGAATGGCAGAGATTAGATGGATAGATAGATAGAATGGTAGAGGATAGATAGATAGATAGATAGAATGGTAGAGGATAGATAGATAGATAGATAGATAGATAGAATGGCAGAGATAGATAGAAGATAGATAGATGGCAGAGATTAGATAGATAGATAGATAGATAGATAGATAGAATGGCAGAGATTAGATAGATAGATAGATAGAATGGCAGAGATTAGATAGATAGATAGATAGTGATAGAGAGATAGATAGATAGAATGGCAGAGATTAGATAGATAGATAGATAGATAGAATGGCAGAGATTAGATAGATAGATAGATAGATAGATAGAATGGCAGAGATTAGATAGATAGATAGATAGATAGATAGATAGAATGGCAGAGATTAGATAGATAGATAGATAGATAGAATGGTAGAGATTAGATAGATTTCAGTTTGTACCTCAGTGGGCTCTTCTCCATCCAGGAACTGTGGGCTCTCCTCCATCCAAGGGCTTCCTGTGTGCCAGGGACTGTGTGCCAGCATTGAAGGTAAGCATTGAAGGTTGCTCTTGAAGGTACCGGTAAGCATTGAAGGTAAGCATTGAAGGTTGCTGCATTCCGGCAGCCGCGCGCTCATTCCTGTACTGGCGCGCCGGCTGACGTCACTGCCCGGCGCCGGGCTTGGCGCCGGGCAGTGACGTCAGGCCGGCGCGCCAGTACAGAGAAAGATCGTGCGGCTGCCGGAATGCTCAGGTAAGCTGTTGACTCGAGTATAAACCGAGTCCGAGTTTTCAGGCTGATTTTTCAGCCTGAAAAACTCGGTTTATACTCGAGTATATACGGTACTCTGGTGGTCTGGCACAAAGCAGACAGTGCACTTACTTTCTTGAACAGGATAAAAACGTTTAATTGCATATAACAGTATTACAATGGTTTATAACAAAACTAAACACTTCCCCAATAAGATATCCAGTGATGGAGTGGTCCCTGCCTATGGTGCACCACACTAAATATTGACCAGGCCTGTGTATTGTTTGTCCTTGCCAGTTGGTGTACTCTTATTTGTTATGTCAGAGTTTGCATCCAACAAGGTAACTTGTCCTACACACAGGATCTTGTATTGTAGATAATCAGATCACACTGTACAAGGGATCACACCTCTCCATACACCTCTCCATAGACTGTTTTAGGGATCATACCAAACAGATCAGTCCTGACATGAGCACACCATCACACTCCTATATCCTTTCACTTTCTCCTCTCTTCCTTATCATAGAGAGCAGGGCTGTATTGTCTCTTATTACTCGCTGACACCCCCTGCAGGCTGGAGGTGGTATATAAGGAGCCTTGGTGTATATGTCCATTACACTGCCCCCTTCTTTGAGAAGATGCGGCCTCGCATCCTATAGTTTGAAGCACATAATCAGAATGCCAGGTGGGCACTCTCCTTTGCCGAATCGGGGTGGCAGGTAAAGGAGAAGAATTGGCAACTTGGTGAATTTCAAAATCAGAAGGAGAGTCAGTCTCATCTACATCAGAACATAAGTCAGAAGGTTCCGCTGGTGGATGTGGATCCACACACTTATCAGATGAATCACTGGAAGATGTATCTGGGGTTGGAGCAATATCAGATAAAGGGCACAGAGATTGTGGTTGGTCAGCTGTGGAAGGAAAATGAGTTACAAAAGGTTTTAAATGTACATAATGCTGAACACTGGTAAGAATACTTCCCTACCAAACATTACCATGAAAGGGGAATAACCAGTTGTAGCTTGTATACTACTACGGTAGGCCATCATGACATATGGGAGAATGTTATCCCAGTCACGTTGATTGTCTTCTACAAAGGAGGATAACATAGCAAGAAGGGTACAGTTGAACCGTTCAACCAAACCATAAGATTGGGGGTGGTAGGGAGTGGTTCGGGTTTTGTGAATGCCCAACATTTTACACATGCCATTAAAAATTTTAGATTCAAATGCTCTCCCTTGGTCACTGTGAATAGATCAGGGTACCCCATAGTGACAAATAAAGTTCTCTACAAGAATGTATTAGTTTTAGCTAAAATGTACTTATGGTCATCAGTAGTTACTGGTAATGGACCAAGGATATCTAAAGCAATTCTTTGCAGTTGATGATTTGTTTGGGACGACACCATAGGGGCTCTGGGGGTCTTTCCCATATTCTTACGTGCCCCACAGACAGTACATGCTTACACCATTCTCTAATATCTTTCTAGAATAAGTGGTACAGCTCTGCGTGGGACAATAATTTGGAAGTTAGCACACCGAACATCATCCCCATGGTTCTCCAGCTATTATCCACTGTTATTCACTGTTTCAGTTCACACAAATCATTGTCTAAGCTTTGGGCAGTCTTCAAGTCCACAGGAATGACTTGTACCCGTTGAGTCACGGGATTAACTGGCAAATTAGAAGAGGAGGTCAGCATGGCAGAGCCAGCAGGAGAGCAGTTACTCTGTATATCATGAGAGGGCCTACAAGACAATGCATCAGCATTCAGATGCTGTCTGCCCGGACGATGCTCAACTGTATAGTCAAATATGGAATGCTGCTCCAGCTAACGAGCCAATTGTCCTTCTGGTTCATGAAAATTGTGGAGCCATTTTAAGGAATTGTGATCGGTTCTCAGTGTGAACTGTTTACCTAGCAGATAGTGTTTGTAATAACGGGTAAAGGTGATGACAGCAAGCAGTTCTTTACGGGTGGTTACATACTTTCGTTCAGGTTTAGTTAGAGTCCTGCTGGTGTAGGAAATTACTTTTTCATGGCCATTTTGAATTTGAGATAAAACAGCACCAATACCAGTGTCACTAGCATCTGTGTCTAGTAAAATGGCAATTGAGGATTGGGGTAGGCCATAATTGGAGCTGAGGTCAGTCGTCTCTTCAGTTCTAAAAAGGCACTGTCACAGCTGCTGGTCCAGGCAAATTTAGACCCTTTGGTAACTAATTTCTGCAATGGGTCAGCAATGTGTGCAAAACCCTCAATAAATTTACTGTAATAGGAAGCAATGCCTAAAAAACTACGGAATTCCTTAACATTTCTTGGAGCAGGCCACTGAACAATTGATGTCACTTTGTCTGGGTCTGGTGCCACCCCAGAAGCAGAAATAATGTGTCCCAGGTATTTAACTGTTTCACAGAATAGATTGCATTTAGAGGGCTTTACTTTGAGGTTAGCATCCTGCAACTTTTTTAATACACAGGTCAAGCGCTGCAGATGTTTATCAAATGTTCTGCCAATTACATTAATATCATTGAGATAAACAAGACAAGCAGTCCCCTGAAGGTCAGCCAAAACAACATCCATCAAGCGTTGAAACGTGCTGGGGGCATTACAGAGCCAAAAGGCATAACATTAAATTCAAAGAGTCCTTGTTAGGTGGCAAAAGCAGTTTTTCTTCTATCAGCTGGGTGCACTTGGACCTGCCAATAACCACTTGTTAGGCAGGAGGTCGAGGGTGTCATCAATGCGAGGTAATGGGTAAGCATCCTTTACAGTGATATCATTCAATTTCCGGTAGTCCACACAGTCTGACACCACCATCCTTCTTTTTTACAAGTACCACAGGGGCTGCTCATGGGCTAAAGGAAGGGGATACCAGTCCACGGTTACAAAGGTCTTGAAGTTGATGCTCAAAATCCTTTTGATTATGTATAGGGACCCTGCGTGGTGGTAAACAAATAGGTGGTGCCTGTTGTGTGTCAATTCGATGTTGCACCGATTTGGTATGTCCCAAATCATTATCCCCAGTGCTAAAAACTGGGAAATATGTCAGCAACGTTACTAGGACTTTGTCTTACTGGGCTGGTTGAAGTCGTCTATGGAGCTTAAGCTCTGATAGTAACTTGGCGGAAGCACAAGATTGGGTTCTGGACCATTCATGTACAGGTGAGGCAGGCAGCATACGCTCAGATTTGTCTGTGGGGGGGAGTGGCTACATATATATCATGGGTAAGAATACCTAACACAGTGCCAGAGTACATCATGTGAGGTTCTGTGGTGAGATTTGCAATCCTTACATGGACCTGCCCTTGTATGTTAAAGCCCAGGGACCGCCCAACAATGAGATCTAATTTATCATTGTGGATGGGTTCAAGGAGCGCCTCCCTCTCAGGACAGGACCATCCATCTACTTTCCCTGGTATAATAACTTCACATCTGGGGGGAATAATTGTGTTTCCATCTACTATAACACGTTGGACTTCGGCTCCACTATCTGAAGAGATTAAGGGAAATCTTCTTCCCAGCAAAGTACAAGAGCTATCAGCAATATTTAGGGAGCCAGCATACTGCTGTAAGAAGTCTGTTCCTACCAGGGCATCTTGAAGGGCATTGTCTGCAACAACAAATTCAAAGGCCAAATGTAGATTTTGGATAGACACCACAGTTTTCCATTTACCTAGAACATGCATGAGTCCTCCATTAGCAACTGTCAGACAGGCTTGGTATGCAATCAGTATTTGAGGGATCTGAGAATTAATTTTATCCCACAGGCGTTTATGGACAATTGAGACTTGTGCACCACAGTCAACTAGAAGGTGACATGACCCACTTTCTATTGTGGAAGGCAGATAATAGCTGCAGCCAACAGTTTGGAGATGTTCAGTAGAAATATGAGTTATAGATGAGGGGGAAGGATTAGCTGGCCTAGATAGAGGGGACAATTGCACTCTGCATTCATTTTTGGTATGGCCCAGCTGTCCACACTTCCAACATTCTATATTCTGCCTTCTGTAACTCTGATTAGGTCTGCTTCTGGGTTTACTAAATGTTTGATTGCCAGAAAGGCCTTTTACGGTAATTCTGAAACCTCCCGCTGTGATTGGTCAACAGCGTCCAGTACATCTTTATTGGAAGGGCACAGGTGTTCTGGGGTCGGTAGGCAGAACTGCAGCACTAAATGGGGTCGGTTCCATTGCCCGAAGAACATCTAATACAATTGCTTGTTGGATAGTGTCCCCAAGATTTTTTGGCTTGGTTAGTCGTAACTGAAAGCGCAATTCCTGCCTAGCCCCATATTGAAGGAACTGATCACGTGCCAGTGCATCTTGGACGTCAGGAGAAGAATTTGGGAAAGCCTTTACAGCAAGTTTCTGCAGAGCATAACCAAATGCAGCAATAACTTCCCGTGTTCCCTCCTTCTATTAAAGAATAGCTGGCGGTGCCATTCTACTCCTAGATATGGTTGAAAAACTTGCTTCAGAGCACATTTAAATAAATGATAACTGCTTTTTATTTCAGTATTACAGTAAATCCTTGGTATACCTGCCTGGCTTTACCACTAAGCAGAAGGCTAAGGACTTGCAAGCGAGCACCTTCATCCCAATATACAGAAACCAAATATGATATTACCAGCACCGCTGCCACCAATTTGTACCAGATCACTGCCTTATGGGATGGTTTATAGGCAGCATGGCACACAGTGGGTTACTCTGGTGGTCTGGCACAAAGCAGACAGTGCACTTACTTTCTTTGAACAGGATAAAACAGTTTAATTGCATATAACAGTATTACAATGGTTTAATAACAAACATAAACACTTTCCCCATATAAGATATCCAGTGATGGAGTGGTCCCTGCCTATGGTGCACCACACTAAATATTGACCAGGCCTGTGTATTGTTTGTCCTTGCCAGTTGGTGTATAGTTATCTGTTATGTCAGAGTTTGTATCCAACAAGGTAACTTGTTCTTCCAGCAGGTGGTAACAGGTTCCTACACACAGGATCTTGTATTGTAGATAATCAGATCACACTGTACAAGGGATCACACCTCTCCATAGACTGTTTTAGGGATCACACCAAACAGATCAGTCCTGACATGAGCACACCATCACACACTTCTATATCCTTTCACTTTCTCCTCTCTTCCTTGTCATAGAGAGCAGGGCTGTATTGTCTCTTATTACTCACTGACACCCCCTGCAGGCTGGAGGTGGTATATAAGGAGCCTTGGTGTATGTGTCCATTACACTATTTATCTTTAAAGGAGAACTATAGTTTCCAGTACCCCACACACAATTCCCTATGCCCTAATAGTACCCTGGTGGAGAACCTAAACTGCTAGGTCCTCATCCTGGGATCCTCGTACTGCCAGTCTGGCTCTTCATCCTGCAACACCCCCCAAACTTAGTCAATGGGAAGACATGCTCCTTGTACATTTGTCCCTCTGGGAACAGTCCCCAACTCTGAAAGGGGGCGGAGCCAGACCAGTACGAGCTGAACTCTTAAGGACTCATTTGGCGGAAATAAGGCAAACCCACTGGTAATGATCTAATGGTTTAGGTCATCACCCTGGGTACTAATGGGAGGTTGTTTTCAGCTATATAATTGCCCTTTAAAATACCTACACTGATGCTGCCTCTGGTTCCTGTTTCTGCATTTGATGATGTCAAAAGTTAATGGAGGTGGTAGAAAATGAAAATAACATTCATTTCAAATTGATAGCGAAAAGAATATATATCAATAAGCCCACTTGCACCTCTTTATGTCATCTTGTTCAGGAGAAGTTTGCTGGGAAAATGTCTAATCTTATCCTTTAGAGAGATATACTCCAGTATGCAGAGCAAAAAGCAGAAGAGAGAAGCCATAAGAGCAAGTGGTTAGGAAAGATCAGGAGACGCGGTACCTTGAAATCAGTTGACATTTAACAGGCTATTTAAAGGAGAACTAAACAAAAAAAAATATGACAGGGCAGAAGTGAGGCGCTGCTTTTATATTAAAGGGAACGTCAACCCTTAAAAGAAAAAAGTGGTCAATTGTCAGTTACCTGCCCCAAACCCCAACTGATATATTTTATGCTTTATACGGTAAGTAAGCTGGCCCCTCCCTCCCTCCATGCAGTCAATCAAAGCTGTGACCGTTATCATCTCTGCAAATGATTGACTGCTTTTTCACCTGCTGCCTCCTCTGCACATGCTCTAATATATAAAAAAGCTCATTGAGCAGGGTAGGAGGCAGATACCTTTACCAGAAAGGAATAGAATTTGTTATTAAATATCTGGTTACAAATGCATACAAAAAATGGTTAAGATATCAGTTGGGTTGTGGGCAGATAATTGGGTGGACATGCCCTTTAAGGTGCTCCTCCTTCTAATTCAGTGTTGTTCTGAGGCTTTATTTGTCCTTTAGTACAACTTAAATGTTCTAATTCATTTTTAAAATATTGTAGATATTATATTTCAGTATAGGAAGGAGGTAAATGATGACATGCAATACAATGCAGTCAGGCAGAAATAGAATAGCAAATTGTAGATAATAGAAATAAATGAGAATGTAATACTTATATCTGCTTCTACAATACACCACTTTGTTCCGTTAGACACGCTCCATGCTAAGCATACAAACCATTATACAGTCATTGTGCAAAATGTGCAATACTTCCTATCTGGATTTCTTTATAAAGATCTAGAGGTGTAAATAGTGTTTAAAGATCAGCAGAGCAATCTACAGTAAACTCAAAACCAACATGGACAATGTCTTATCGGTACATTCAAAGAATGCAGAATCTAAAGCAAATATTTTTCTATAAATTGCGTTACAATTTGTTTCCAAAGCATCTGAATCATGACAGGCAAATGTAGCCAGACACATACCAAGCTTAAGCTCTGTAGAGAATCCTTAAGATATGCATAAATATCCTGAATGCTGCCTAGGTCCTCAATGCTCTTTCTTGGAGGCTTATTGCTTTTTGTTTGCTTGGTAAAATAAACTGGCTGAACCTTAAATTAAACCCTTACATATAACCATATCATGGAGCATAGCTGCTTCACATATCATGGTAAGGATCACCAGTTAAGAGCATGGTAATTAAAGGACAACTAAAGCCTCAGAACATTACTGAATCAGAAGGAAGAGCACCTTGATGGAAAAGCAGTAATCTGTGTCTCACATTTTATTTTGATGTGGATGCTAAGAAATTTACCTTTTTTAACATGGGGTTTGTGTTTTATTTCCCAGCATTCCAGTATCACACAGCGTGGTCACTGACCTTTATGTTTCTTTACACATGTTCATTCTTAAGATATTGCTAGAACTTGTTGATCACACCCACTAGAAGCCTCTAGCCAATCCTTTTACAGGACAGAATAGGCATGTAACTGAGGTCTGGGAAGTGTGGCCAGTCACTGAATATACACACATTTATTTGATTCAGTTATTCGGGGGGGTTACATTTACTTTAATGCCAGTTACTGTAGTGGAATATTTTTAGATTCTGGAATGTAAAAAATTTGGTTTAGTTCTCCTTTAACATTTTTAAATGCTTTTAGTCATGTGTATTGAAAATTCTTCTTCGCATCCAACACAATATATTGGGCCTTTTTCAATAAGAGGTGCAAAATTGTCCCTGTTTTCTTGTGTTTTCTAGACCAGTAGAAAGGTAACATCTGTTACCTTATTAAATGTGTTATTTCATGAATCACTGTTTATATCTGATTCTAATTACCCAATATATATTTTATTTTAAACTAAAATTTTAGATGTTCCTGCATACAGTTTAAGCTTAAATATCTCCTTAATAAAATATTCAAATATTGTAGAAATATTGTAGAAATGTGTAAGACATCAGGAAGAAGACCTCATTAATTACTGCTAGTAATTAGATGTAATTATTATAATCTAGGGAGAGTTTAAAGATCTAAGATTTTAACATCACAAAATTTCACACAATGTCATGCTGTGGCTCATACAATCTGAGAACTGAAACATAATAATTGATTGAAGTGATTTAAACCAATGTACATGTTATCACCAAAGCAGAAGTTGGACGTATCCCATACTGGCGGATTAAATTTAGATTTCCTTAGTATATTATATATTTCATTATCTCAGTTTGGACCTTGAAAAAGCTTTTGAAGGACAAATCAAAGCTAATAATAATATTTATAAAAAAAAGATAGTTAACTTGTATTTTTAACAAATGGGTTTCTGCTACTACAACAATTATACTGACCTAAACAATGATTTGTTTGTGGTACACCCTTCTATCTATTCTAATCTCTAGGAAGACCACCATTTCAGATACTCTCACAGAAGGGAATGGAGAGGATGCCAAAGAACGTGATCAACCAGTAAATCTTAGGAGGACCACCAGTTCAGGCACTGCCTCCACAGAAGGGAATGGAGAGGATGCAAAGAATGTGATCCAAACGTAATCTCTGGAGGACCACCAGTTAGGCACTGGCCTCACAGAAGGGAATAGAGAGGATACCAAAGAAGGTGATCCAACAGTAAATCTCTAGGAGGACCAAAAGTTCAGGCACTGGCCTCACAGAAGGGAATGGAGAGGATACCAAAGAAGGTGATCCAACAGTAAATCTCTAGGAGAACCACCAGTTCAGGCACTGGCCTCACAGAAGGGAAATAGATAGAGAGGATACCCAAAGAAGGTGATCCAACAGTAAATTCTAGGGAGCCGACCAACAGTTCAGCCCTGGCCGCACACAGGGGAATGGAGAGGATACCAAAGAAGGTGATCCACACAGTAAATCTCTAGGAGGACCACCAGTTCAGGCACCTGGCCTCACAGAAGGGAATAGAGAGGTACGGAAAGAAGGTGATCCAACAGTAAATCTAGGAGGCCCGGTCCGGATGAGCGCCTGGACTGGCCCGAGGCGAGACAAGGCATGGCAGATCAATCTACTTGGAGGAAGGGGGCCAAGACAGAAGGCTGGGCCCTCGGAGGCGACAGTGCAGGGGACCGAAGGTGAGGATGGAGATCCAGCAGTAAATCTCTAGGAGGACCACCAGTTAGGCCCTGGCCTCACGAAGGGGATGCCGAGTGAAGGGAGGAACACAGGCACTGGCTCACAGAAGGGAATAGAGGATCAAAAGTGATCCAACAGTAAATCTCTAGGAGGACCACCAGTTCAGGCACTGGCCTCACAGAAGGGAATGGAGAGGATCCAAAGAAGTGATCCAACAGTAAATCTCTAGGGGACCACCAGTTCAGGCACTGGCCTCACAGAAGGGAATAGAGAGAGGTACCAAAGAAGGTGATCCAACAGTAATCTCTAGGAGGACCACCAGTTAGGCACTGGCCTCACAGAAGGGAATGAGAGGATCCAAAGAAGTGATCCAACAAGTAAATCTCTTGGAGGACCACCAGTTCAGGCACTGGCCCACCGAAGGGAATAGAGAGGATACAAAGAAGGTGATCCAACAGTAAATCTTTAGGAGGACCACCAGTTCAGGCACTGGCCTCACAGAAGGAATGGAGAGGATGCCAAAGAACGTGATCCAACAGTAATCTCTAGGAGGACCACCAGTTCAGGCACTGGCCTCACAGTACAGAGAGACGGAATAAAGATGCCAGAGACTACAGCAGCACAGAAGATAAAGAACGGTGATCCAACAGTATCTCTAGGAGGACCAAAGTTCAGGCACTGGCCTCAAGAGAGGGAATAGAGGAGATCAAAGAAGAGATCTAGCGAGTGACACCAGAAGAAGGTGATCCACAAGAGAGTAGTAATCTCTAGAGGACCACAGTTCAGCACGGCTACAGAAGGGGAAGAGAGAGATGACCAAGAAGGTGATCCAACAGTAAATCTCTAGGAGGACCACCAGTTCAGGCACTGGCCTCCAAGAAGGGAATAGAGAGGATACCAAAGAAGGTGATCCCCAATCATAAATCTCTGGAGGCCACCAGTTCAGGCACTGGCCTCACAGAAGGGAATGAGAGGATACCAAGAAAGTGATCCAACAGTAAATCTCTAGGAGGACCACCAGTTCAGGCACTGGCTCACAGAAGGGAATGGAGAGGATGCCAAAGAACGTGACCAACAGTAAATCTCTTGAGGACCAACAGTTCAGGCACTGGCCTCACAGAAGGGAATAGAGAGGTGACCAAAGAAGTGATCCAACAGTAAATCTCTAGGAGGACCACCAGTTCAGGCATGGCCTCACAGAAGGGAATAGAGAGGATGCCAAAGAACGTGATCCAACAGTAAATCTCTAGGAGGACCACCAGTTCAGGCATGGCCTCACAGAAGGGAATAGAGAGGATACCAAAGAAGGTGATCCAACAGTAAATCTCTAGGAGGACCACCAGTTCAGGCACTGGCCTCACAGAAGGGAATGGAGAGGATGCCAAAGAAGGTGATCCAACAGTAATCTTGGAGGACCACCAGTTCAGGCACTGGCCTCACAGAAGGGAATAGAGAGGATACCAAAGAAGGTGATCCAACAGTAAATCTCTAGGGACCCAGTTCAGGCACTGCCTCACAGAAGGGAATGGAGAGGGATGCACAAAGAACGTGAGTCCAACAGTAAATCTCTAGGAGGACCACCAGTTAGGCACTGGCCTCACAGAAGGGAATAGAGAGGATGCCAAAGAACGTGATCCAACAGTAGATCTCTAGGAGGACCAAAAACAGTTCAGGCACTGGCCTCATAGAGGGAATAGAGAGGATACCAAAGAAGGTGATCCAGCAGTAGATCTCTAGGAGGACCAAAAGTTCAGGCACTGGCCTCATAGAAGGGAATAGAGAGGATACCAAAGAAGGTGATCAGCAGTAGATCTCTAAGAGGACCACCCCAGTTCAGCACTGGCCTCACAGAAGGGAATAGAGAAGATGCCAAAGAAGGTGATCCAGCAGCAGATTCTAGGAGGACCACAGTTCAGGCACTGGCCTCATAGAAGGGAATAGAGGAGGATACCAAAGAAGGTGATCCAGCAGGAAATCTCTAGGAGGACCACCAGTTCAGGCACTGGCCTCACAGAAGGGAATGGAGAGGATGCCAAAGAATGTGATCCAACAGTAAATCTCTAGGAGGACCACCAGTTCAGGCACTGGCCTCACAGAAGGGAATGAGAGAGGATACGAAAGAAGGTGATCCAACAGTAAATCTCTGGAGGACCACCAGTTCAGGCACTGGCCTCACAGAAGGGAATAGAGGGATACCAAAGAAGTGATCCAACAGTAAATCTCTTGGAGGACCACCAGTAGGCACTGGCCTCACAGAAGGGAATGGAGAGGATGCCAAAGAAGTGATCCAACAGTAAATCTCTAGGAGGACCACCAGTTAGGCACTGGCCTCACAGAAGGGATGGAGAGGATGCCAAAGAACGTGATCCAACAGTAAATCTCGGAGGACCAACAGTTCAGGCACTGGCCTCACAGAAGGGAATAGAGAGGATACCAAAGAAGGTGATCCAACAGTAAATCTCTAGGAGGACCACCAGTTCAGGCACTGGCCTCACAGAAGGGAATGGAGAGGATACCAAAGAAGTGATCCAACAGTAAATCTCTAGGAGGACCACAGTTCAGGCACTGGCCTCACAGAAGGGAATAGAGAGGATACCAAGAAGGTGATCCAAAAGTAAATCTCTAGGAGGACCACCAGTTCAGGCACTGGCCTCCCAGAAGGGAATGGAGAGGATGCCAAAGAACGTGATCAACAGTAAATCTCTTGGAGGACCACAGTTCAGGCACTGGCCTCACAGAAGGGAATAGAGAGGAACCAAAGAAGGTGACCAACAGTAAATCTTAGGAGGACCACCAGTTCAGCACTGGCCTCACAGAAGGGAATGGAGAGGATGCCAAAGACGTGATCCAACAGTAAATCTCTAGGAGGACCACCAGTTCAGGCACTGGCTCACAGAAGGGAATAGAGAGGATGCCAAAGAAATATGACCAACAGTAATCTCTAGGGACCACAGTTCAGGCACTGGCCTCAGAAGAGGAATAGAGAGGATACCAAAGAAGGTGATCCACAGTGTAATCTCTAGGAGGACCAAAGTTCAGGCCATGGCCTCAAGAAGGAATAGAGAGGATACCAAAGAAGGTGATCCACAGAGAATCTCTAGGAGGACCACCAGTTCAGGCACTGGCCTCACAGAGAGGAATGAGAGAGGCCAAAGAAGGTGATCCACAGTAAATCTCTAGGAGGAACACCAGTTCAGGCATGGCCTCACAGAAGGGAATAGAGAGGATACCAAAGAAGGTGATCCACAGTAAATCTCTAGGAGGACCACCAGTTCAGGCACTGGCCTCACAGAAGGGAATGGAGAGGATGCCAAAGAACGGTGATCCAACAGATAAATCTCTAGGAGGACCACCAGTTCAGGCAAGGCCTCACAGAAGGGAAGGAGAGGATGCCAAAGAACGTGATCCAACAGTAAATCTCTTGGAGGACCACCAGTTCAGGCACTGGCCTCACAGAAGGGAATAGAGAGGATGCCAAAGAAGTGATCCAACAGTAGATCTCTAGGAGGACCAAGTTCAGGCACTGCCTCAGAAGGGAAATGAGAGGATCCAAAGAAGTGATCCAACAGTAAATCTCTAGGAGGAACACCAGTTCAGGCACTGGCCTCACAGAAGGGAATAGAGAGGATACCAAAGAAGGTGATCCAACAGTAAATCTCTAGGGGACCACCAGTTCAGGCACTGGCCTCACAGAAGGGAATGGAGAGGTGCCAAAGAAGTGATCCAACAGAAATCTCTTGGAGGACCACCAGTTCAGGCAATGGCCTCACAGAAGGGATAGAGAGGATACCAAAGAAGGTGATCCACAGTAATCTCTAGGAGGACCACCAGTTCAGGCACTGGCCTCACAAGAAGGGAATGGAGAGGATGCCAAAAAACGTGATCCAACAGTAATCTCTAGGAGGACCACCAGTTCAGGCACTGGCCTCACAGAAGGGAATAGAGAGGATGCCAAAGAACGTGATCCAAACAGTAGATCTCTAGGAGGACCAAAAGTTCAGGCACTGGCCTCATAGAAGGGAATAGAGAGGATACCAAAGAAGGTGATCCAGCAGTAGATCTCTAGGAGGACCAAAAGTTCAGGCACTGGCCTCATGAAGGGAATAGAGAGGATACCAAAGAAGGTGATCCAGCAGTAGATCTTAAGAGGACCACACATTCAGGCACTGGCCTCACAGAGGGAATGGGAATAGAGAAGATCCAAAGAAGGTGATCCAGCAGCAGATCTCTAGGAGGACCACCAGTTCAGGCACTGGCCTCATAGAAGGGAAAGAGAGGATACCAAAGAACGGTTGATCCAGCAGTAAATCTCTAGGAGGACCACCAGTTCAGGCACTGGCTTCACAGAAGGGAATGGAGAGGATGCCAAAGAACGTGATCCAACAGGTAACATCTCTAGGAGGACCACCAGTTAAGCACTGGCCTCACAGAAGGGAATGAGAGGATGCCAAAGACGTGATCCAACAGTAAATCTCTGGAGGACCACCAGTTCAGGCACTGGCCTCACAGAAGGGAATAGAGAGGATACCAAAGAAGGTGATCCAACAGTAAATCTCTAGGAGGACCACCAGTTCAGGCACTGGCCTCACAGAAGGAATGGAGAGGATGCCAAAGAACGTGATCCAACAGTAAATCTCTAGGAGGACCACCAGTTCAGGCAACTGGCTCCAGAAGGGAATAGAGAGGATACCAAAGAAGGTGATCCAACAGTAAATCTCTAGAGGACCACCGTTCAGCACTGGCCTCACAGAAGGGAATGGAGAGGATGCCAAAGAACGTGATCCAACAGTAAATCTCTGGAGGACCACCAGTTCAGCACTGGCCTCACAGAAGGGAATAGAGAGGATACCAAAGAAGGTGATCCAACAGTAAATCTTAGGAGGACCACCAGTTCAGGCACTGGCCTCACAGAAGGGAATGGAGAGGATGCCAAAGAACGTGATCCAACAGTAATCTCTAGGAGGACCACCAGTTCAGGCACTGGCCTCACAGAAGGGAATAGAGAGGATGCCAAAGAACGTGATCCACAGTAAATCTCTAGGAGGACCAAAAGTTCAGGCACTGGCCTCAAGAAGGGAATAGAGAGGATACCAAAAAGGTGATCCACAGTAATCTCTAGGAGGACCAAAAGTTCAGGCACTGGCCTCATAGAAGGGAATAGAGAGGATACCAAAGAAGGTGATCCACAGTAATCTCTAGAGGACCACCAGTTCAGGCACTGGCCTCACAGAAGGGAATAGAGAAGATCCAAAGAAGGTGATCCACAGAATCTCTAGGAGGACCACCAGTTCAGGCACTGGCCTCAAGAAGGGAATAGAGAGGATACCAAAGAAGGTGATCCACAGTAAATCTCTAGGAGGACCACCAGTTCAGGCACTGGCCTCACAGAAGGAAATGGAGAGGATCCAAAGAAGTGATCCAACAGTAATCTCTAGGAGGACCACCAGTTCGGCACTGGCCTCACAGAAGAGGGAATGGAGAGGATGCCAAAGAACGTATCCAACAGTAAATCTCTGGAGGACCACCAGTTCAGGCACTGGCCTCACAGAAGGGAATAGAGAGATACCAAAGAAGTGATCCAACAGTAAATCTCTAGGAGGACCACCAGTTCAGGCACTGCCTCACAGAAGGGAATGAGAGGATGCCAAAGAACGTGATCCAACAGTAAATCTCTAGGAGGACCACCAGTTCAGGCACTGGCCTCACAGAAGGGAATAGAGGGATACCAAAGAAGGTGATCCAACAGTAATCTCTAGAGGACCACCAGTTCAGGCACTGGCCTCACAGAAGGGAATGGAGAGGATGCCAAAGAACGTGATCCAACAGTAAATCTCTAGGAGGACCACCAGTTCAGGCACTGGCCTCACAGAAGGGAATAGAGAGGATACCAAAGAAGGTGATCCAACAGTAAATCTCTAGGAGGACCACCAGTTCAGGCACTGGCCTCACAGAAGGGAATGGAGAGGATGCCAAAGAACGTGATCCAACAGTAAATCTCTAGGAGGACCACAGTTCAGGCACTGGCCTCACAGAAGGGAATAGAGAGGATGCCAAAGAACGTGATCCAACAGTAGATCTCTAGGAGGACCAAAAGTTCAGGCACTGGCCTCATAGAAGGGAATAGAGAGGATACCAAAGAAGGTGATCCAGCAGTAGATCTCTAGGAGGACCAAAAGTTCAGGCACTGGCCTCATAGAAGGGAATAGAGAGGATACCAAAGAAGGTGATCCAGCAGTAGATCTCTAAGAGGACCACCAGTTCAGGCACTGCCTCACAGAAGGGAATAGAGAAGATGCCAAGAAGGTGATCCAGCAGCAGATCTCTAGGAGGACCACCAGTTCAGGCACTGGCCTCATAGAAGGGAATAGAGAGGATACCAAAGAAGGTGATCCAGCAGTAATCTCTAGGAGGACCACCAGTTCAGGCACTGGCTTCACAAGGGAATGAGAGGATGCCAAAGAACGTGATCAACAGTAATCTCTAGGAGGACCACCAGTTCAGGCACTGGCCTCACGAAGGGAATAGAGAGGATGCCCAAGAACGTGATCCACCAGTAGATCTCTAGGAGGACCAAAAGTTCAGGCACTGGCGTCATAGAAGGGAATAGAGAGGATACCAAAGAAGGTGATTCCACAGTAAATCTCTAGGAGGACCACCAGTTCAGGCACTGGCCTCACAGAAGGGAATGGAGAGGATGCCAAAGAACGTGATCCAACAGTAAATCTCTAGGAGGACCACCAGTTCAGGCACTGGCTCACAGAAGGGAATAGAGAGGATACCAAGAAGGTGATCCAACAGTAAATCTCTAGGAGGACCACCAGTTCAGGCACTGGCCTCACAGAAGGGAATGGAGAGGATGCCAAAGAACGTGATCCAACAGTAAATCTCTTGGAGGACCACCAGTTCAGGCACTGGCCTCACAGAAGGGAATAGAGAGGATACCAAAGAAGGTGATCCAACAGTAAATCTTTAGGAGGACCACCAGTTCAGGCACTGGCCTCACAGAAGGGAATGGAGAGGATGCCAAAGAACGTGATCCAACAGTAAATCTCTAGGAGGACCACCAGTTCAGGCACTGGCCTCACAGAAGGGAATAGAGAGGATGCCAAAGAAGTGATCCACAGTAGAATCTCTAGGAGGACAAAAGTTCAGGCACTGGCCTCATAGAAGGGAATAGAGAGGATCCAAAAAAGGTGATCCAGCAGTAGATCTCTAGGAGGACCAAAAGTTCAGGCACTGGCCTCATAGAAGGGAATAGAGAGGATACCAAAGAAGGTGATCCAGCAGTAGATCTCTAAGAGGACCACCAGTTCAGGCACTGGCCTCACAGAAGGGAATAGAGAAGATGCCAAAGAAGGTGATCCAGCAGCAGATCTCTAGGAGGACCACCAGTTCAGGCACTGGCCTCATAGAAGGGAATAGAGAGGATACCAAAGAAGGTGATCCAGCAGTAAATCTCTAGGAGGACCACCAGTTCAGGCACTGGCCTCACAGAAGGAAATGGAGAGGATCCAAAGAACGTGATCCAACAGTAAATCTCTAGGAGGACCACCAGTTCAGGCACTGGCCTCACAGAAGAAGGGAATGGAGAGGATGCCAAAGAACGTATCCAACAGTAATCTCTTGGAGGACCACCAGTTCAGGCACTGGCCTCACAGAAGGGAATAGAGAGGATACCAAAGAAGGTGATCCAACAGTAAATCTCTAGGAGGACCACCAGTTCAGGCACTGCCTCACAGAAGGGAATGGAGAGGATGCCAAAGAACGTGATCCAACAGTAAATCTCTAGGAGGACCACCAGTTCAGGCACTGGCCTCACAGAAGGGAATAGAGGGATACCAAAGAAGGTGATCCAACAGTAAATCTCTAGAGGACCACCAGTTCAGCACTGGCCTCACAGAAGGGAATGGAGAGGATGCCAAAGAACGTGATCCAACAGTAAATCTCTTGGAGGACCACCAGTTCAGGCACGGCCTCACAGAAGGGAATAGAGAGGATACCAAAGAAGGTGATCCAACAGTAAATCTCTAGGAGGACCACCAGTTCAGGCACTGGCCTCACAGAAGGGAAGGGAGAGGATGCCAAAGACGTGATCCAACAGTAAATCTCTAGGAGACCACCAGTTCAGGCACTGGCCTCACAGAAGGGAATAGAGAGGATGCCAAAGAACGTGATCCAACAGTAGATCTCTAGGAGGACCAAAAGTTCAGGCACTGGCCTCATAGAAGGGAATAGAGAGGATACCAAAGAAGGTGATCCAGCAGTAGATCTCTAGGAGGACCAAAAGTTCAGGCACTGGCCTCATAGAAGGGAATAGAGAGGATACCAAAGAAGGTGATCCAGCAGTAGATCTCTAAGAGGACCACCAGTTCAGGCACTGGCCTCACAGAAGGGAATAGAGAAGATGCCAAAGAAGGTGATCCAGCAGCAGATCTCTAGGAGGACCACCAGTTCAGGCACTGGCCTCATAGAAGGGAATAGAGAGGATACCAAAGAAGGTGATCCAGCAGTAAATCTCTAGGAGGACCACCAGTTCAGGCACTGGCTTCACAGAAGGGAATGGAGAGGATGCCAAAGAACGTGATCCAACAGTAAATCTCTAGGAGGACCACCAGTTCAGGCACTGGCCTCACAGAAGGGAATAGAGAGGATGCCAAAGAACGTGATCCAACAGTAGATCTCTAGGAGGACCAAAAGTTCAGGCACTGGCCTCATAGAAGGGAATAGAGAGGATACCAAAGAAGGTGATCCAGCAGTAGATCTCTAGGAGGACCAAAAGTTCAGGCACTGGCCTCATAGAAGGGAATAGAGAGGATACCAAAGAAGGTGATCCAGCAGTAGATCTCTAAGAGGACCACCAATTCAGGCACTGGCCTCACAGAAGGGAATAGAAGATGCCAAAGAAGGTGATCCAGCAGCAGATCTCTAGGAGGACCACCAGTTCAGGCACTGGCGTCATAGAAGGGAATAGAGAGGATACCAAAGAAGGTGATCCAGCAGTAGATCTCTAGGAGGACCACCAGTTCAAGCACTGGCCTTGTAGAAAGAAAGGGAGAATGCCAAATAAAGTGATAAAGCAGTTAAAGATCTATAGGAGGACCCCAGTCCAAACACTTGCAGTAGAAGATCTCTAGGAGGACACTAGTGCTAGTGCTGGCTTTAGTTGCACATTCGGTGGATTTGGAACTTAATCTGCGGTGTTGCCTTTTAAACACACAAAGCCATCCTCATTCATAAAAAAACAAGCACGTCTATTCACTCATTTGCAACACTTTTTAATTTGTTGTCTCCTCTGTGTTTTTCATTTAATTTACTTTCAGCTTCATGTTTATTTGGAATCTGCATATATTAACAACTCAAACTGTCATGAAACTTTGAAATGTATAAATTACTATAAAAGACTTGTGATATGATTAAGAAAAACTTTTGATATTAGACTTGAGATTTCTATCTATGATTATCCAGTGAGCCGCGGGCTATTTACCCTTGTTGTACCGCTGGGGTATCCAATTTAAGAGAAGCTTTAATATACATCTGGGATGTTCAACCATGAAGATTCCAGATGTTATTAACAAGAACTGAAGGACTGCACACAAAACATCCCTGAAGCGAAAAGGAACTAATTTTGAAATAGAACCAAAGTAAACATAAAACTTTATAGATAACACTGTGTACACTGAAATATGCAGCATTTCTGGCTCTGGTTGTTAAATTATAAAGTCACAGACTTTGTTGTGTAAACACAGCAATAAATGTAATGGATTCACAGTTCTATAGTTCTATAGTTGCATAGTGCCCTGGATGACAGTCCACGATGTAGCCAATGGGAAGACATGATTCTTGCATAGTGTGTCTTCCCATTGGCTACATTGTGGACTGTGGAAGAGGACCGGAACCCTAAGGAAAACTTAGTGTAAGTTCAGCTGTTAGGTACCCAGGGCTGTTCTAGGTCCTCACCCTGGGTACTACTTATGGAAAGAAGAAGAGGAGTGAAAGGGAGGTGAGTATAATTGTCCTTTAAACCCCAATGATACAATTAATTTTTTTGCATTTAAGCACTGCCACATCAACTCTTGCCAATTGTGTCTCAACAATATATAACACAATGAGGTAATTTCCAATGACCAAGCATTGCAACCGCAAAACGGAAATGGATGCGCAAACGCATAGGAAATCACGTGAACTTTTGCACTCCCGCAAACAATGCATTCTAAACAAAATCGCATGTACAATGGCAAACGAAAACGCATGCACAAATGTGTGAAAAACTCGTTAGTGTGGTGTAGCCCTTACCTAGACTTACTGCTGTCTGTACAACTTGTCTGTGAATAAATGAATTCATAAAGTACAATGAATGATTGAGCCCTAATCCTAGACATAAGGCTTTTCATGTTCTCTTTCTTACTGTACATGTTAAGGAACAACAGTGAAACCATTTTATTGTCTCTCAAGGTGGCCATACATATATACAATTTTACTTACCCGTCCGAGCGCTTCTGTGACATTCGATTGATCCTGCCGGAACCACCTCTCCCGTTCTTCTATGCGACAGATATGCGATCGCAAAATCCCATTCATTTTGTGAATGAAAAAATATATGTATGGCCACCTTCACGCCCTAAAGTTTTAAAAAAAGATATTGACAGCCATCTTGTAACCTACTTAATTAAAACACTGAGTAATACAAACTTCATAACACAGGAATCTCAAAGCTGTTTTATTTATTTTTCTAGTGACATTGCCCATAACCTTCACTACCACACATCTGATTAAAACTCACTCCATTCCTTCTATACATCCCTCGCATAGCATCGCCAAGAATATAAGAATATTACTGGCTCATGAGCACAGGGACTGCTCTGCGTGAACATGCTTGTACATTTGAATGAATACCTGGACAGGTACATCAAGATCTCTACTGGCAAAAATACTAGAAAGTATTTTAGGTTTCCCAAGGTGTTCAGTCTACTAGGTCTACTATTTAGACAAAACAAAAAAGAAAAGCTAGAAATATTTAAAGGGTATGTCCACCCAAAAATAAACTTTTTATATGTTCTTTATATAATAGCACCAACCTCAAACGCCATGTTCATTTTTCTCAAAATCATTTGCTTTGCCTGATATTTAATGAGATATATATCAGGCTGCACTTCCTCTCCACTTCCACTTTAGATGACTCCAAGCTGCAGCTTAGAAAAAAAAAAAAAAAATCTTGCCTGTGTTTGTGTGTGTCTCTCTCTCTCTGGGCTGGCTGGCTGCAGGTGTTGATCCTGGATTTCTTCAGTACACATAACTTTACAGCTGTGATTGGTTGAGAGGGAAAATCCAGGGATCCAGGGGTCAGACCATTACTGATGCAACTTCCTCTGTTCTCACTGCTGGATGCTAACAGACATGCTCAAGAACATGAAAAGAACAGAGGCAAGGTAATGTAACCTGTCTCTGTTCATCACTGTATTGGTCCATGCTGCAGGATTAAGCCAGCTACAAAGGTCTGTAACTTTTGAACCACTGGACCGATTTACATGCTGTAAAGTTTGTTTTGGAGCACTTATTTGGGCCAAATAAATATAAAAATTTAGTTTTGGGGGTGGACTTGCCCTTTAATGAGATCACAGAGAAAAAAGAATACAGTAAAGATACCAAGAGCATGTCTAATGATCTGTAACCCAGTAGGGGGCGACTACAAATACCACATACAGTATTACAATAAGAGCCAAGCTACAACAGAGCCAAGCTACTGTTCCATGCAAGGCAATATTCATGACATATTACAAATTAATGTTGCTATTTGTAAAACCAGTACTTGCTATAACAACCTTAAATCCTCTGATTTAATGAATGGAGTATTGAAGACCATCTACAGATTTAATAAAGAGTTAAAAGGAAACTAACACAGGTTGAGGAAGTAAAATGCCTCACTGCTGGGAATATAGAAAACCGAGAGAAAATTTACTTGGAACATGCTGCTTCAGTTCTGCCTCCTCCCCATGGCTAACGAGGCAGGAGGCGTGCCACCAATGGGAGGACACGTTTCTTGTAAAGTGTGTCCTCCCAGTAGTTGACCTGCCCACCTAGTGAAGAGGACAGGGCTTCAGACTTTACATCACATAAGGTTATCACAGACGTCAAATTGATAAAAATGTTTGGAAAAGACTCAGATTATTTTCCTCTCCATTTACATGCACAAGACAATGAACCAAACAGTAAGTAGCATTTCACTTGTTTAGTGAGATACTAAGCATTAGCTACCTACTGTAAGTTAGCCTTTATTCCAGAATAAATTTACAATTCATGGAATAATGACACTTTATGAATGACGTTTATTAGGCTGAAGGTCAAATAACATGCCATGTTCCATATGCTAAAGTACCTGGAAGGCCAACCATGGAAATGCAAGAAAAAGCTCCTACTGTATTGGCTCCTAAAGACCTATAGATGTGCTATGTTTAATGCTCTTGCTTGGTCCAGGCCTGCCCAGAAGATCGTCTTATCTTTCTTATAGGGATATTTCTAAAAGATCGTTATTTTCGCCCAAACATTATTGCCGCACATCGCCACGGAAAATAGAAGCAATCGGTAGCTGATGAGATGTTATTTCAGCGATAACGGCCCTTTATAAATATCCTCCTTGGTGTATATTTTTGTTGTTTGCGAGCAGTATGCACATCCAGTTTTAACACATGAGAATTCATAGTTGAATGGACATAGCCATATTGTATGTTAAGACTCACTGGGAGTCTAGAGAGTCTAATCCTAGATAAATTGTTTGCCTTTCCACTGAAATTGGTTAAATTAGGATAGGGTAGGTAAAAAGGTTTGGTCATAACCTGCTGGAATGGAAATTTTAGAAGGCATCACAAATCACATGACACAGTTGCTTACTAAGCAGGCGTGAACCCATGAAATTTAGATGTGAAAACTGGTTTTGATTGTGGGAATTTCATTGGTATGTTCGACCATCCAAATTTAAATGGCAGAACTGGGATCCCCAACCCAGAAACAAGGTTTTGTTTGAAACCACGATACAGGACTATTACTTGTTACCCTTTTGCTATTCAATGCCTTCAGATCGGTGATGCATGTTCAGTTATGGGGAGCGATAGGAAAGAACATTACGTTTTACTCTGCGGATGAGTTTAGTCATCATTCTCACCACAATTCAAAATAGAAAAGTGAGATTGCAATAAAAAGAAAATAGAAAAGCCTCTTATCTATACATCTATCATTAAAGCTGACAAAAGATTACCTGCTATAACAAGACACCAGTTCCAAACAGGCAGATTATATCATTTGCATTGAACAGTCTGGTACTTAGTGAGCGGTTTCAATGGTGCCTGAATTGCTGAAGATGCTAATTAATAACTGCTTTGTTTGCTATTTCATTAGCCACGAGCGTGGTCTCCAAATTTACATAACCCATCGGACATTACATCCAGGTTTCACTAATTAGAGGTGAAAAAAACTCTCCTGGAAAACATCTTTAAATCAGTATTTCCAGAATCTTAACTTTGCTCCACGGAATTGGAAAGTCTACTAATTTACTTTCTGTATTATCATTTGCATATTATTATAATAAACAAGATGCACCAATGTGCACCATTTATTGGTTGAAAGATTTGTTTGTGCATCAGGACTAGAATTAATCAGGTAGGAACACAAGGTACCTTCCAACTGTCCCAATTTTTGCAGGGTTGTCCCCTTTTTCTAGCATCATGGATCACCTCCAAAACACGCCTCATAGCCAGAATTTCCAGGTCTTGGTGGGATGTTATTTGGATTTGGGATATTTTTATGTAAAGAAGTGCAAATAAAACTTTAACACCCTACCCCTATATCTTGATAACAAGGAGGAGTCTGTAAGCAGCAGGAGGAACAAGGCAGAAGGATAGAATTTTGTGCAATCACCTTCTTGCTTTAAAAGTGAAGACTCAATAGGCTCTTTTTGAATGGTTCAAAGCATGGGAAAGTGTTAATACCTTCCTGCACCTGTCCAATCGTCGTATCATTTTGTCAATGTCAATAAAAATGTAAAATAAGAAATTAATATGTGCGCTGTTAATATATATTAACCACACAGTGGCAACAGGGCAGGATAAAGGTTTGGGAAGTCTGTACACTGAATGAGTATTGTACAAATCCCATTGTTAAACCATGTCCATAGGCTATTCATATTCTCAATGGAATCCCATTAAACTGCAAACACCATTAAAAGTACTTCCCATAGCCTCGTTGTTGGTAATTTATTTGGTGTCATTACACAAAAACACGCAAGGCAAACCCAGTGTAAGCCGTCTTGCCACTGGTGCAGCGATAACCATCTTCTAGCTACCATTGCCAACATTGTGCTACTATCAGAGAACTGTACACAGCTGCCTTAGAACGAGTCTGGGACAATGAATATTTCTTACACCTTTTAATCCATCTTTCTCTTAGTTCTGTGGCAGAAGATTTTTTAGCACTCACCACTAGGTTTAGTTAAGTATTATAATGGAAGACCCCCTATGGATTGTACATCAAGGTTGATGGATATTTTGCAAGTAAAATGCAATTACGATACACAATATAACCAAAAAACAAAAAATTAACTGTTCTGGGGGCTGGTAAGAGAAAATGTATGTTTACAAATGCAAGAAGTCTGGCTGGAAAAACTGGGGAGCTAGAACTAAGGAAGGTATGATGTGATCGGTATAGCAGAAACATGGCTAAATGATTCACATGACTGGACAATTAATATTGAAGGATACTCTTTATTTAGACATGACAGTTAATGAGAAAGGAGGGGGGTATGCATGCAAGAAATGAAGCCAAATTAAAAAAATTAGATAGATGGGGGTATAAACAATAAGGCAGAAACAATATGGGTGGAGCTGTGTACAGGAGGCAAGAAGGTGGGCAAATTAACTGTTTGTTTATGTTATAAGCCGCCAAATGCCAGTGAGGAGGTGGAAATTATTCTTAATATGCAGTTGGCGAAGGCTGCTGGTATGGGGCATGTTCTGGTTATGGGGGATTTCAATTAACGTGACATAAATTAGAGTAAGGGAATTTCCAGCATCTCAAATTTTCTATATGAGGATTTTGTTTCACAGATGGTAGAAGTTCCTACTAGACAGAATGCGTTGCTGGATCTAGTGATATCTAATAACTTTGAGCTCATTTTGGAGATGAAGCTAATGGGAAGCTAAGGGAATAGTGACCATGATATAGTGTCATTTAATATAGGTTGCAAAAAACAACAGTGCTCTAGGTTAACAAAAACTTTTAACTAGGAAAGCTAATTTTATGTTGTTAAAGGAATCACTCCTGCTCACAAACTGGGGGGATTTGTTCCTAGTTAAAGATATTGAGCAGAAGTGGACTGCTTTTAAAGGGATATTAAAGTATTGCATTTCTAAATGTATACCTTTAGGGAACATTTTTAAAATCAGAGGTAACAGAACAAGTAGTATAAAAGCTGTAATAAGGAGTGCAAGAAAGCAATTTATACTAGCTAAAATAACTAAAAGGTTTAACATTCCCTGTGCCACCTACACCATAAATAACTCTGTGCTAAGTAAATCTGTAATGGAAAAAGATTTGGGGGTTCAGGTAGAACAATAGAACAAACAATGCCAGACAGCAATGGCTAGAGCTAGCAAGATATTGTCTTGTATAAAGTGGGTAATCGATTCAAGAGAAAAAATATTTTTCTTCCTCTTTAAGGCCTCGTTTCGAAAATTCGGTGCCGTTTTGGAATCCCATATACAAAAGAGATATCTTGGAAATGGAAGCAGTTTAGAGAAGGGCAACTAAAATAACTAGAAAGGGAAAGTTTAAAGGGCATGTCCACCCCCAAAAAACTATAATCCCCCCAACTACTGGCCCCACCATGTAGTGTAGTTTAATCCTTACCTCACATCCCAGCTCCATAGGGTTCTCCTGTAGTCCCCCCCCCCAAAGTCCCAAAAAATGACTACCAGGAGGCTAGCAGAGTCCATATAGGACACTGCCTGCTAGCTGGCCTCAGGTAGATTTTTGCCATGCTTACTGCAGCCCTTCTCCCCCTCCCTCCCCTCCCTCCCTCTCCCTCCCTCTCCCTCCCGTCCTACTATCCCTCCCCCTACATAAAACCCCTTCAGTAATGATTTTCCCCCATGTCTCCCAGCCCCAACCGCATATTTTTTTGAAAGCTCCCCAAACTCTTACTTACCTCTCCTCTTTCCTCCGGCGAAGTGAGCTGCCGGCAGCCGCGTCTGTGATTGGCTGCCGCTCAGCCAATCACAGACGCGGCTGCCGGTCCCGCCCCTCTGCTTGCATTTCCTTGCAAGCAGAGGGCCGGGAGCGCGGCGGAGGATCGGGGAGGGGGTAAGTAGAGTTTGGGGGGCTTTCTAAAAAAAAAATGTAGCGGTTGGGGCTGGGCCCGGGGGGATCTTATATGAAAAAAAAATTTTAGGGTGGACATAGCCTTTAAGTATAAACTTTGAATTGGCTTGAAAGACTGCATTTTGGAAGGGAATTTGTGTGTTTGTGCTGCAGATTTTAAAACTCAATAATGTCAATGAGGAGGACATTGTTGTTTTTTACTTACCCTTTAATTGTCACATGCATTAAAGGTAGGTCATGGTGTGTGTGGTGTATTCATATCAGGTTGGGGGATAAAATCCTAACTTTTTTGATGATTGGTCAAAATTAGTTTTTTTTACTTTAGTTACACTTTAAGTATGGCTGCAACAGTAATGGAGGGGTAGGTCAGTAGCTGTGTATACCTGTATCACGTTGGGGGTTAAAAAAACAAAGTTTTTTGATTATTGATCAAAATTAGCTATTTTGACTTTAGTTGCCCTTTAAAGTATGGCTTCCACAGTAATGGATAGTAGATCAGTAGGTGTGTGTACCTGGGTCTGGTTGAGGGGGTAGTCTTTTTTTGTGTTTTATAACCATAAAACTACCTTTTATTGAGGATAAATCTAAATTAGTTTTTTTGACTTTAGTTACCCTTTAATAAGGCTTCCATGGAATGGAAGGTAGGTCAGTAGGTGGGTGTACCTGGGTCTGTGTGGGGGGTTGGGGTATCACCATTTGTATTTATGACCATGAAAAAAACTGTTTTGAAATATCCACATTTGTTACCATGTGGTTACCATTATAGTCTATTGGAAAAAATGTCCGGAAATTCGTCAATAACGCCGTAATGCTTCCATGGATTCCTTAGCTAGAAGATACCACACTTCTCCTATATGCCCCGCACGTCTGTACCGAATTTCATGTCTCTAGCTCAAAAACTGTGGGAGGAGATACGGTCCAAAAAAGGGGAAGAATAAAACGAAGAAGAAAAGAAGAAAATAGATAGAACAGTAATTTGGCTTTTTCAAGCCAAATTAATTAAGGGAATGGAGGGGCTCAAATATGCAGGCAGATTAGACAAGTTAGGGCTATTTATAATGGGCAAATGATGTTTGCATGGGGTAATGGAAAGTTCATTAAAAAGATTTAAAAGTGGCCTTGATAAGTTTCTAAAACGAAATAATATTGAGTATTACTGGTATTAATACATATACTGTAGTTCTAGTTGGTATGGGATACTATATAATATTGAGAATTACTGGTATTAATGCTATACTGTAGTTCTGGTTGGTATGGGATACTATAGAATATTGAGAATTACTGGTATTAATACATATACTGTATTTCTGGATGGTACAGGGATATATAAAAAATTGAGAATTACTGGTATTAATATATATACTGTAGTTCTGGTTGGTACGGGGATACTATATAATATTGAGAATTACTGGTATTATACATATACTGTGTTTCTGGTTGGTACGGGATACTATATAATATTGAGAATTACTGGTATTAATACATATACTGTAGTTCTGGTCGGTACAGGGATGCTTATAATATTGAGAATTACTGGTATTAATACATATACTGTATTTCTGGGTGGTACAGGGATACTATATAAAATTGAGAATTACTGGTGTTAATACATATACTGTAGATCTGGTTGGTACAGGGATATTATAAAATATTGAGAATTACTGGTATTAATACATATACTGTAGTTCTGGTTGGTACAGATACTATATAATATTGAGATTACTGGTATTAATCATATACTTTAGTTCTGGTTGGTATGGGATACTACATAATATTGCGAATAACTGGTATTAATACATATACTGTAGTTCTGGTGGTACAGGATATTATAAATATTGAGAATTACTGTATTAATATACATACTGTAGTTCTGGTTGATCCAGGGATACTTTCCGATTGCCATTTGGAGTCAGGAAGGAATCCCCCCCTCCTCTCTCTTTTTTTTTTTGCCTTCCTCTGGATCAAGTGTTAGGTAGGGTTAAAAGGAGGGGAAAAGTTTGGACTTGATGGATGTATGTGTATTAAACCTCAATTACTATGTAGCACCCTTTTATCTAACAGACAATCATAAATTCATAATTTATCATTCATAACCCCCCTCAATTATTTGTCTTTAACATTTCTTTCCCACCTGTAATTTGAAACAAGTAATTTTCTTTTAGACGTTATTGCGTAGAGGCACTCCTGGTCTGGTGGTTCAATAGAAAGAGTTTAAGGCAAATAATGAACAGAAAGACTTCTGGGTAATTTTTATCCATCCAAACAAAAGTTGTGGTACAGTATGGAAGAGTTTGTGGGGTGGAACAGGTGACTGTGTAGTGCTTGCAGCAAAGGGTTAATGGACAATTATACTCACCTTTTCACCGATCCACTGCAGCATAGTACCCAGGGTGAGGACCTAAAATCCTAAGTCCTCACCCTGGTTTCTTTCTCTAACTGCTGCACTACTTACCGCAAATCTCTGCTTCGGCGATCCAGACTGTTCCACCTCTCTCCTACTGTCAGTGACAGTCGCGAGGCAGCCAATTGGAAGACACGCCTCCTTGCAGAGCGTATCTTCCTATTGGCTGCCTCGCGATCTGTCATTGAAGCAGGAAGAGCGGAGGAACGAAGCGAATGGCGAAGCAGATTTGGGGTAAGTAGTGCAGGAGTTAGAGAAAGAACCCAGGGTGAGGACTTAGCGATTTTAGGTCCTCACCCTGGGTACTATCAGCTATGGAGGAAGAGGAGCGAGGGTGAGGTGAGTATAGTTGTCCTTTAACTGCCCTTGTATAGTCTAGGTCTACCATAATAAAACACTGAAACATGTACCGCATTTGTGAACAACCATTATTTCCCCACCATTTACAGGAAACAAAACCAAGAAGGTAACGTAAATGGTTAAACTGGCTGCAAACTGGCCATAACAACTGCGTAATTGGTTATTTGAATGCAAAAAGGTTCATTGTGATTTTGTACTAATTGCAATGACAGAAAGTAAAACACTGTACTGCATAACCTCAATAGGAAAATTATAACACCCAAGCAATTTATAGAAATGTAGAAACCTTGGACTGAGAGCGAAGGGGAAAATATTCAGTTGTCACGGCCGATAGGAAATAGAACTTAATCTTCTCCCACCATTCCATTAGTTTGAGCTAAGAATCTCTCCTATACTGAATGAATGGGCTTTCATAAATCTGATAAAAGAAACTTTTATGAGGTCTGCTCAATACCCTAGAAAGAAAGATAATTTTCACAAAGGAGGTAAAGGAAAGACAAACCTCCATTGTTCATATCATCTGTTGATGTAAATGAAATAGTGGTTTGAAGTAACATGGCAGCCCAAGAGGCAAACCAAGATGGCAGCATGTACAGTTAAAAACAAACTTTATTCTGGCATATTAAATGAACAAACGGACAGGCTGGTCACCTGGTGTAACGGAACTCAATAAGGCTGAGACCACACTGTAACGTGTTCCCGTGCACACGGAAGTTCATGTTTCTCCGCGTTCCCAGTGCAGAAGAGCGCGTTACAGTGTTGCACAATCGGTGTGCATGTGATTGCACAAAAAAATGCGGATTGCATGCGCTCTGATTAACGGATCGCACACACAGCGCTCTGTAGTGCACTAGTCATCTGGGCCACACTAGCGTGTGCTCTGAAAAGTGCGTTTGTGAACTGATGGCAGTTATTAATAACAGATGGTTTGTAGCTGTTCTGACAGCAGTTCCCGCAGAAACTTATTAAAGATTCAAAATCCATTCCAACCAAATCAAATTGTGATTTTTTTAAATTTTCGTGTATTCAATAGCATTTTGAATTGTCTAAGAAATTTTAGATTTTTATAAAATTTTCAATGAAAACTTTGAAAACCTAAAAATGTTGGGAAATTTCTAAATATCCGCAAAAAGAAAAAGCTAACGACTTTTGCCATAAAAGCATTCCCCCTAATATTCATTGTGAAATTGGCTAAAATCAGTTTTATTGGGAATCGAATCTACGAGTAAAGTGTCTATTAAAGCCTATCACAAGCTTCGAATCCACAAGTAAAATGTACATGGTACCTAGGCGCGAACATCGAATCTACGAGTAAAGTGTTCATTAAAGCCTATACGTGAGCATCGAATCCGCAAGTAAAATGTACATGGTATCTAGGCGTGAATGAGCTCGAAATAGCGCGAGTGGAGTAAAATTGATTTTTCCAATGTCCTGGATATTTGAACATGTTCCCCCAGACCATCTCCCAGGTCCCACAGCCATTTACATTAAGTTACCATTGATATTTTAATTGTATTTCATTAGAACTTTTCAAACTATTTGACTCCCATTGACTTTAATGGGTCCGTTTTCGAACTTTCCATATAGTTCGAAAACGGACCGAACTTTCAAAAGCTTGACCATCTCTAGTCACCAGAGACTTAAATATTCATTGGCTCTCTGCTAAACTAAACTCATTCTTTGCAAAGGCTTTCCCCGGTTGTAAATTTCAGAAAAAAGAATTTTTTCTCCATTTTCCAATTAGGTCATCCCAGTGGGCATTGTGTATTGCATATAGGGGTAATATGTTACATTTTTCCTTTTCTTCTGTTAATCTACTGTAGCTTTACATGATTTGGAAAGATGTCGCAGCTGTTATTTCTTTAACTCATCTGTCAAGCCACACACATTGTGTTTCTAACACAAAAAACATTTATTTTTCTAGGCTCGTACACACGTACCATTTTGCACCTGACAAACATCCCCTGAGCGCCAGTCACAAGAGCAACGAACGTCTGTTTGGGCTGATAATTGAACGTGTGTATGGTTGTCGTATGTTGATCCACCGCGCGACCAAACACATGAAATTATCAGCCCGAGCGCGCCATTCTTAGTGGGTTTGCACATGTTCGGGGGTCGTTTTCTAAAGATCTTGCATGTGTACCTATTTTCTCTTTATGTCACAACTCCCCAGGACATTGTGCACTCTATCATCAAGTTTAGATAACATGCAAATCTACTTACCCAACACTTCACTAACTTACACAATCTTTATTCTCCAATGTTCTCTTGTGTAATTTCTGTAATGCAACAAAGTGTACAGGAGTTGGAAAAGGGGTCCAAATACGTATGGTTTGACACCCACCTCCGAACCCAATGATTCAGGCACATTTCAAACCTTCTGTAGGTAGGCATGCATAGGCAGTAAAATACCAATTTATTGAACGCACATGGCTTATAAGTATTTTAGCATTCTATTGTTTCCTACTTATTCCAGGCCCTTTCACAGTTTTTTTATTCAGCTGGATGAATAGATGCAGCCTTGACTCTAATCTTTCTATAATAACATCAACAATAGCATTAAACCCTGTTCCTTTTAGTTTGTCAAATACATCAAGACCAGACATTTCAGGGAAGAAAATAGTTTCAAATCAATTGATTTTTTCAAAAATAAAGGCAATATGTAATATAACTCGCGCATGTTTAATATAACTATGTTGCTAAAACTTTTTTCTCTGTAATATTGTGAAAATCCGTAGATTCCTCTCTCTTCCGACTACTATGCTATGCTTACCCATGCTCTCATCCTTAACACCTGGACTATTGTAACCTTCTGCTTTCTGGTCTTCCTGCTCCCATCTTTCTCCTCTTCAGTCAATGCTAACTTTGCCGCACGCATTGTCTCGCTCTCTAACAATCGGGAAATTACATCTCCTCTGTGACACACATCTACCTGGCTCCCCATTAACAACGCATTATCTACAAAATCCTTCTCACATTTAAATCCCTTTGCTCTGCTGCTCATTATATATATTTTTTTCTCGTTTCCCCTGCCCGTACCCTCCACTCATCACAGAACCATATCTTTACAGACCCCCCACTCACAGCGCCTCCTCTCACCTGAAGGGTATCTTTACTCTAATAAAATCGAATTTTCAAAATGGTACCTTTAGATACAGCAAGATTCCACTCATCCAAAACTTTTTTTCAGAATTTAAATCTGAGCAGTAGTTTCTGAGAAATCATCATTTTAATCACAGAATTTATAGGGAAAGACCTGTCACTCCAAAGCAGAAATATAATATGTAACCCATGCCTGCCAGCACACTTTCTCCAACATTTAAAGGAGAACTGTGGTCTCTCAAACAAGTTGAGTTTAAATGAAAGGCCAGTTTCCTCCTACCTTAAAACGAGCCACCAACCACCTCTCTACATGCTCCACAGCCCAAGATATAAAGAAATGACTGACAGAAAGTTAGGGTGGGAGGCTGACGTGACATTCCTAAGGCTTCACCTACACAGTGCCGCCGGCGAGCACAAACTCAGACTCCCTCAGTGTGTGAGGGAGACAGAAAGTCCCTCCTCCTCTCTGCTGTGTGAAGGACCTGCAGCTGCAGAGAAGGTAAGGAATCTACAGCCCTTCTCTCTCACTATGTGAAACAGCCTTTTCAGGCAGTTCTCACTCTGCCTGAAAAAGATGCTTCCACAGTTTTCATCGGGGGGGTGTTAGGGGGGGAGGTCTCAGAGTGGCCCACAGCACCTGTGAGTGGGTGGGGCTTAGGCACCTGCGAGTGGGCGGGATCATGGCACCCACGAGTGGGTGGGGTCACGGCACCCGCAGGTGGGTGGGGCCACATGGGGCTGTAAGGGAGTAGGCCAAGTGGGGCCTGCAACTGGAGGGACCATGGGGTCCATGAGTGGGAGGACTATGTAAATAACAAATGAAAATAAATTGCAAAAATTCTCAGGAGAGCAATTCCTATCAATTTACCTAAAGTCATTTTTGGACCCAGTTCCCCTTTAAGAGAATCAGCAGAGAAAAGACAGCAGGGGGAGGGAGGGGGAGATGTGTAAGCAGAGCAGTGTCCATGGTGAGGATGTGCAGAACACATAAGTGTCCCAGACACTAAAAGAAGGCGATGAATAAGGGAGGGTGAGGGTAATTAGGAGCACTCACTAAACATTAATAATTTAATGACAAAGCAAGCACAGATAAATATGTGAGTCCCACCATTTTACTTGTCTCAAATTGTAGTTTCGAAAGTGTAAAGTCGTTTCAGTGAGTATATGACCATTAAACCTTTTTCTCTGTGGCTCCCATCCTCTGGAATTCTATTCCCCTCTCTCCTTATCAAGAAACCTCAATAAACAAGTTTCAATCTAACCTCTCATCCTATCTCTCTGAGCACCTCACAGCATAGACTGTTAAACGGCACCAGTTATTAACTATTTTTTTGTTTTGTTTTTCTTAAGCCATTCAGAGGTGGATTTGCTGTGTGTTTTGGGTCATTGTCCTGCTGCAGCACCCAAGATCGCTTCAGCTTGATTTGACGAACAGATGCCCGGACATTCTCCTTCGGTAGAATTCATGGTTCCATCTATCACAGCAAGCCTTCCAGGTCCTGAAGCAGCAAAAACAACCCCAGACCATCACACTACCACCACCATATTTACTGTTGGTATGATGTTCTTTTGCTGAAATGCTGTGTTACTTCTACGCCAGATGTAACGGGACACGCACCTTCCAAAAAGTTCAACTTTTGTCTCGTCGGTCCACAAGGTATTTTCCCAAAGTCTTGGCAATCATTGAGAGTTTTTGAGCAAAATTGAGACGAGCCTTAATGTTCTTTTTGCTTAAAAGTGGTTTGCGCCTTGGATATCTGCCATGCAGGCCGTTTTTGCCCAGTCTCTTTCTCTCGTGAACACTGTCGTGAACCTGACCTTAATTGAGCAAGTGAGGCCTGCAGTTCTTTAGATGTTGTCCTGGGGTCTTGTGGTCTCTCGGATGAGTTTTCTCTGCGCCTCTTGGGGTAATTTTGGTCGGCCGGGCCACTCCTGGGGAGGTTCATCACTGTCCACATGTTTTTTGCCATTGTGGGATAATGGCTCTCACTGTGGTTCGCTGGAGTCCCAAAGCTTTAGAAATGGCTATACCCTTTACCAGACTGATAGATCTCAATTAATTATTTTTTAACTTATTTTATAAGGGGGGCAATCACTTTTTCACACAGGGCCATGTAGATTGGATTTTTTTCTCACTAAATAATAAAAACCATCATTTAAAACTGCATTTTGTGTTCAATTATGTTATCTTTGACTAATAGTTAACGGTTTTTGATGAGCAGAAACATTTAAGTTGGTGACAAACATGCAAAAGAATAAGAAATCAGAATGGGGCAAATATTTTTCACACCACTGTATATATATATTTACTGTCCCCCTTGTACTGCTTTTGTATTCTATATTATACATCGCTGCGTCCCCAAATAAACATATACATACATACATATAGACACATCATTTAAACAATAATGATTTTTTAACTGAACTTCCCTAAAGTTCTAGTTTGAAAGCTTATTGTTTCCTTTGCCTACATACTACCATGTATTACTGTTTAGTGTATTAAAAATACCAAGTGCAGCACTGTAGTTAAAGATATACACACCATAAAACTATCTTTTATTGAGGATTTATCTAAATTAGTTTTTTTGACTTTAGTTACCCTTTAAATAAGGCTTCCATGGGAATGGAAAGGTAGGTCAGTAGGTGGGTGTACCTGGGTCTGTGTGGGGGGTTGGGGGTATCACCATTTGTATTTATGACCATGAAAAAAACTGTTTTGAAATATCCACATTTGTTACCAATGTGGTTACCATTATAGTCTATTGGAAAAAATGTCCGGAAATTCGTCAATAACGCCGTAATGCTTCCATGGATTCCTTAGCTAGAAGATACCACACTTCTCCTATATGCCCCGCACGTCTGTACCGAATTTCATGTCTCTAGCTCAAAAACTGTGGGAGGAGATACGGTCCAAAAAAGGGGAAGAATAAAACGGAAGAAGAAAAAGAAGAAATAGATAGAACAGTAATTTGGCTTTTTCAAGCCAAATTAATTAAGGGAATGGAGGGGCTCAAATATGCAGGCAGATTAGACAAGTTAGGGCTATTTATAATGGGCAAATGATGTTTGCATGGGGTAATGGAAAGTTCATTAAAAAGATTTAAAAGTGGCCTTGATAAGTTTCTAAAACGAAATAATATTGAGTATTACTGGTATTAATACATAACGTAGTTCTAGTTGGTATGGGATACTATTAATATTGAGAATTACTGGTATTAATGCTATACTGTAGTTCTGGTTGGTATGGGATACTATAGAATATTGAGAATTACTGGTATTAATACATATACTGTATTTCTGGATGGTACAAGGGATATTATAAAAAATTGAGAATTACTGGTATTAATATATATACTGTAGTTCTGGTTGGTACAGGGATACTATATAATATTGAGAATTACTGGTATTAATACATATACTGTAGTTCTGGTTGGTACGGGATACTATATAATATTGAGAATTACTGGTATTAATACATATACTGTAGTTCTGGTCGGTACAGGGATGCTATATAATATTGAGAATTACTGGTATTAATACATATACTGTAGTTCTGGGTGGTACAGGGATACTATATAAAATTGAGAATTACTGGTGTTAATACATATACTGTAGATCTGGTTGGTACAGGGATATTATAAAATATTGAGAATTACTGGTATTAATACATATACTGTAGTTCTGGTTGGTACAGGGATACTATATAATATTGAGAATTACTGGTATTAATACATATACTTTAGTTCTGGTTGGTATGGGATACTACATAATATTGCGAATTACTGGTATTAATACATATACTGTAGTTCTGGGTGGTACAGGGATATTATAAAATATTGAGAATTACTGGTATTAATATACATACTGTAGTTCTGGTTGATCCAGGGATACTTTCCGATTGCCATTTGGAGTCAGGAAGGAATCCCCCCCTCCTCTCTCTTTTTTTTTTTGCCTTCCTCTGGATCAAGTGTTAGGTAGGGTTAAAAGGAGGGTGAAAAGTTTGGACTTGATGGATGTATGTGTATTAAACCTCAATTACTATGTAGCACCCTTTTATCTAACAGACAATCATAAATTCATAATTTATCATTCATAAACCCCCCTCAATTATTTGTCTTTAACATTTTCTTCCACCTGTAATTTGAAACAAGTAATTTTCTTTTAGACGTTATTGCGTAGAGGCACTCCTGGTCTGGTGGTTCAATAGAAAGAGTTTAAGGCAAATAATGAACAGAAAGACTTCTGGGTAATTTTTATCCATCCAAACAAAAGTTGTGGTACAGTATGGAAGAGTTTGTGGGGGTGGAACAGGTGACTGTGTAGTGCTTGCAGCAAAGGGTTAATGGACAATTATACTCACCTTTTCACCGATCCACTGCAGCATAGTACCCAGGGTGAGGACCTAAAATCGCTAAGTCCTCACCCTGGGTTCTTTCTCTAACTGCTGCACTACTTACCGCAAATCTGCTTCGGCGATCCAGACTGTTCCACCTCTCTCCTACTGTCAGTGACAGTCGCGAGGCAGCCAATTGGAAGACACGCCTCCTTGCAGAGCGTATCTTCCTATTGGCTGCCTCGCGATCTGTCATTGAAGCAGGAAGAGCGGAGGAACGAAGCGAATGGCGAAGCAGATTTGGGGTAAGTAGTGCAGGAGTTAGAGAAAGACAGGGTGAGGACTTAGCGATTTTAGGTCCTCACCCTGGGTACTATGCAGCTATGGAGGAAGAGGAGCGAGGGTGAGGTGAGTATAGTTGTCCTTTAACTGCCCTTGTATAGTCTAGGTCTACCAAGTAATAAAACACTGAAACATGTACCGCATTTGTGAACAACCATTATTTCCCCACATTTACAGGAAACAAAACCAAGAAGGTAACGTAAATGGTTAAACTGGCTGCATAACTGGCCATAACAAACTGCGTAATTGGTTATTTGAATGCAAAAAGGTTCATTGTGATTTTGTACTAATTGCAATGACAGAAAGTAAAACACTGTACTGCATAACCTCAATAGGAAAATATATAACACCCAAGCAAATTTATAGAAATGTAGAAACCTTGGACTGAGAGCGAAGGGGAAAATATTCAGTTGCACGGCCGATAGGAAAATAGAACTTAATCTTCCCACCATTCCATTAGTTTGAGCTAAGAATCTCTCCATATACTGAATGAATGGGCTTTCATAAATCTGATAAAAAGAAACTTTTATGAGGTCTGCTCAATACCCTAGAAAGAAAGATAATTTTCACAAAGGAGGTAAAGGAAAGACAAACCTCCATTGTTCATATCATCTGTTGATGTAAATGAAATAGTGGTTTGAAGTAACATGGCAGCCCAAGAGGACAAACCAAGATGGCAGCATGTACAGTTAAAAACAAACTTTATTCTGGCATATTAAATGAACAAACGGACAGGCTGGTCACCTGGTGTAACGGAACTCAATAAGGCTGAGACCACACTGTAACGTGTTCCCGTGCACACGGAAGTTCATGTTCTCGCGTTCCCAGTGCAGAAGAGCGCGTTACAGTGTTGCACAATCGGTGTGCATGTGATTGCACAAAAAAATGCGGATTGCATGCGCTCTGATTAACGGATCGCACACACAGCGCTCTGTAGTGCACTAGTCATCTGGGCCACACTAGCGTGTGCTCTGAAAAGTGCGTTTGTGAACTGATGGCAGTTATTAATAACAGATGGTTTGTAGCTGTTCTGACAGCAGTTCCGCAGAACTTATTAAAGATTCAAAAATCCATTCCAACCAAATCAAATTGTGATTTTTTTAAATTTTCGTGTATTCAATAGCATTTTGAATTGTCTAAGAAATTTTAGATTTTTAAAATTTTCAATGAAAACTTTGAAAACCTAAAAAATGTTGGGAAATTTCTAAATATCCAGCAAAAAGAAAAAGCTAACGACTTTGCCATAAAAGCATTCCCCCTAATATTCATTGTGAAATTGGCTAAAATCAGTTTTATTGGGAATCGAATCTACGAGTAAAGTGTCTATTAAAGCCTATACACGAGCTTCGAATCCACAAGTAAAATGTACATGGTACCTAGGCGCGAACATCGAATCTACGAGTAAAGTGTTCATTAAAGCCTATACGTGAGCATCGAATCCGCAAGTAAAATGTACATGGTATCTAGGCGTGAATGAGCTCGAAAATAGCGCGAGTGAGAGTAAAATTGATTTTTCCAATGTCCTGGATATTTGAACATGTTCCCCAGACCATCTCCCAGGTCCCACAGCCATTTACATTAAGTTACCATTGATATTTTAATTGTATTTCATTAGAACTTTTCAAACTATTTGACTCCCATTGACTTTAATGGGTCCGTTTTCGAACTTTCCATATAGTTCGAAAACGGACCGAACTTTCAAAAGCTTGACCATCTCTAGTCACCAGAGACTTAAATATTCATTGGCCTGCTGCTAAACTAAACTCATTCTTTGCAAAAGGCTTTCCCGGTTGTACAATTTCAGAAAAAAGAATTTTTTCTCCAATTTTCCAATTAGGTCATCCCAGTAGGGCATTGTGTATTGCATATAAGGGGTAATATGTTACATTTTCCTTTTCTTCTGTTAATCTACTGTAGCTTTAACATGATTTGGAAAGATGTCGCAGCTGTTATTTCTTTAACTCATCTGTCAAGCCACACACATTGTGTTTCTAACACAAAAAACATTTATTTTCTTAAGGCTCGTACACACGTACCATTTTGCACCTGACAAACATCCCCTGAGCGCCAGTCACAAGAGCAACGAACGTCTGTTTGGGCTGATAATTGAACGTGTGTATGGTTGTCGTATGTTGATCCACCGCGCGACCAAACACATGAAATTATCAGCCCGAGCGGCCATTCTTAGTGGGTTTGCACATGTTCGGGGGTCGTTTTCTAAAGATCTTGCATGTGTACCTATTTTCTCTTTATGTCACAACTCCCCAGGACATTGTGCACTCTATCATCAAGTTTAGATAACATGCAAATCTACTTACCCAACACTTCACTAACTTACACAATCTTTATTCTCCAATGTTCTCTGTGTAATTTCTGTAATGCAACAAAGTGTAACAGGAGTTGGAAAAGGGGTCCAGAATACGTATGGTTGACACCCACCTCCGAACCCAATGATTCAGGCACATTTCAAACCTTCTGTAGGTGAGCATGCATAGGCAGTAAAATACCAATTTATTGAACGCACATGGCTTATAAGTATTTTAGCATTCTAATTGTTTCCTACTTATTCCAGGCCCTTTCACAGTATTTTTTATTCAGCTGGATGAATAGATGCAGCCTTGACTCTAATCTTTCTATAATAACATCAACAATAGCATTAAACCCTGTTCCTTTTAGTTTGTCAAATACATCAAGACCAGACATTTCAGGGAAGAAAAATAGTTTCAAATCAATTGATTTTTTCAAAAATAAAGGCAATATGTAATATAACTCGGCATGTTTAATATAACTATGTTGCTAAAACTTTTTTCTCTGTAATATTGTGAAAATCCGTAGATTCCTCTCTCTTCCGACTACTATGCTATGCTTACCCATGCTCTCATCCTATAACACCTGGACTATTGTAACCTTCTGCTTTCTGGTCTTCCTGCTTCCCATCTTTCTCCTCTTCAGTCAATGCTTAACTTTGCCGCACGCATTGTCTCGCTCTCTAACAATCGGGAAATTACATCTCCTCTGTGACACACATCTACCTGGCTCCCCATTAAACAACGCATTATCTACAAAATCCTTCTCAACATTTAAATCCCTTTGCTCTGCTGCTCATTATTATATATTTTTTCTCGTTTCCCTGCCCGTACCCTCCACTCATCACAGAACCATATCTTTACAGACCCCCCACTCACAGCGCCTCCTCTCACCTGAAGGGTATCTTTACTCTAATAAAATCGAATTTTCAAAATGGTACCTTTAGATACAGCAAGATTCCACTCATCCAAAACTTTTTTTCAGAATTTAAATCTGAGCAGTAGTTTCTGAGAAATCATCATTTTAATCACAGAATTTATAGGGAAAGACCTGTCACTCCAGAAGCAGAAATTATAATATGTAACCCATGCCTGCCAGCACACTTTCTCCAACATTTAAAGGAGAACTGTGGTCTCCAAACAAGTTGAGTTTAAATGAAAGGCCAGTTTCCTACCTTTAAAACGAGCCACCAACCACCTCTCTACATGCTCCACAGCCCAAGATATAAAGAAATGACTGACCAGAAAGTTAATGGGTGGGAGGCTGACGTGACATTCCTAAGGCTTCAAATAACCAATTTTTTATAGGAATCCATTCTTGAGGTAAACTCAGGTAATCTGTATAGCTCAAGCAAAACAAAATCATAATTTGTGGTGATCAAACATTTATTTGCACACGTTTTGAAGATGGGCGTTACCCTGCCTCTTCCTCAGGTGTGACTATTGGCAAGGTCTAAATTCTTTAATAGACAAGTTACTATTGCCCTCTAGTGACATCATGAACAACATCAGTTTAGAGGAGTCCCAGTTTCTTAACAAACCTGGAATCTTGAAAATTCACAAATCAAGAATCGAAAAAGTTGAAAATCACACTGGTTGAAATTTGAGAAATCTCAATGATCATGGTAAAAAAAATGATCTTTGATTGTGTTGTGAAATTTGAATAAGTTCATGCAGATCCACTAGCATTTTTCATTCAACTCTAACTATCAGTATAACCTAGGTCTCTGGTTTGCAGTGTGAAGTGCCATTTGAGTGATGTCTCTTGTTATTAAGGCTAGAGTTTTCTTTTTCATTATGAAAATAAGGGGAGGAGAGACTTCTAGGATTTTTCATTGTTTCGATTGTAGCCCTTGAGGCATTGTTCGTATAGGTATCACAGCTGAAATTAAATAAAGTCCTTCCTGACTCCAAATGGTGGAAATCGGATAAAATATTTACTTAAATTTTTTTTTTATTTAACACTTTTTTACCTCAGTTAATTGGCCAGTATTTATAAAGGCGCGGTATCACCTTCAGCAAGCTCGATTTTTACGACTGCGACCATACATTCTCCATCGGACTTTTAGGAATAATGTTTTCAGCAGAAATTTCCCCTGAATTTCTCTTTTCTCTTGATTTCTTTTTTCATGTTTTTCATTATACTTTGCTACTGAAAAATAAAATGACACTAATTAAAACATAATTATAATTAACCCAAAGTTCTTTCCACTTGGTCTTGATGTAACAAAATGTTCCTTTCAAACCATAATTAGTCATGCCAGCCAAACTTCTCCTTTCAAATAAGCATTAGATGGAAATGCTTTACATCTGCTGAAACCCAGGTGTAGTAAACAGAGCAGATAATATGGAACCTCTTAAATCACCTTCTCAAATCCATTTATCTTGGTTCTTTTATATCAGTAGATCTCCTTAGCTGAATAGCAATTAGATTCTTTTATACAAAAGGGCAAAAATACAGAAAAATAGGTGGAAATTTACTATTTTGCCGACTTCAAAGAATATTTAAAATATAATTATAAACTGTGTGAATTTTAATTTGCTTTGATTTGCTATTATTTTTCATATATATGAAGCACCAAAATGACGGACCAAAAGCTCAGTTAAAAATTAACTTTTATTAGTGTATTTAAAAGCATGGCTCACAGAGGGATAAAAACTGACGCATTTTGTGATGTCATCACGTCACTTCCTTACTGACTTCCCTGTTGTGTTTCAGTGGGATGGATGATCTCTTAGCTGTAATGTGATTGTCTGTCAGCCTCTAGGAAGGCTGCAGCTTCCTGTGAAGTTTACATACACGTGTACATTTAGCTGGTTGTCACCCAGCTACGGGGGACTATGGGAGCTGATTTAACAAAACAGGGGAAAGGGGGAAAAAGACCAGATCTGAATTTGGGGCCCAGAGCCATCAAGGCACTCTCACTGCATGTAAAGTGACAAAAATGGGAGGGAAAGTTAAAACAACCTTAAGGTACACAGTGACGATAAAGCCCCGATAACGTCAGATACGATGGCGTAGGACATTTTATAAACAATTGTGGTTATGAACATTCCATTCGGCCTTGCAGTCATTTGGAAAAGATCGAAAATTTCCCTCCGCCGTGGGCGTATCCCTGTACTAAAGAACCAGTCGGCCGCGGTCATGGTAAACATGCAGTCCCGAACGTTCTCCCTATGCTGTGTATATGTTGTGTATAGGGAGAATTCTCAGGACTGTGTGTACACTGACACTGATCTTTGAGAAATGACAGACAGGATCTTGTAGATCATGTCTGTCATCTTTCAAACATCTGTGCAGTGTGTACCCAGCCTTAGAAATACAGGAATGACCAGTTGGTGGACTTTATTAAAGAAAATAACTAAAAATAGTAACAATAAAACCCATTGCACAATGTAACCCTAGTCCATAGATGAACACTACAGTCACTAAACTGTACATACAGTGAAGTACACATATAATAGCAATAACGCTGGAACCTTAACAGGCAGTAATATGTGGTAGTCCAGTTTGAAGTCCGATACAGCAGCAAGCTAGTGCAGTGTACTAACGTTCTTATGGTGATTGCAGCTTCAAGTGGCAGACCCAAAGGAAGTATGTTTAATGGGTGGATGTAAACATGGGGGCAAAAAAGGGGGATAGTTGAACCCAACTATTTAATTGATAGCCACTTGGGCGTCAAACTCAGACAGTTATATAAATAGAAGCCAGGTTGGAAGAGTCTCAACCATATGTCCTGAAGGTAATTCTGTGCTGTGAGTGGTTCCAGGCTTGTAAATAGGACGGTCGTCCGTCACTGGAGCTGACTGCTCCTCTATAGTGTTGTTTCCCCAACCAAGGACCATGATCATCTGTCTGCCAAATAAATGCTGCATCAAACCAAGAGAAAAGGTATACTGGGTTCCACATGCCTAACGGTCTGACTGACTGACCTGCGTTTAGAGGATCCAACAATCTCTTCTTCCGGGTCATTTGAATATGGGAGCTGCCCTCTAGTACCCACAGGTAAATTTCATAAATCACCCATCAGCCACAGCACATTTGTGAATGTGCTATGTCTATTGGGGCAATGTTGTTTGGAGAATTTATTTCCCCTTTAACAATATTGTTCCTTTATACATAGCGTCCACTGTTCACACTCCTAGCAGCCATTTGTTAGTGTGTTGGTGTATGTTAGAGATTGTTGGAGTAGATATAGAAAGCGAGTTTTGTTCAAATTTCAGTAGCCAGCTTTCCAGTCAGTCCACCAGTTTTGGCCATTAGTATATTTTTCCTATGCCAATTTGCAGCTTCATGTGGTAGTTACAAAATCTATTATGATTGCCAAGTCCTGCTGCCAAGTCCTCCAAACATAATGGCAACAATAAATGGCAACATTTTGTGCATAAAGATGGGTGAATAAAGTTTCTTCACATTCTTCAATGTATAGACTGTAATGGGGATAATGCTGTATTCTGACTTAAATTCACACTTATCCATTTGTGGCTAGAGATGGACCAGAACACGAACCTGAACCCAAAAAATCTGCAAATTTCCACGTGGAACGGATTTTGCTAAGTTCGCCCATTTCTATTTGTGGCAATGTAAAAATGGTTAAGCTTGACCTCAGAAGAGTTAAAGACTAATTCATAATGTACCACATTGGTACCTCGCAGTACGATGGGCAGGACTTACAGATAATGACCTTGTTCTCTTTTATACTAAGAAAACAGTTGCTAAATTACTAGCATCCTATCATTGCATTTTTTTATTCATTTACGTTTCTAATATTTTTTTTATGCAAAATGAATGTTTAAGAAGAAGTATGTGCCATAATGTATGATACATTGTTCATTAATAACGTGTGTGTTGTAAAGTTTAATAAAAAGGATGACAATTAATTAATAATTTCTATTTGGATCAAAGCAACAAAGACATTTTCAAGGTCTTATATTGTACTTTTCCTTTGTATCTACAGTAGTATTATCCTGCTGATTGGGAATTGAGTTTTTACTTTAATTTGGACAACAGGAATAATAGAATCCAGTTAGGCCCATTTGTATTTATGATTTAGTTCTATATTAACACAGGATAAGCAATGCCATTTCTAAGGGCCTCGGGTCATGTGATTGTGAGAAATGAGTTCTGCCTCATAGAAAGTATGAACATATAATACTGAAATTCATAAAAGGGTAACTCAAACTAAAATGAGACACATGTAGCAGAAATTCTCTTTGAGGGGTATCTATACTCTATCTATAAAAAATTTAATTTTTAAAAACTATACCTTTAGATACACCAAGAGCCCACTACTTAAAAACCTTTTTTTCGGATTTTAAATCTGAGCTGTAGATCCTGAGAAATCATCATTTTAATTACAGAATTTACAGGTAAAGACCTGTCACTCCAGGAGAAAAGATTGTAATATGTGACCCACTAATGACATCTTACCAGGATCTTTAGCTGTCTGACAGCAACATGTCTGCAACAATTATGAGAATCAGCAGAGAAAAGAAGAGCAGAGTAGGGTCTATGGTGAGGCTGTGCAGAACTTACAAGTGTCGCAGACACTACCAGAACTGTTGACAATAGTTGCAATATCCAATAGAAAAAGAGCAGGTTCCTTCTTTTACGTACAAACTTTTTAGAACTAAGCTTTCAGAGCACATACAGTAGCTTGAAAAATAATGGTATCACCTTTACATTTCAAAAGTATTACCCTGTAACTCTTGAAACCTGAAAAATTATAACACTGAACCCCAATTTTGACAGTTAAAATTTTGATAATTCAAGTTAAAATTTATTGGTAGTTTTGAACAATTAAATAGTCCTTGTTATTCTGCAATGTGACTTTCAATATTTCTGGTCTTACACACTATATATACTGTAGAGCAGAATGTGCAGGTCAGATATCAGATGTTCATTAAATTCTCTGATGGTTCTGGATGGTTAATATACCCATCCCCATTAAATTCATGCTTATAAACCTTAGAAACCATAGCAGTAAGGACATTATTAATTGGCATACATACTTACTTATTTGGAAGGAAAATAAAGTTATTAAAGGGCATCTATAGTGAAAAAAACACATAGCCCCTTTGCAAAGTTAAATTCATGTACACTGTGCTGCCTTAATCCTAACTCTGTCAGTGACTTTGTTTAACCATGGTGTCAGATCTCTATGCAGCACTCCCCCCTCCCCCCCTCTATTACCTCCTCCATGTCTCAACCCCGGCTAACCGACAAGCTTATCATGTGCAGTAGGAGTTAAAAGTTCAACATCCTGAAAAACACACCCATGCACAGTGGCCAATAGAAAGCAAGCTGTCCTGGAGACAGGAAGAAGAAGGAGAACAGTACAGTTTACGATCTCTCACTTTGTGACCCATCGTCAATCAGTGAAAGCTATTAAGAAGGGGGGGTCAAGTGCAGCCTTATATCTACCATCAAAGCTACCTCTCTCCCCCTGCTAATGCTCTTATCTCTATGTTTATTACAGAGCAGGGAGGGGAGATCACGTCACAGGGATTTGATTGGCAGTCCAAGTAGAAGTAGAGGAATGCAATCACTATTCTTCTAACTGGTGTATCTCAGGACAGAGAGGGCTTCTGGAAAAAAGTGAAAAGTGGGGAATTATAGAACACATGGAAAGAAAGAAAAAAAAGTTCATTTTCCCACTATAGATGCCCTTTAAATTAGAATTATTTAAGTAGAAAATACCACTGAATAATTTGTCATTCTCTTTATTAAACTGGACAACAAACTTACTGTTAATGAATAATAAATTATACAGTCAGGAATATCTTTCTCCTTAAGCATCCTCTTAATTTTGGTGGGTTAGGCAATTGCTGTCCTCAGATCAGCCCAGACTGCAAGGGAAAGGGGACTGTGTATGGGACTTTCTATTGGGCTGTGTATAGGACTTTCTATCGGACTGTCTGTGGAACTATTTATGGAGCTTTCTATGGGAGAAAGTGAATCCTCGGCTTATACTAGATTCAATCAATTTTACTAGTTTTTAGGTAAAAATAAGTAACTCGGCTTATACCGGGTGGTTTAATACTTGAGAATATACGGTACTTAATTCTTAATTTTATTATTAATATTTTTGCAGAGAGATCTAAAAAAAAATTTAAATCTAAAAAAATTATTTTTGTTAATGAGATGCACTGATGTGAAAGTCAAAGCTTTTTAGCGATACCGTGACTTTAACGATCAGTATCGTAAATTTACAATACTGATTGTAAATTTACGATACCGATCGTAAATCTATGATAAAGAAATCGTAGATTTACGATCCCAAAAGAATACCATTGCGGTAGTTTACTACCGCACGATATTCTACGATTGAACGCTCGTTAATTAACGAACATTCAGCCGTAAATGTATGACCGCGATCGTAGATTAACTAACCGGCGGTATCGCTGAAAAGCCCACACTCAAGCCTTAGCTCTGGAAGATTAATAGACAAGAAAGTTTGGATTTGTAATATATAATGATAAAGTCAAACATAGGTTTGTACATATACTTCACTCTGGTACAGGTCCTGGCCTCCACATATATATGTAGGGTGGCTTCCTGTCATGAATGTAAATATAACAATGGGGAATGAGCTCACCTTGTGTGTTAGTTGGCTTGGGTGCGTAACATCCCCAAGCCCCTCGCTAGACTCAAAGTTTCATGAAACACCATCCACCAAAAGAAGCAGTTTTCACTTCAATCGGGATGCAATAGAGCAACAGCACATGGTTAAAAAGGAATCTTTATTATACAATTCAAAAAGCTCACATCTGAACACACCTGTTGCGTTTCGTTCCTGATTGGAACTTCATCAGAGGTGTGGCCAGACACCCTCTACAATCCTTAAATAGGTACCATCCCCAAGTGGATCCCACCTCTTAAAGTGCAGTACACATCTATATTAAAGGTAGATACCTAATACTATAACTTTAGATACATGGGGAGTTTTAAAGAAACACAAATGAAAATAAATATAAAAACAAATGTTTGGCATCTTTTAACTGGACTGCTACATCAGAAACCCACGCAGTAGATTTTGGCTTATTACAGCATGATTATTTAGCCTCAGGTTGATCTTTCTGTAGTCACAAACAGGCAGGGAGCCGTAAATATTATATCATACTTGTAGTTTTCTACAAATCCACCTTTATTTAGAGCATGCCACAGGGGAATTCACTACAGTAAGACACTGAGTTTTTACGCTTCAAATATATCCACTGTACCAAATGTGTTAACAGCGTAATAAGCTGTGACTACCCAAGGCTACAACTTCAAAAGTAAAAGTCTCGACATCCATTGACTTCAACTAAAAATGATGAATAAAAATGTAATACATTCCTCATTCACTTAAATGAATAGAAATTTGTGGCCTGTTTGGTATCATTTAAAGCAGGTGGTCAGTCATCAGCGAATCATTACTGTATATCTACCTGGTGTAGCTGGGATTCTTAAGGCACAAATTATATTGCAATTTCTCAGAAGAATGGCATTTATTCTGAAGGGCTTAACAATGAATATAAAACCTATCAACAATAGGGATAATCATACCAAAAGACCTACAACTCCCAGAATTCCCTGGCTGCAGAGTGCCTGTATGTGAAAGTTGCAAGTTGTAAATTTCAAACATATGGAGGGCTACCGATCTCTGATCGACAACAATGTGGCTCCCTGTGCATGTCTGTTTATTCTATATTGTTGCAGTGGACATTGTAAAAAGCATTATTTATTATTATCAACAAAGCCATCCTTCCTCAATTAACTGGAGCACAATTAAAGGGGAAATGTGGTCCAAAAATGACTTTAGGTAAATTGATAGGAATTGCTACCCTGAGAATTTTTGCAATTTATTTCCATTGCTTATTTTGCATAGTTTTGAAGGTATTTACATTTTTGTGTGTGATTTTGTGTGTGGCAGCAGCATCACCAGGTCCCCTGCACTTCCTGCTTCCTGCTCTGAAACTGTCAGTCAATCTGTCCTGTGTCTCCTCCTCCCCTTTGCAGCCCCCCTGGTCCCTCCCACTCATGGACCCCATGGTCCCTCCAGTTGCAGGCCCCCCATGACCAATTATCTTACAGCCCCATGTGGCCCCGCCCACTCGTGGGTGCCTAAGCCCCGTCCACTTGTGGGTGCCTAAGCCCCGTCCATTCGTGGGGTGCCTAAATCCCACCCACTCACTGGTGCCTAAGCCCCGCCCACTCGCGGGTACCGTGGGTTACTCAGACCCACCCTCTACCTTCTCTGTCAGGACTTCACACAGCAGAGAGGAGGAGGGACTTCCTGTCTCCCTCACACACTGAGGGAGTCTGAGGCTGTGCTCGCTGGTGGCACTGTGCAGGAGAAGCCTCAGGAATGTCACATGTCAGCCTCCCACCCATAAACTTAACTTGTTTGGAGACCACAGATCCCCTTTAATATAATAATCATCCAATGAACTTTGTTTTAGAAAATAACATTCTGTGTCTGTTTTGCAAAGACTTTTGTCTTTTAAATAGTATCTAAACTGGAAAAATAAATTGACCATTACTGGAAACTATTCATTTTTCAGCCACCGCTGTACCATTTTTTTGGTTGATCTGTCCCATGTTTTTATAGATATCGACTTATTATCATAAACTCTTTTGATGTGTGCAGTTAGGGGTGACAGTTGGTATTTGTAAAATGCATTGTGGGAAATTCCCTCTCCCGGTGATAATCTGATCAACCTATCAGTATGTCTTGTAGAGACAAGTCCCCAGTTTTGAAACAAACCTGGTTTTGATTCATGACTGATGGCTTCCAAAATCCAGAAAATTTTAAGAATGTTGGAAAAAATTGGAAATTATGATCAATAATTCAAAAATCACTGTAGAATTTTTAAAACACAGTTGAAAATCACATCAAAAAACACGACCAAAAAGTCAAAAATCCTGGTAAAAAATAATCTAAAATCTCTTGTCACCAATATTAATATAGTGCTAACTATAATGCTAATTCCCCCAAATCTTTCATTACCCTAAAACAAGATTGCAATCGAAGACCATTCAGCCATTTACTGACATGATTTTGATTCAGAATTGCCAGTTTCAAAAATCCGCAGATCCAGCAGAATTTTGTACATTATAGAAACTCAGAAATTTTCATTGAAAAATAGAAAGTCGAATATTAGAAAATCAAAAATTCAGAAATTAGACTGAAAATCCAAAAAATTTTAAATTCTGGTTGCAAATTAAAAATTGTAATAGACTATTTAAACAAATGTAACTATTTTTAAAATTCCAATTCAATTGGGTTTAAGCTGGAATTTTGGAACTTAAGTTAGTACTGTGGAACTGCTTGCTGTCAGAAAGGAACTTCGTGGCCTGTAAGTTCCTCTTCTTTATTTAAATAATTAAAATTTCTGCAACTACCTAATTAGCCTGAAGTGTCCATGAGAAATCATGCCTGGCTATATAGTATAAAGCTATGAAAATAATAAAAAACTTCCTTTGATTCTCCTTTTAAAATGAGATACCTTAAATGCTTTTCCTCTGTATGTACTAGTACATAGCCTATGAAGTTGCTGTCAATCATTAATTGGAAATGTAACTTGCTAATTTCTTTACAAAGTAAGATAATTCTGAATGTAATAAATATTAATTCCTCTTAATGAAGTTAAAAACCACCTTGTTTCTTAATTACAAATGGAACGTACTAGATTGATAGACTTACAATTACCATATTTGTCTGCTGTCAGACTTTATTTCTATACTGATAGCCCTAAGTATCAGAAGGTGGCGTGATTTATTCTACTAGTAATGGGGATATTAATGTTAGGCCACCCTCATAATAAAAGCTATTAAATTATTCAACTGTTGCCTTGAGATCAGTATTAGCAAGGTACCAATAAGGCACCGGTATTCTGATAAATGGGTCATCCTTGTACAACTTTCAAGCCTTAAATCTCCTGAAGTGTAATGGCTCATTTAGCAGCTTTTAATCATCTGTCCAAAAGGCATCTGGCAGTCACATGTAGCAGGATTTAAGATTGAAGTGTATGAACTGTGCTTTTAGCTTTGGAGAACAGTTAAGCTTGCAGATTGTGCAAACTAGACTTATTCAGTCATCGAGACAAATAAAGGGGCTGATGCAATAAAAGGTGAAAAGGTTTGACTATAGCAACCAGACAGATGTAATGTAAGTGCAGTAACCAAGTAAAAGGCTAACATCTAATTGGTTCCTGCAGATTAAAGGGTATCTCTACTGGAATTAACACATTTTGGGAATTCTGTTTTATTGAAGAATGGGTGGTAAAGGAGCTGTGTTTTACCTCCCATTCTTCAATAAAACGAACATGAGCCAGGAAAGAACAAACTTCCCTGGTGCATAGTCTGACAGGTCTTAACGGACTCTGTCTTCTATGTGCATGCCTTAAAGGGCATCTATAGTGAAAAAAACACATTACCCCATTGCAAAGTTAAATTCATGTACTCTGTGCTGCCTTTCTCCTACCTCTGTCAGTGACTTTGTTTTTCCATGGTGTCAGATCTCTCTGCAGCACTCCCCCCTTCCCCTCCCCTTTGTTACCTCCTTCATGTTTTAACTCCGGCTAACCAACAAGCTTATCATGTGCAGTAGGAGTTAAAAGTTCAACATCCTAAAAAACACCCACGCACAGTGGCCAATAGAAAGCAAGCTGTCCTGGATCTCTCCGTGTCCTGCTAAAATAAAGATCTCTCTCTAAGTGACCCATCATCAATCAGTGAAGTCTATCAAGAAGGGGGGTCAAGTGCAGCCTTATCTCTTTATCTCTATGTTTATTTCAGAGCATGGAGGAGGGAGGGACTTGAGCAGGGAAGAGGATCATGTCACAGATTTGATTGACAGTACAAGTAGGACTAGAGGAATGCAATCACATCTTCTTCCAATTTGTGTATCTCAGGACAGAGAGGGAATCTGAAAAAAGTGAAGACACTCTGGGGGTTGGAGAGAATTACAGAACACATGGAAGGAAAGAAAAAAAGTTCATTTTCTCACTATAGATGCCCTTTAGATGTGGCCCACACAGCCCTGACTGCAACACTCTCTATCGATTGCAGCCAGCTCCCACAGCTAGAGAAAAAGGTGATGACCAAGGAAACATTTTGGAAAGATAATTGATGGTATGGCACTAGTCAAACTCAGCATATACTCAATGCTGGGAAGGTGCTGAACAGAATAAGGGAGCTCGTAGTTATTATAGAAAAGAAGAAAAAAGTGATTCGCAGCACACAACAGGTTTCAAAAAGTAGAATATATAATCCTTTATTCTAGTATGTAAACACATACATAACTGGGATAATAAGTGTGCAAAAACTTCATGTTAAAAAATAATTAAAAAACTATGTTATATACAGATAGCAGCATAATGGGCTAGCAGCTATATATACATAAAGTGCTAATGCATACAGTACATTAATACTGACAGAGCAATACAGTGAGTGGCATAAATGGCCGTCAGCTATGTGATAAACAAGCAAACAATACTCATCTGTCCCTAAATGTAGCTCAGCACTTATAAGAGAGTAGGTCCCATGGGAAAAGGGTATCAAAGCTGCCGTCCTTCATATGACTGCTATTAAAGTCGGAAACGGTAGGTCCCCCTTACGCGTTTCGCCCGACTCCTCGGGCTTTCTCAAAGGTACTAAAGACATGCCCATTTCTTTAATGTATAGCCCCCGGGAACATCCGCTTTTTTTCGCGGGTATTCAATCGCGTCGTTCTCCGCAATAGCGTAGTGACGTCACTACATCCAAGTGTCATGACATACTATATGTAAATATTAGGGTTTTTCCACGCATGCTCCTATTTATATTTCATTACCGCGATATGTCACACAAGGGATACAATGACAGCCGGTCTCTCTGCTGGCACACTGCAAGACCCAATACATTAAGTATAGTATGGGCAATGCCATGAGATACAGCATGAACAATCGGACCTGGGCTTTTCTGAGCTTTAGTACAACAAGGACCTCATATCACTAAACATATTAAACATTACACACCAAAGTTATTACATTTTCTGAAAATATAAATATCATATTTACATAAATCACCCCGGAACGTTCATGTATGAAGCATAAACTGAAAACGCCTTTGGAGATACAGGTTCGTACAGAGACTAAGTGTAGTCTATTGAGGGAATATTCTCCAGAGAGCGCTTATTCCAAAATAAAGTATTCCAAAATAAAGTAAAGGGTGAGATTTTTTCTTTTTTCAAATATCACATGGTCATTGGATAATTTTCGATGTTTCGATTAAGGTAAGTATCCATGAACCAGACTGATAAGTATCCATAGTCCAGATTGATACTAGATGCTTAAACAAAGGTAAGTCTCCATGGTTCTTCCATTGCACATTCAATATTTCAGAGTTTATCATAGTAGAGGTAAATAACCCAAATTCTTTTGTCAATATTTGAACAAATCCAGCGAGTTAAAGAACAGTAGATCAGGGGGGCCCCCATAGGCTGATGTCCTAGGCTGTGTCATTGTTCAGATGAAGGGAATGAAGTCCATTTCCTCATTTATTCCCTCTGGTGCTAGACTCCTTAACTGGTAGATCCACTTTGTCTCTGCTTTCAGTAGCATCTTATTCACATCACCACCTCTCAGTTTTGTCTTAATCTGCTATAATACAAAGCAAAAGATACCGTTAGCTTTTCCACCATGGTACTGAAGAAAGTGCTGAGCCACACTGGAGACCGTTTTACTATCTCCACTGTCCCTTCCTGCTAAACAGATATTGGAAAAATGATTAGACAAATGTTGCTTAAATCTTTGTATGGTTTTCCCTATGTATAGCTTCTTACATGTACATTGCAAAGCATATACTATGTTACGGGACTCACAGTTGTGATAGCCAAACAGTTTAAATTTCTTTTCACCCCTGGAGCTGGTAACATATTCTCTTTTTACCATATAAGGGCAAAATAAACATTTTCCGCATGGAAACGTACCCTGTACTACTCTATGACTCGGGGTTCTCTGAAAGTGACTAGAAGTTAAATCATCACCCAGATTTCTTCCCCTTTTTGTAGTGATGGATGGCCTGTCATGTATAAATTCTGACACTGAATTTGTGTATACCCCATATTATAGGTTGTAATGAATCTTACTTTGGCATCACTTGATTTCTCCTTGGGTTGTAACAAGTCATTTTGTGAGAACTTTAATGCAAAATTCTTATTGGATGTTAGTAAGGCTTTTGGGTATCCTCTATGTGTTAGGCGAGTTTCCAATTCCAACGCTGCCTTATTGTAATCCTTCAGAGTAGTGCAGTTGCGACGCACTCTTAAAAATTGACCCTTGGGAATACCGTTAAGCACTGATGATGGGTGGGCACTATTATAATGCAGAATTGAATTTGTAGCTGTGTTTTTTCTAAACAGTTCAGTTTTTAATCTGCCATGCTCTTTTTTTACCTTTAAATCCAGAAAAGTAGTTTTTGTGTTTGAAATGTCATATGTAAGATGGATATTTATTTTATTCATGTTTACAATCCTCAAAAAATCGGATGCTAGTTCCTTTATTCCACTCCGGAGAATAAATACATTATCAATGAAACAGACCCACAGATCTACAAATGCAGTAAAGAAAATCAAATCCTCGTTGAACACGAATTCTCTTTCCCACCATCCAAGGAAGAGGTTGGGGTATGCGGGCGCACATTTTGCGTCCATCGCCGTCCCTCTTCTCTGGAGGTAGTAGACTTTATCAAATAGAAAGAAGTTTTGATATAAAATAAACCTCAGAAGTTTAATTACCGTCTCTGTCTTGTCCTTTCCTGTCCTGTGTTCCATATTCATAAAGTATCGACAGGCCTCGATTCCGGTTTCATGATCGATGTTGGAATACAGAGACTCCACATCGCACGTTATGAGGAGATGACCCTCTTCCACTGGCATTTCTTGAATTTTTTACATTTTCTGTCTCGTAGGTAGGAATCTAATTGAAGAACAAAGGGCTGTAAGTATGTATCTACATAAAGGCAGAGATTCTCGTTCAGACTGTTTATACCGGATATAATGGGTCTACCTGGTGGCCGCAGAATATTTTTATGGATCTTTGGAAGCATATAAAAAGTTGGCGTTGTTGGATATTCTCGATATAGAAATTCTGCTTCCTTTTGTGTAACATCCTCTATCGCATCTTCGAGTAGACTCTTCAACCTTTTTTGAAAAACAGAGGTAGGGTTAGAGGGCAGGGGGGTTTAGTTGTCCTTGTTGTTAAGTTGCTTCTTTGCCTCTGTCAAGTACATATGCTCAGGCCACAGGACTATGTTCCCCCCTTTATCCGATCTCTTAATAACCACCTCTTTCATAGCTCTTAGTTCTTTAATGGCAATTCTTTCCTTCACTGTAAGATTATACGAGTTACTTCCTGATTCCATTCTCCTGCATTCATCTGTCATACATTTATAAAACACATCAATGTTAGGAAATTCAGAGAAGGAAGGGCAAAAGGTAGACTTTGCCCTAAATACCTGCCTGTAATCCGAGACTATAGATGTACTGACAGGAATGTCCACCTTGTCTTCAGTTATTTCTTCTTGTGTCATTGGTATACCTTTAACATATGCCTTTAAGGCTAATCGACTGCAAAAAAGATAAATATCCTTTTGTAGTGTAAAGTTATCTAAAGATTGTGAGGTACAATATGACAGACCTTTTTTAACATGATGTTTTTGCACACTGATTATCCCAGTTATGTATGTGTTTACATACTAGAATAAAGGATTATATATTCTACTTTTTGAAACCTGTTGAGTGCTGCGGATCACTTTTTTCTTCTTTTCTATAAGGAAACATTTTGGGCACTTCCTCAGGCATGTGTGAATATTTATCGACCTCTGTACAATTGTTTTTACAGTACACACTTTGCAAATAAATCTGCAATCCCATCAAATTTGAGATGCCTTCCTCCCCTGGTATATCAATTGGTATTAACATTTCAGTTAATATGTGACAAGAATATGCTCAATTTTGCAAGTTCTTTCAATAATATTTACATTACAATTTGCATGAAATTCTTCATTAATATTTATTTTCGTATGTTACTTCTCTGCTCCTCTCACCTTTCAGCTTGACATCCTAAACTTGTCTTACCTATAGAATATTTGACGTGAAAGGGGAAGTAAAATCAGGGTTTTAAAGTCATTTACTATATTAAGGGAAAATAAACAAAAATAATATTGTAATGTCAGAAAATAATAGACAACTATAGTGTAGATTGACGATGTTCAAACCTGTTTCTGGGACAGCTAAAGTATAAAATATATAATATAATTTCTAGGTGGGCAGGTTGGCAAAAAGAAAATACAGATATGATGTAAAGTTATACCAATATTGCTCTTTAAAGGAGAACTGTGGTCTCCAAACAAGTTGAGTTTAAATGAAAGGCCAGTTTCCTACCTTTAAAACGAGCCATCAAACACCTCTCTACCTGCTCCATAGCCCAAGAGATAAGGAAATGACTGACCATAAAGTTAATGGGTGGGAGGCTGACATGTGACATTCCTAAGGCTTCTCCTGCACATGCCACTGGCAAGCACAGCCTCAGACTCCCTCAGTGTGTGAGGGAGACAGGAAGTCCCTCCTCCTCTCTGCTGTGTGAAGTCCTGACAGAGTAGGTAAGGGAGTCTGAGTGGCCCATGGCACCTGCGAGTGGACGGGGCTTGTGCACCCATGAGTGGGTGGAGATTGTGCACCCATGAGTGGGAGGGGCTTGTGCACCCATGAGTGGGTACGGCTTATACATCTGTGAGTGGGGCCACATGGGGCTGTAAGAGAATGGGCCATAGGGGGCCTGCAACTGGAGGGACCATGGGGTCCATGAGTGCGAGGGACCAGGGGGGCTGCAAAGGGGAGGAGGAGACACAGGGCAGATTGACTGACATGGTTTCAGAGCATGAAGCAGGAAGTACAGGGGACCAGGTGATGCTGCTGCCATATCACACACAAAAATGTAAATATCTTCAAAACTATGCAAAATAAACAATGAAAATAAACTGCAAATTCTCAGGAGAGCAATCCTATCAATTTACCTAAAGTCATTTTTGGACCCCTTTAATCTCAATCGTTATTAATCGTTACCAAACTATTGGTTTCACATTCAACATTTCAATGTTACAAAATAGTTACGGAATTTCAATGCTGAATTATTAAAATTTAGCCTGTCAAAACCAGATATTTCATGATTTTGCCATCGGATTTCTGGGTTTTAAGTTTTTGAAATTCTGCAACCCCACATGTCCTGTCAACACAATAAACCCCAGAAGGTTGGTGCATATTAACTGTTTAACCTTGTGTTCATAAAATAAATACTGATAAATGTAATGATTCTTAAAGATATTTATGAGCTCATTGTTACTTTATGTAAAATAAATACTAAGGGGTGATTCGTGGTGGCAAGAGTGACTAACACATCACCCCAGTATTCCACTTACAGTATATACTCATAAACTATAAGCTAAGGTACTTATTTTTAACTGATAAACCAGGAAAACTACTTTTTCCCATTTCTCTTGCAGTCTGGGCTAATCTATGAGTGAGCAGGACAACAATTTCCTAACCCACCGAAATCAAGAGGATTCTGTGTGTTACAGGGTACAGCTTTTGTTTTCCCATGGCTATATGATTTTGTCCAGCTGCTCTTTCAAGCATCCAGATCAGCACAGACCCGAATATAAGCTGAGGGGAGACTTTCAGGATGATTTTTAAGGTAAGATTTCTTGGTTTATACTTGAGTATATATGGAAGTTTTAGTAATGTACATTATTAACTGATAACCATCTAACGTTATTGAATTTCAGCTAATGTATAAAAGGACAATAATTATGTCATTGTTGTGCATTTGTTTATATGCATAGGTCTGCTAAGCATACTTTTTCACAACGTAGATCACCTATGTGCTGTAAGAGTGAATGACAGCCTGACAAAAAAAAACCCATGTATTAAATCCGATGCAGTGTAAACATGGTGAATTATAAAACCTTAATAATATTATGCATAGTTAATAATAGACCAGGCATTTTTAAATGGTGGGTGATTGTAGATTAGTTGTTACCATGGAGAAAAACTATCATTTTCTTAGATCCATCAGATGAAAATGATAACACTGGTGTACAGAGCATGTTGAAGAAAATCATTTCATTAACGTCCCCTCAAGAATAGACTAAGGCTCCATTAGACAAACCAGATACAGGATTGCATAAACATTTGTCATTAAAGGCTGATGATTAATGAAGTCTATGTTACCAGTAGTTTCTTTATTTTCAAATGAGCTCATTGTTCTGTAAAAATGATGTCTTTATTAAAGATCAAGAAAAGTGCTTTAAGGAATATATATACTGTTATACTGTATATATTTATTTATATTTTATACATATACAGACGTCACGTGGTATTGCAAAATTACTGTAATTACTGTAATGCACCTAAAGAGATATTGTAAAATAAGGCCCAGTATTGCTATTTCGTTTGTATTTTCAAAAAGTTGCGATTTGTGATAAAATGTATTCACCCGTATTACACATACAAAGAGTCAGGTTTATTCAATAAAAGTTTGTATCGTTAAAAATGGTGCTCATTTTGCTCCAACCAATCAAATATTATTTATCATTTGAAAGCTGACATTTAATTGGTTGGGGCAAAATTTGCACCATTTTTAATGATAAGAACTTTTATTGAATCTATCTGAATGTTTCGGGCCCTACTTCAAGCCTTCACCTTTGCCCTTTCTCAAGCCTTGAGAAAGGGCAATGGAGTGCCCAAAATGATGCCCTTTGTATGTGTAATATGGGTAAATACATTTTATCACCACTTGCAATTCTGTGCTCCAGCTGAACTTTTTGAAAATACAACAAATATTTTCACCACAGGCAAAGTGGCAAACATCAGTGTGAAGCAGTGAACCCCAGCAATAAACTAGGTTTACCAATAGAATATATGTATTGCTATTTCGTGATACTATGCCTTTAACGAGTGTTGTCTTGATGGTAAATTTACAATCTATGATAGCGGTTATAAATCAACAGTTGCAGCCATAAATTTCCAATCGTAGATTTACGAACGCCAATTCAATAATATTGCGATATTTTACGACTACATCTCACTTTACCTTTAGTTTCTTTAAATTTTTTATAGTGCCAAATATATAAACCTTTGAAAATGCTGCAATTTGTAGGAGCTGCTACACCTCATCTGCCACTCAAAGGCACACACCCACACAATCCAAAGCTCCCATGCAGTACTGTCACACACTCCCTCACCCACACGTTATACACCACGTGCCACATATCGTCAAATGATGTAGTGCTAAACACAATCAATAAACCATTAACCCAGCAATATGAGCATAACACACTATAAAACAGCCCCCCCCCCCCAAAATAAAATCTCATACACATACAAAACCAGTGACTCAAAAGGACCATGTACTGTAGGTCCACACAGGGTACCTCAAGTTTTGTTACCCTGGCTATGAGGGGAGGTCTCAGAGTGGCCCACAGCACCTGTGAGTGGGTGGGGCTTAGGCACCTGCGAGTGGGCGGGATCATGGCACCCACGAGTGGGTGGGGTCACGGCACCCGCAGGTGGGTGGGGCCACATGGGGCTGTAAGGGAGTAGGCCAAGTGGGGCCTGCAACTGGAGGGACCATGGGGTCCATGAGTGGGAGGGACTATGTAAAATAAACAATGAAAATAAATTGCAAAAATTCTCAGGAGAGCAATTCCTATCAATTTACCTAAAGTCATTTTTGGACCCCAGTTCCCCTTTAAGAGAATCAGCAGAGAAAAGACAGCAGGGGGGAGGGAGGGGGAGATGTGTAAGCAGAGCAGTGTCCATGGTGAGGATGTGCAGAACACATAAGTGTCGCAGACACTAAAAGAAGGCGATGAATAAGGGAGGGTGAGGGTAATTAGGAGCACTCACTAAACATTAATAATTTAATGACAAAGCAAGCACAGATAAAGAGTGAGACCACCATTTACTTGTCTCAAATTGTAGTTTCAGAAAGTGTAAAGTCGTTTCGTGAGTATAGTGACCATTTAAACCTTTTTCTCTTGTGGCTCCCATCCTCTGGAATTCTATCCCTCTCTCCTTATCAAGAAACCTCAAAAACAAGTTTCAATCTAACCTCTCATCATCTCTCTGAGCACCTCACAGCATAAGACTGTTAAAACGGCACCAGTTATTACTATTTTTTGTTTTGTTTTTCTTAAGCCATTCAGAGGTGGATTTGCTGGTGTGTTTTGGGTCATTGTCCTGCTGCAGCACCCAGAGTCGCTTCAGCTTGAGTTGACGAACAGATGGCCGACATTCTCCTTCGGTAGAATTCATGGTTCCATCTATCACAGCAAGCCTTCCAGGTCCTGAAGCAGCAAAACAACCCCAGACCATCACACTACCACCACCATATTTTACTGTTGGTATGATGTTCTTTTGCTGAAATGCTGTGTTACTTCTACGCCAGATGTAACGGGACACGCACCTTCCAAAAAGTTCAACTTTTGTCTCGTCGGTCACAAGGTATTTTCCCAAAAGTCTTGGCAATATTGAGAGTTTTTTAGCAAAATTGAGACGAGCCTTAATGTTCTTTTTGCTTAAAGTGGTTTGCGCCTGGATATCTGCCATGCAGGCCGTTTTTTCCCAGTCTCTTTCGTGAACACTGTCGTGAACACTGACCTTAATTGAGGCAGTGAGGCCTGCAGTTCTTTAGATGTTGTCCTGGGGTCTTTTGTGGTCTCTCGGATGAGTTTTCTCTGCGCTCTTGGGGTAATTTTGGTCGGCCGGCCACTCCTGGGGAGGTTCATACAGTTCCATGTTTTTGCCATTTGTGGATAATGGCTCTCACTGTGGTTCGCTGGAGTCCCAAAGCTTTAGAAATGGCTTTATAACCTTTACCAGACTGAAGATCTCCATTAAGTTATTTTTAACTTATTTATAAAGGGGGGCAACACTTTTTCACACAGGGCCATGTAGATTTGGAGTTTTTTTCTCACTAAATAATAAAAACCATCATTTAAAACTGCATTTTGTGTTCATTATGTTATCTTTGACTAATAGTTAACGGTTTTTGATGAGCAGAAACATTTAAGGTGTGACAAACATGCAAAAGAATAAGAAATCAGGAATGGGGCAAATAGTTTTTCACACCACTGATAATATATTTACGTCCCCCTTGTACTGCTTTTGTATTCTAATTATACATCGCTGCGTCCCCAAATAAACATATACATACAACAATATAGACACATCATTTAAACAATAATGATTTTTTAACTGAACTTCCCCTAAGTTCTAGTTTGAAAGCTTTTGTTTCTTGCCTAAGCATACTACCATGTATTACTGTTTAGTGTATTAAAAATACCAAGTGCAGCACTGTAGTTAAAGATATACACAAATACAGAGCCATTTAATCAACAGGGATGATTAATAGAAAGCTGATATCGGCTATGCACCTAAGGTGTAACGTGCCTTTGAGCAATGTTCAGTGGTGCGCAAAAAGAGGGTCACACAACCACTGCACAAGCTGATAGTGGACGTTAAAGATTGGGAATGGGTTCACTCCATTAGCGATGTAAAGAGGCACATTGTCTTAAAGGGACAAAATAGAGCCATAACAGCTCTATATACATTGCCCCTAATAGTTGTCACTTGTATCTCAAATATCACTTTTATATAGTTACTAGCAAAAGTGTGCCTGTGGTGCACAATGGAAATTATGAGTGTGTATGTTTTGCTATGTGTGGATATAGTGGATATAGAATCTTTACACAGGTATATTTAAACTGTTACTCAGACAGTCACCAGCTTCCAGAGGAACCAAATAGGATAATCCTGCAGGTCAAAGTAGACCCAGGCATTCCTGCCACACGTATGGTTGAAACTAAACATGCTAGGTTAATACTTATTAGTATTCACCACGGCAAGTGGTGATAGTACATCATATAACAGAAGGTACCTCACAGCATCATGTTATTATAATAGCATTGCCCTACTAATCTAACATATAAACAAACATTTCTCATTCCCAGATTACCTAAAGAAAGGATTTATCCTTTATATTCTTTTAACAGATCTATTTGAAAAAAAAATTGCTTCAGAACATTTTTTAATAACTGATAACGGCTTTTATTTCAGTATTACAATAAAACCTTGGTATACCTGCCTGGCTGTACCACTAAGCTAAAGGCTAAGGACTTGCAATTGAGCACCTTCATCCCAACCATTAAATGGCTGCCTTTTTAAATGTTCTAACCAATCAGTCCACTCCCTAGTTACCCATCAAATGAATCAGGTTTAAAAATAGGTTTGGCAATTGGGCCTGGTAGAGCACTGAGTCTAATTGGGGCATTTCTTCTGCAGGTACAAGGACAGGGGATTTAAATCAATACATTCAGCAGACTCCGTAGTTTAATACAGAGAACAAATATACAGAGAAAACAGGGAGAATAAATAGTATTACCGCACCGCTACAACCAATTTGTACCAGATCATTGCTTGGAAGGATTATGGGTAGATGGCACACTGTGTTTACTCTGGTGGTCTGGCAAAAGCAGACAGTGCACAATACAGGTCCCACACAATATATGCAGTAATTAGGGGTGTTCCTGTCTATGGTGCACCACTTTATAATTGACCAGGCCTGTTATTGTGTGTCCTTGTAAGTTGGTGTACACTTATCTGTTGCCTCAGAGCTTGCATCCAACAAGGTAAATTGTCTGTCCAGTGATTGTCCTCCAAACAGGTGGTAACAGGATCATACACAGGCTCTTAAACACAGGGTCTTCTACACAGATCTTCTCTAACACGGATCTTATACACAGGATCTGGTGTTGGTTGCATTCCATATCTCTCCAAAGCACACACCACAACTTTCATCACTTTCCTCCTAGCCATAGAGAGCAGGGATATCTTGTCTTTTATCACTCACTGACACCACCTGCAGGCTGGAGGTGGTATATAAGGAGCCTTGGTGTATATGTCCATTACAATACACATCCCATCCTGTGTAGCAGACAGAAACTTTTTTTGGATTACACTTCCTTTCATATGGAGCAGACCCAGGGTTGTGGTTTAACCTCCTAATTTGACCATTCCATGTTGAAATAGGGATCTCAGCTGTGTAAGTAAGTTTATGTATTTGTATATTTTGTGTTGTACCGATTATAAGTCAGTGCTTTACTTTATATACATTTACTAATGGTCATTTAAATGGTAATAGTGAGATGTCACACATACATATACACCTTTCCTATATGAAATATCCTACCCCCCACCTCATTGGTAGCCTCTAAAAACAGATTCAGAAAATTCTGCAGGATCCACAGATTTTTAAAATCAGAAGTTCCAAATTGGAACCAGGTTCGTTTTGAAACCAGATCTCTTATGAATATAGGGATCGTTTTGAATTTGAGAGTAAAGAAGTGATAAACTTTGAACACATTTTTGTAACAATTCTTTAATTAAATATAGAACAGAATGGAAATACATCGATTTGGTGCACATTTGTAAAAAATAGTAATAAAAGGTTTAACAATACATAAATTGAAATTGGTTGGCAGGTAAAAGCTTTTGTCATTTATGCATTTACAAAAAAATTCATTTTTCATTAATTTGACCACAATTATTAAAATCACCCACAGCATTGTTACAAAAAAAGAATGACAAACCTATTCAGATGATCTGTGTTTGGGTGCATTGCCTTCTTTCCATCCTTTATGCTCGTGTGAAAAAATTGTGGCAAGAAAAATGGCTTCCTACAAATACTTACAGATTTTATTGACAAGTTGATGTGTTTGATGCAACATATCTACAGAAATACAGTCTGCACGGCAGAAAAGCAATTACAGGATAGAAAATGTTAAACTCTAGATTTTATTCTAGTATTAAAGGGTGTAGAAATGTCTTCCTTTTATATGATGCTTAAGTGTACTCAGATTTTAGTTAGACATTTTATAATTCACTTTTGGAGGAGAAGCAAAATAGCCACGGTCTTGTATAGTATAACATATGGGTAGCTTAAAGGGCATGTCCACCCCCAAAACTAAAATTTAAATTTCTCAACCTCAGTAAGGACTGACGCATGCGCAGGGGAGCCCTTCCCTCCCTCCCACCATCCGGACCATCCTCTGCTGTGGCACCTAGTGTGAAAGCCTTTGGACATTAGGTAGGTAGCGCCTGCCCACCCCCAACTGCCAAAAATATTTCTTCAAAAAATGTTTAGATCGATACTTACAGCCCCTTCTCTCGCGGCATCTCCATTGAGATGCCTCTCAGCCAATCACAGATGCAGCTGCTGATCTGGCCCGTTTGCCGGGAGGAGACAGCGTGGGAGTGTAAGGGATGTTAGTATCTAAACATTTTTTTGAAGAAATATTTTGGCAGATCATTTTCAGGATGCCCTTTAAGGTAAAGTCTACCTGCCGGATTAATGCAGAACCCAAGCAAGACCCACAAAGCCCAAGAATGTAATACTAACCTAGTTTACATATGCTGCTAAGGAGATATTCCTACTGATGTTTGTCACCCATTGTTTTTTTGTCTCTGGTCCTTTTAGGTAAAGTAACTTTCAACTTAGAATAACTGCCATGACTGCATGCTAGACCCAAGCCACCCTCTGTGCATTAAGCTCCTTGTGAGCTAATACAGCTTTAAGAGGCGTCACCTGGTCTGAAGGGGTGTAAGCTGCATCTGTAAACCAGGTAAGTATTGCAATCTTGGGATTTCATAGAGATTTTAGGTTAGGAGGTGGAAATGCCCTTTAAGAATGAGTTGTGGTCCATACACACTGACCTACTGTTCTCCAAAACCCTGAGTATTCCATTTTAACATTCACAAATACTATAGGGTACGTAGGATAAATTAAAAGAAATAAATATTTATTTTCAAAAACCCCAATATAACCCAGCAAAGCTAACAAGAACCCCAAGGATCCAGAGTATATTTCCCCAATATCTGCCTGTGAACTCTAAAAGCAGATCCTGAAATAATCAGGTTCTTTTGTCTGGGACAAATTAGGACCATTTACAAATATTTCACAGTGGCACCTGAACCACTGACCTTATGGAGAAATTTCAATTTTAGTGACCATGTGAATCCAAGCTTTAACTTTAGAAAATACTAACATGGCTGTACTAAACACAAGACTTTCCAATATGGATGATTAGCTCTTATCTAGATAACAATTTTTACTTTGTTTCTTTAAGCCTTGGCAAACAAAATTTCATAATTAATTTAGCAATTATTTAAATGCTATTTTTGTATATTTGCCTAAAACAAAAGCATTCTGCAGCATACATCTGAATGAATCGATAATTAGCAAGGCAGCATTGTAGATTTGCTGCCTTGTCATCTTTTGCATGCCATATGCAAAGAATCCTTTGTTGCCAAGAAGCCATTACAGTAGTCTCAGCATCCTTCTGCATTGCTTACCAATTAGCAATCTAGCAAGGGTATTTTAAAGTATTCTGACTGCACCCATAGCTGACAACTACTTTTCTTTTTAATTGTGAATCCAGCAACCCTGATTTGGTGAACTCTTTCTAATTAGAGATCCGTCTTGGACCTGAAATCCGAACATTCCGTGTGAAACCAGGCGGATAGTTCGGTTTTTGGGACATCGGACCGTATTTTCGAGGGTTACCTCGAACGTTCGGAAACCCTCGAAAATATGGTCCAAACCCTCGAAAGTAAATTCTGTTTTCGGATCTTCAAATTTTCTGGAGTTACGTACAGTAAATCCAAAAACAGAACAAAACATATGAGTTTCGGCCCATCTATTGTAACTAGAGATGTTCGAAACCTGCGAGTTCCTAAAATGGATTTTTACCCGGGTCGGAATTAAAAAATCTGAAAGTTCTGATTAAATTTAAGGTATAAATAGTAATAGTAAGGGAAATGGTCAGGGAAGCTTTCTAGAATTTACATCACATTATTATAATTTTAATATAAAAATCATGGGCTCTCATATTCGATATTTCTAACACATGGCCCTGTAAATTCCACAGTTATATATATTCGATTTTGAAAATTCAATAATTATCGATAATCGGAAAAGTTTAGTGATCGGAAAAAACCCGAGAGTTCCGTCAGTTCAGGGACTGAAAGGACTTCATCTCTATCTCTAACATCCACTATAAAAGGGCATGTCAACCCCAAAACTAAAATTTAAACCCCATACTGGCACCACTGTGTAGTTTAAAAAAATCCTTACCTTACAACACTGCTCATTAAGGTGCTCCAAAGTCCACGTAAGTGCCGGTTTCTTCCTCAACCTCAACAAATCTGAGGATGCGCAGGGGAGCCGCCCCCCATCCGGATCCATCCTCTGCAGCTGTGGCAACCTAGCGGAAATGCAGCCAATCACAGGCGCGGCTGCCGGTCTGGCCCTTTTGGGACCTCCAAACAGGGAGCCGGAGGAAATGCTGCGGAAGTGTAAGGGCTGTAAGATAAACAGATCCAAAAGGTTGCTCCGCACACTACTCACATCCACTTTAGTAGTCTTCCTGCTGGGTGCCTGCTGATATACCTAAGCCATCGGTATAAGATCCATATATAAGCAAATTATCAGCGCACACCAGAATATACATGGTGTTTATTCACACACGTGACAAAATGGCACCTTGTTCAGACTTGTACGTGTACGTATCGATCAAACATTTTTTAGATTCAATTTATCAGCAGTTGGGGTGGGCAGGGGGTACCTTACACTAAAAGTTAATTTTCAGGGTGGACATGTCATTTAAAAAAAACTTGCCAATAAAAGAAAGCTTGATACCCGCAGAGACAGCAACGAGCATTGTGCAAAAAAATAAACAATAAAACCAGGTCTTATTTTACAGCAAAATAAAATGTATTTGTCTGTACATCAATAATGGAACACGTGGTTGAAACCCAAGTGTATTTTGCCACCTCTAATTAAGAGGGATATATAGTCAGTTTCTTGTATAGCGGCCTCTTTATAAATGATAGGATGTTGATCCTAAGGCTCGGCACACTCCATACCGGATCGCATGATCGCCCGTTTTTTCCGATGCATCTGAATGTCAATTCGACATGTTGACGGCGGCGTCCAAAAAAGACATCCATATTTTGGGCCAATTGACTGATAACACTGCAATGTTGGTCGAATATTGGATGGTGTGTACCCAGCTTAAGTTAAATTATAAGCAAGCTTTTAAAACAACATGACCACAAGATAAAATAACAAAAGAATCCATTTAACAAGACACAAAAAAATTATGTAAGGTGCAAGTGATGCCCTGGTCTGATTAAATGGCATGTATACCATTAAAAATAAAACTGGCAAGTTATAATTTATTTTCCCCTAATCCCAACTGCTATTTTTTATTACATGAATTTCTAGCCAGATATTTAATTATTTAAGTATTTTTAAGTATTACCCCTGTCCTTTCCTCTCTTGTCAAGGGTTGCCTCCCCCTGCTCAAGAGCTTTTAGAACTTGAGCAGTGCAGAATAGGCAGCAGGTGAAACAGCAATCAAAAATTGGCTGACATAATTGGGCAATAATTATCCTTAAAGGGGAAGTTCAGTGCAAATGCATGTGCTTTAAGAAAAAAGAGCAGTCATTTTCAAACCAATGATGTTAACCTGCCCATTCAGCATTGTGTCTGTGTATAAATAAATGCAACCGAAATACTGACTTCTGTTTGCAGGACCCCTAGTAGAGACCGTTATGGTCTTGCCCTTGACCCAGCCCCTGGGTTGATTCAGTTGCTCAGTAGAGATCTGAGCATGTTTGACACCTCCAACAGCCAATCAGTTGAAATTACTGTTAGGAACATTCCAAGGAAGTGGTGCATTCTGGGAAGAAGAAGGACCGTTAGAACCTGGAATGTCAGTCACTAATGTCAACAGCAGGGAATAGCAAAGGGTATGAAATCAACTGATTTTTCAAAAGGGAAGAGATATGTAGAATAACTAGATATGTATAATACTAACCAAAATTTTTAAAATATTGATATTTCCCACTGAACTAATAAATCTAATCATGTGCTGAAAACAGTATATTGGTTGGAATTTGGGACAGGTATAAGAAAGTGACCAGTTTTTTGTTTTAAGGCTAGACATGCCCTTTATAGGACTTTACCTTTAAAGTACATAATACTGTGGGGGATACATAAACAGCCTGGTTCACCCCGAATTGTCTTTAATTGAAAGTTTACTTTGCTGACACTCCCAACTACACCCCCACTTCAGTCTGGGATCAGTCTAGTGGTAAGACACATTTTCAGAGCACCTCTTCTGACTGGTTAGGCCCGAGGCAAAAATGTGTGAAGCTAGACTTGTCCAGGGATGAAACTAATAATAAAGATTCCGTGAGATTAATGGTAAACCCAGGGGTAAGGTCTTCCCTCTGTGTACTTTAAAAGGGAGATATAAAATGGGTTTTCAGTACAGTTGTACTTTATTTTTTTATTTAATTGCACTTTCATTTTTTTTTGTACATTCAAAATAATATGGGGTGTAATACTCCATTTTGTTAAATATACTTGCACTCAAAGAAAAGCAGCTGAAATAGTAAATGTCATGTCCAAAGCACAATAAAGGGCATCTATAGTGAAATGCTCCAATCCAGACGTAATAAAAGATTAGTGCATGCTGCCTTATTCCCACCTTCCTCTGTGGCTCCGTGTTTGCACACAGTGATTTACTGCAGAGCTCCCCAATCCCCTCCCCTCTAGGGTTATTTCCCGTTCATGTGTCCGGCTGTGAATCAAACCTGTGAACTCAGCCGCTATGCGCATTAATCTCCTACACTTCACTCTTTTGTAAACAAAAAAAAACCTCGGTATGTAAGACTGTAGAGAGCAAATATCTCTGTTGTTTTGGAAACACTTGCTACATAGGAGTGGGAGGGGGTGAGTTACCCGATTGCCTTATCACTGCAGTCAATCATCTCAGTTTGACAGGCAAGAAATTGGTGAAAGCCTTTCATTCTCCTTCCCTACTTTTTCTGTTTTTAACACAGTATTTTCCAAGCATTTTAGTGAGCAGGAAAGAGTCATTGAGGACTTGCTGTAAAACTTGTGCAAGCCTACACACTACACTGGCATGCGTTGGGGATTTAATTGACAGCTCAAACAGTGGTGTATTGAAATCTTGACCTCTTTTAACTTATATATAACCGGACAGAGGAGGAAACTGAAGAAAATAAAGGTATCTGGGAGTTGGAGGGAATTATAGAACACATAGAAAGAAAGAAAAAATATACATTTTCCCACTACAGATGCCCTTTAATAGCACTAAACAGCTGTACCTCCTTCTCTTTATCTTATTAATTGTCAAGTGATAAACTTGCAAGTATCCAACTGCTGGTGAACAGACAGGACATGAAACCACATGAAATATGCATGAAGTACATGTACATTAGAATGTATAATTTTAACACTATAATGGACTATGTAGCAGTTATAAGTAAAAATGCATGTAGGAAATTTCAATTTGGTTCCACAAAAATCAGGCCTGTGGGAAATCACAGATGATTTTAATACATACGATTGTTTGGGTGGTTTGAAATATCTGTACTGCCACTTTGAAATTGCGCACGTGGACCAGGAATTATGGTTCGTGAATCGTGTGTTTGACAAATTTAAATGCATTTTAAAATTTGCATCACAACGTAACCTAGTTATCAGCAACGAATTTAGAATCAATGGGTATTTACGTTATCACCAGGATAGGGAGGTGGTTTATTAATTTATAGACCGGGAACAATTCTTATATGAATTCCTCTGTCAAAGAGATGATGATATACTGAGCCGATACATTAAACCCAGTGATTAAGGTAATTTGTTCTAAATTCATTCTCTGGCAGACCGTAGCTGCTTTAAAAGTAAATGAAGCCTAAAATGTGCAACTAAACACCAAACTCTACTATTTCCTGTTGTTTATTTATAACAGAGGTGCAACATCTCAGTAATGAAAGCTTGAATTATCCACCTGCAACACATCAACGGGCAAGCAAAATGGCTGTTATACAATATACTACAGTTATATATGGATTTATTTTGATATCCCCTGCTTGTGTTTGAAGCGGATCAGTAACCTCAACACTTGTGCATATTTTTAAAGGGATGTACACCCCAAAACTATAATTTAACCCACTACTGGCCCGACTGTGTAGTGTTAAACAATCCTTACCATACTCCTCTGCTCTTATGGTTCTCTTGCAAGTGCCTGTCCAAAGATCCAAAAAGTGAAGAGAGAGCTGTCTTTGTGTCATCCAGTCTCTACTTTTTCTTGTCCTCAGGGAGGAAACTGGCATGCAGAGGGGAGCGAGGGGAGTGCTCCCCCCAACTCCCTCCAGATGCCTTCTGGCAGCTTTTATCCTAACATTAAAAGACTTTCCCATAGTGTAGTTTATCAAACCAGTAACATGCAACATTCTTTATTTTAGAGAAACTCAAGTTTTTTGTTCTCACAGTGAAAAAACCTTTAGAACTTGAAAACGATACTTTCTTCCAGTCTTAATGGATGTTCTGTGTGTCCTCTGACATGTTCTTTTGCAAACAATGCTTAGACAGTTTATTGTATGACCCGTTAAGTATTTATGCACAGTAATTTATCCTTACAAAAGCGCCTTTTCTCCAGCGTACATAATTGTAACTTATCCAGTATGTCTTCATATTCAAGCTCCCTCATTCCCTAATATTTTGGTTGCCCTTCTCTGAACCCTTTCCATTTCCAAAATGTCCTTTTTTCCACAGGATTCCAAAACTGCACTGCATATTCCAAATGAGGCCTTACCAATGCTTGTAAAGAGGGAGAATAACATTTTTTCCCTTGAATCCATACCTCTCTTTATACAAGACAATAACATTGGCTCTGGCTGTTGCTGCCTGGCACGCTTGCTACCTTTAAGTTGTTATCCACCAAAACTACAAGATCCCTTTCCAACAGGGATTCAATAACACAGAGCCATTTAGTATAAGCAGCACAAGGATTTTAAGTCCAAATGCATCACCCTACATTTATCAACATGGTTCATTGGCAGGTTCATGGTCAGTTTAAAAAAAAAGCTGGCGAGTTTCTGCAAACAAGGAATATTGCAAGTTACTGATATTAATACATAAAGTAGAGATGATGCCCTTCATAAATTTGGTGTTTTTTTTTGCTTCCTCTGGATCGACAGTTAGGCAGGAAATGAGGATTTGCTAGAGGGTTGGACTGGATGGACGTCTGATGTCTTTATTCAACCTCAAATACTATAAACTACTCATCTGCAGCCCCCAATGTGACAATCTATCTAGATCCACCTGCAACAATTGCTGTAGCTATTAATGGCCGCATGGTAAACGGTATACATTGGATAACGTTCAACAATGGCTGTTAACAGTAAGTACAGGGATCGCCAGTCAACAATGGCTGTGTTTTACTGATTCACCGGGATCACTGATCAACATTGGCTGTTGTATTCGGTATACTACGGGATCACCGGTAACAATTTCTGTTAAATGTATTTGTCGTATTTTACTGGGTTTTTTACTTATTATTTCATGCATTTGTAACCAGAATTTAATAAGTTCTCTCCATTCTGGCACAGGGATCCGCCTCTTCCTCTGCTCAATGAGCTTTCAATAAGTTGAACATGTGCATAGTAGAAAAAGCCGAAAATCATTTGCTGTGATGACAGCCTTGATTGATTGCATGGAAGGAGGGGCCAGTTTACTCTGCCAGAATGGGGACAATATTATCCTGAATATCTGGTTAGTAATGCAGGTAATAAAGTGCTAAATATTTCAGTTAAGGTTGGGGGCAGGTAGCTGAAAAGTTTTTGTTTAAAAGTTTTAAAAAAAACAAAAATCTCTATTTACTTAATGAGCGTCTTACCCTTTTAAAAGTGTAACAAGAGGCTATGTAGTGATGTAGCTACATAGAAAATGTGTTGGAAAATATATAAAAACTGTTAATAAAAATAACTCCCAATATTTTATCTAAATTTTTTTTTTAACTTTAATCTTCTTCTACACAACAACATATCAAATATATTCTAAAGAAAATACAATATAAATAGCTTTTTGGTTAAACAGGCTACTGTCACAGTTGTAGGTTTCTTTCTTCAAGGTCAAAAGGCACAGGAACATTCCATAGGAAAATACAAACTTCAATGTCCTTCAACAATGAAACTGTTAATTACCAGGAGCTGAAATCTGAACCATTTAAAGGCAATGGGGGAACTGGGTAAACAATTTCTTCATTGTCACATAGGTTCGGCTATGACCCACAAATCCAATGACAGCTATAACACCGTCCTTCAAGATGACCCACTTACTAGATTTTCTTTGTGGAATGTAATCATTTCAATAATGGTGGAATAATCAGTGCCAGGGCGCTGCTGCTTACAGCTCCGACGAACGATATGACCAAGTCAAGTCGAGAATCAAAACAGCAACAGCACCTGAAGAGGAACAGTAAACAGGGCAAAAATAAGTATAAAGTAAAAACTATAGAACATATAAGTTTATAAAAAAACCAGTTAAGGTGAAAGTGAAGGTTCTCATTCATCCAGGTCATAGTATATCTGTTGTATTTAGTACATCAACTGGACTGGAAGTTAGTTCTTGAAGACGTTTCGCTAGTCATCCGACTGGCTTCTCAATTCAGAATGACTTATACAAGAATCTGTTGGAAAATAAAACCTGGTATTTGTGCCAATTAGCATATCACAGCAATGTGTTAAGCTAGGTACACACGATGCAATAATTCGGCCCGCCCGGTCTGCTGGGCCGAATTATGTATCTGGCAGCTTTGTGGCCGCGAGCGAACGCTGAACCGCTCGTTCGCTCCTTCCCCATTCAAATAGGCCAAACCACTCTATACTTAATAGAGATAGACAGAGAGACAGAGACAAGACAAACCGAGAGAAAGATATACAGCCAGAAAGTATAAATAGAAAGACAGAGAAATAGACAGATAGAGGTGTAGCAGAGATACACAAATCAATGGCACAGAGGCCCAGTATTCCATTTTACTGGTAGCAAAGGTTCAATTTCAGTATATATCGGAACAAACTCAAAATTTCAGTATATACTGGTAGCGAACTGTGATTTCATATATACTGATAGCAAACTGGCAATTCAGTATAATTGGGAGCAAACTGGCAATTTCAGTATATACTGGGGAGCAAACTGCAATTTCAGTATATACTGGAAGCCACTGGCAAATTCAGTATATATTGGGAGCAAACTCAAAATTTCAGTATATACTGGTAGCGAACTGTCATTTTAGTATATACTGATAGAAAACTAGCAATTTCAGTATATATGGGAACAAACTGGCAAATTCATATATACTGGGAGCAAACTGGCAATTTCAGTATATACTGGAGCAAACTGGCAATTTCAGTATATACTGTTAGCGAATTGTTATTTTCAGTATATACTGATAGCAAACTGGAATTTCAGTATATATTGGGAGCAAAGGCAATTTCAGTATACTGGGAGCAAACTGGCAATTTCAGTATATACTGTGAGCAAACTGGCAATTTCAGTATATATTGGGAGCAAACTGGCAATTTCAGTATATATTGGGAGCAAACTGTCATTTCATTACATAATGGTAGCACACTGGCAATTTCATTATATACTAGTAACCAGGGGCATTTCATCACTACTGGTAGCCATTGGCATTTCATCACATACAGGTAGCCATGGCAATTTTATCAATACTTGTAGCCATGGGCATTCACATCATACTGGTAGCCATTTCATTACATACTGGTCGTCATGGGCATTCATACATACTGGTAGCCATTAGCGTTTTATCACATGTGGGAGCCATGGGAATTTTTATCAAATACTGGTAGCCATGGGCATTTTATCATACTAGTAGCCATGGGCATTTAATCACATACTGGTAGCCATAGGCATTTTATCAGACACTGGAGCCATGGGCATTTTATTACAAATAGTAGACGGGATTTCATCACACACTGGTAGCCACGGGCCTTATACATAAGTAGACGGGCATTTCATCACACACTGGTAGCCATGGGAATCTTATACTGGTAGCCATGGCATTCATTACATATTGGTAGCCATGGGCATTACTTAACATACTGGTAGCCATGGTAATTTTATACTGGTAGCCATGGGCGTTTCTTAACATACTGGTAGCCATGGGAATTTTATACTGGTAGCCATGGGCATTTCTTAACATACTGGTATCCATGGGCATTTCATCACATGATAGTAGCCATAGGCATCCTCACACTGGTAGCATGGGCATTGTATTACAACTAGTAGCCATGGGCATTTAATACATACTGGTAGCCATAGGCATTTTATCAGACACTGGTAGCCATGGGCGTTTTTTTTTACATAATAGTAGACGGGCATTTCATCAACACATGGTAGCCATGGGAATCATACTGGTAGCCATGGGCATTTCATTAAATTATTGGTAGCCATGGGCATTACTTAACATACTGGTAGCCATGGTAATTTATACTGGTAGCTATGGGCGTTTCTAAACTACTGGTAGCCATGGTAATTATACTGGTAGCCATGGGCGTTTCTTAACATACTGGGAGCCATGGGAATTTTATACTGGTAGCCAGGGCATTTCTTAACATAATGGTATCATGGGCATTTCATCACATGATAGTAGCCATAGGCATTTCATCACACTGGTAGCCATGGGCATTTCATCACATAATGGCAGCAACTGGCTATTCATTTGTACTTGGGGAAGCTTTTACCCCAAATTCAGTGGAGCAGAAGGAGGCCGGGAATCCTTGTAGACAAGCAGAGTCAGGCGGGGGGCATTTCCCAATAGTCCTTTGTGAGCGAAGGACTACTGGAAAAAGAAGATTTGGGGCGCTTCCATCAGGTAAGGTTTAAAACATTTGGGGCACTTTGCCAAAGATCCAGGCACATGCCCCGAATGTTTTAACATAGAGACGCCACTGGTTACAGTCACGTTAAAAAGTCTTCTTTATTGTAAAAATATCTTAAAACCATCAGTGACACGGAGTACATATCACTATCACGGGCTCTATCGGGGGCCCCCTCTGATGCATTTTGTCGTTGTCCATTACTCAGGGCTTCAATTGCTAGGGCTCGTGATATGATATGCCAATCGCTGCTGCCGGTCCGGCCACTTGCTTGCTTCCTTGCACGAAAGAAACGGAAGACAAGCAGAAGGCAGCCAAGGGAACAAGGGCTGATAAGTATATTTAGAGGCTGATGGAGCTATTTAGCCCCTGTGAGATCTAGGTTTTGGGGGATCCAGTCTCCAGTAAAATTTTGTTTAGAGGTGGACATACCCTATGAGTAGGAAAGGGGAGATTAAGGCTATAGAGCTCCCTTCTCATATATGCAAATAAGGAAGAGAAATGTTTGAAATTTTACACTTTCAATGTAGGCCTGCTCACGAAGAATCAAGTAAGATTTCTTGATGCAATTTGCATGTTGCAACACAATTTAGCACAAACTACGCAAATGGTCCAGCGCTGCTGACAGACTCCAATTCTCACTGACTCTGACGCATCCCCAGTCCTTTGCATTGTGCACGCATGCCCACACAGTGCTGCAAGGGAGCGTGGATGCGTGGGGACTCAGTGAGAAGCCAGCGCGGGACTGTTCGCGGAGTTCTACCTCTCTCCTGCAAGTTTTACGAAGAATAGGAGGTAACACATAGCTCATTTCCTCCTGTTCTTCAGTAATCTGAATAAGACAAGTTTTAAAAAATGGACAAAGCCTTTACTTTACCCACCTTTGCTTCCTGTGCACAGTTCCTCCCATATTATTTCAGCCTTATTGTTTATATCCCCAGCTATTCCATTCATAATCGGCAGTCTGGAAAGATGTATCTGCCAATCACCGAGCTGTTGCCAGTCCAGCTACTTCTGTAGCTTCCGTGCGTGGGAAAGGCCCAGAAGCCAGGCAGAAGGCCGCAAGTACAAGGGCTGACAAGCACATTTAGAAACAGATCTGATAACTTAAACCTTGTGAGGTTGAGGTTTTGGGGGGCAATTTGTGAAATACAAAGTTTGTTTGGGAGTGGAAATGCCCTTAAGGAGAAGCTAAAGACATCATACAAGGCTTGTTTGAAAGGTATGAGAGCTTTGGGCTGTGTATGGAGACCACAATTACCCTTTAAAAGAAAACAAACAAAAAAAAAACAAAAACCCATTCTTGCGAGACAAACAAAATAAACAATTTTCTATTAGTCTCCAATTTTGGGTAAAAAAAGGTTATGTTTGGACATTTCTGTTATTAACTGATCAAAGAAATGGTGTTTTAGGCCAATGTGATGTCAAATCTGAACAATGGATTCTCATTAGCTTTAGAAAATAATGGGCGAGAGTATGAATGTGATCTCAGTCTGAGTGACAAATCACCATTTTTTTTCTAAGAGGCTAAATAAAGAGGTTTGCTTACAGTAGGAAAATAAATCCTCTTAAGGCCAAACGGATCCTATAAATGGTTTTATTGTAAGATGGTTTTGTGTTATGCTATTTTGCAAAACTGCATAATATTTTGAACTTAAAGTTGGCATATCCATTGTTGTAACTAGGATATCCATTTTAATAACACGATATATAGAACAGAGAATTCTGGGTAATTTACATGGACCATGGTAGCCATTAGGATCGGTTATACCTTCTAAAGGTATTTACAATATATACTTAAGTAAACTGACCCAAGGATAAACCGAGACACCCACTTTTACCTCTAAAAAGGAGTAAAAGGATTGACTGAGTATAAACCGAGGGTAGAAATTATGACCACTACAGCCTTCTGATTCCGTATTTTGGAGACTTTAGTTGCCCTTAAATAAAACAGCAGAATCCCATACAGTAATAGCCAAATTCATTATAGCTATTACTGTAGGAATTTCTGTATGGGATTCTGCTGTCTATTTAAACGGCAACTAAAGCCTCAAAACAAACAGAATCAGAAGGCGCAATAGATATCATCCTCCTTCTGATTCTGCATTGTTTTTAGGCTTTAGTTGCCGGTAAATGAACATCAGAAGTCCCATACAGTAATAGCCATACTGTATTTGGCTATTACTATAAGGGAATTCCTATGTCCATTTTAAAGGCAATTAGCTTCATTCTTGGAACTCCAGGTGTTTGGAAACTACAACTCCCAGATGCTTTAGTGTGTTGGTGGTGTAGTTTCCAAACATCTGCAGATGGCAAGGAATAGCCACTGCAGGAATACTGTGCCTTCCCCCTTTCTGAAAGTCCCAGTTGCCTTCTCCTACCTGCTCCACACGTTCCCTGGATCCATGCTCCACTTTCCTCTGCTGGCTGATGTCACTACTGGCGCTGCCTCCCTTCGGCGCCGAGTAGTGACGTCAGTCAGCAGAGGATGTGGAGCATGCGGCCGCCGGAGCAGGTAAGTCTTTGACTCGAGTATAAACCGAGACTCGATTTTCAGGCTATATTTTTAGCCTGAAAATCTCGGTTTATACTCGAGTATATACAGTAATAGCATTCCATGAGTAAAGCACAACCAGAAAGCCTATTACCTCTTAGAAGGTATATCTTTTTTAAAAGGGCTACTGGGTTAAATGGAATCTACCCATAAATCTCTCCTCCCTATTGCATATGAGAAGGGAGCACTAGCTTTTAAAGGGCATCTATAGTGGGAAAATGGAACCTTTTTTTCTTTCTTTCCATGTGTTTCATAATTCCCCACAGCCCCCAGAGTGTCATCAACTTTTTTCAGGTCCCTCTCTGTCCTGAGATACACCAGTTAGAAGAATACGTGATTGCATCTCTACTCCTACTTGGACTGTCAATCAAATCCCTGTGACTTGATCCCCCCTCCCTCTGTAATAAAACATAGAGATAACAGCATTAGCAGGGGGAAGAAAGGTAGCTTTGATGTTAGATATAAGGCTGCCCTTGACCCCCCTTCTTAATAGCTTTCACTGATTGATGATGGGTCACAAAGAGAGAGATTGTAAACTGTACTGATCTCCTTCTTCTGTGCTCCAGGACAGCTACTTTCTATTGGCCACTGTGCGTGGGTGTGTTTTTCAGGTGTTGAACTTTTAACTCCTATGCACATAAAAAGCTTGTCGGTTAGCCGGAGTGAGACATGGAGGAGGTAACGAGGGGAGGGAGAAGGGGGGAATGCTGCACATAGATCTGACACCATGGTTAAACAGAGTCACGTGACAGATATAGGATTAAGGCAGCACAGAGTACATGAATTTAACTTTGCAAAGGGGCAATGTGTTTTTTTTTCACTATAGATGCCCTTAAGTAGGTACACACGATACAATAATTCGGCCGTCATTTCAGGTTTGGTCGGTCAGGCCGAATTATAGTATAGTGGCTTTTTGCGGCCGCGACCAATCACCGACTTTTGTTTATCCTAATCGAACGACCGAAACGACAGGTCGGAAAATCACAACCCATTGTGCGGTCCTCTATGCAGTCCTTCCTCCTGGCGCATCAGTCGAAGCCTTGAACGGTCAGTCGGAGGAAAGACTGTATAGTGTGTACCTAGCTTTACATTAAAGTTACTACTTAATTAGTCATATAGAACCAGTCATAAATATAGTTACCCAATACTCATTAATAAACGTCCCTTAAATATAAACAGACATGCCAAAGAGAGGGAACAATGAAGCAGAAAGCTTCACCCTTCAAACCTCTCGGTCATAGAGCCCATAAAAGGGAGTGATAACTAGTTAGTTAAAAAAAGAACCTAGACTGTCGGTCAAATAGTGGTATAAACAATACATATGAACTACCATAAATATGGATAGGGTATACACATAATAACTGAAGAATATCGCCCCCTCCCATAATAAAATGTAGAGACATAAACACCATATCTGAAAGTAAAATAGAATAAGACAGCGCATTGGATGTGATTTACAGAAGGCACTTTTCATCAAATGCGGCTGACAGACATCGGTTGCTGGCAGCAAACACCGCCACGATTTTTCGCCCAGATCAACTGGTATACGGAAACTATCGGGCATAGGAGCACTCACTAAACATTAATAATTTAATGACAAAGCAAGCACAGATAAATATGTGAGTACCACCATTTTACTTGTCTCAAATTGTAGTTTCAGAAAGTGTAAAGTCGTTTCAGTGAGTATAGTGACCATTTAAACCTTTTTCTCTTGTGGCTCCCATCCTCTGGAATTCTATTCCCCTCTCTCCTTATCAAGAAACCTCAATAAACAAGTTTCAATCTAACCTCTCATCCTATCTCTCTGAGCACCCTCACAGCATAAGACTGTTAAAAACGGCACCATTTATTACTATTTTTTTGTTTGTTTTCTTAAGCCATTCAGAGGTGGATTTGCTGTGTGTTTTTGGGTCATTGTCCTGCTGCAGCACCCAAGATCGCTTCAGCTTGAGTTGACGAACAGATGGCCGGACTTCTCCTTCGGTAGAATTCATGGTTCCCTATCACAGCAAGCCTTCCAGGTCCTGAAGCAGCAAAACAACCCCAGACCATCACACTACCACCACCATATTTTACTGTGGGTATGAGTTCTTTTGCTGAAGCTGTGTTACTTCTACGCCAGATGTAACGGGACACGCACCTTCCAAAAAGTTCAACTTTTGTCTCGTCGGTCCACAGGTATTTTCCCAAAAGTCTTGGCAATCATTGAGATTTTTTAGCAAAATTGAGACAGCCTTAATGTTCTTTTTGCTTAAAAGTGGTTTGCGCCTTGGATATCTGCCATGCAGGCCGTTTTTGCCCAGTCTCTTTTCGTGAACACTGTCGTGAACACTGACCTTAATTGAGGCAAGTGAGGCCTGCAGTTCTTTAGATGTTGTCCTGGGGTCTTTTGTGGTCTCTCGGATGAGTTTTCTCTGCGCTCTTGGGGTAATTTTGGTCGGCCGGCCACTCCTGGGGAGGTTCATCACTGTTCCATGTTTTTGCCATTTGTGGATAATGGCTCTCACTGTGGTTCGCTGGAGTCCCAAAGCTTTAGAAATGGCTTTATAACCTTTACCAGACTGATAGATCTCAATTAAGTTATTTTTTAACTTATTTTATAAGGGGGGCAATCACTTTTTCACACAGGGCCATGTAGATTTGGAGTTTTTTTCTCACTAAATAATAAAAACCATCATTTAAAACTGCATTTTGTGTTCAATTATGTTATCTTTGACTAATAGTTAACGGTTTTTGATGAGCAGAAACATTTAAGTGTGACAAACATGCAAAAGAATAAGAAATCAGGAATGGGGCAAATAGTTTTTCACACCACTGTATATATATATTTACTGTCCCCCTTGTACTGCTTTTTGTATTCTATATTATACATCGCTGCGTCCCCAAATAAACATATACATACATACAATATAGACACATCATTTAAACAATAATGATTTTTTAACTGAACTTCCCCTAAAGTTCTAGTTTGAAAGCTTATTGTTTCCTTTGCCTAAGCATACTACCATGTATTACTGTTTAGTGTATTAAAAATACCAAGTGCAGCACTGTAGTTAAAGATATACACAAATACAGAGCCATTTAATCAACAGGGATGATTAATAGAAAGCTGATATCGGCTATGCACCTAAGGGTTAACGTGCCTTTAAGAGCAATGTTTCAGTGGTGCGCAAAAAGAGGGTCACACAACCACTGCACCAAGCTGATAGTGGACGTTAAAGATTGGGAATGGGTTCACTCCATTAGCGATGTAAAGAGAGGCACATTGTCTTAAAGGGACAAAATAGAGCCATAACAGCTCTATATACATTGCCCCTAATAGTTGTCACTTGTATCTCAAATATCACTTTTATATAGTTACTAGCAAAAGTGTGCCCGTTGGTGCACAATGGAAATTATGAGTGTGTATGTTTTGCTATGTGTGGATATAGTGGATATAGAATCTTTACACAGGTATATTTTAAACTGTTACTCAGACAGTCACCAGCTTCCAGAGGAACCAAATAGGATAATCCTGCAGGTCAAAGTAGACCCAGGCATTCCTGCCACACTGTATGGTTGAAACTAAACATGCTAGGTTAATACTTATTAGTATTCACCACGGCAAGTGGTGATAGTACATCATATAACAGAAGGTACCTCACAGCATCATGTTATTATAATAGCATTGCCCTACTAATCTAACATATAAACAAACATTTCTCATTCCCAGATTACCTAAAGAAATGGATTTATCCTTTATATTCTTTTATACAGATCTATTTGAAAAAAAATTGCTTCAGAACATTTTTTAATAACTGATAACGGCTTTTTATTTCAGTATTACAATAAAACCTTGGTATACCTGCCTGGCTGTACCACTAAGCTAAAGGCTAAGGACTTGCAATTGAGCACCTTCATCCCAACCATTAATAATGGCTGCCTTTTTAAATTGTTCTACCCAATCAGTCCACTCCCTAGTTACCCCATCAAATGAATCAGGTTTAAAAATAGGTTTGGCAATTGGGCCTGGTAGAGCTACTGAGTCTAATTGGGGCATTTCTTCTGCAGGTACAAGGACAGGAGGATTTAAATCAATACATTCAGCAGACTCCGTAGTTTAATACAGAGAACAAATATACAGAGAAAACAGGGAGAATAAATAGTATTACCAGCACCGCTACCACCAATTTGTACCAGATCATTGCTTGGAAGGATTATGGGTAGCATGGCACACAGTGTGTTACTCTGGTGGTCTGGCACAAAGCAGACAGTGCACAATAACAGGTTCCCCACACAATATATGCAGTAATTAGGGGTGTTCCTGTCTATGGTGCACCACTTTATATATTGACCAGGCCTGTATATTGTGTGTCCTTGTAAGTTGGTGTACACTTATCTGTTGCCTCAGAGCTTGCATCCAACAAGGTAAATTGTCTGTCCAGTGATCTGTCCTCCAAACAGGTGGTAACAGGATCTTATACACAGGCTCTTAAACACAGGGTCTTCTACACAGATCTTCTACACAGGATCTTATACACAGGATCTGGTGTTGGTTGCATTCCATATCTCTCCAAAGCACACACCACAACTTTCATCACTTTCCTCCTAGCCATAGAGAGCAGGGATATCTTGTCTTTTATCACTCACTGACACCACCTGCAGGCTGGAGGTGGTATATAAGGAGCCTTGGTGTATATGTCCATTACAATACACATCCCATCCTGTGTAGCAGACAGAAACTTTTTTTGGATTACACTTCCTTTCATATGGAGCAGACCCAGGGTTGTGGTTTAACCTCCTAATTTGACCATTCCATGTTGAAATAGGGATCTCAGCTGTGTAAGTAAGTTTATGTATTTTGTATATTTTGTGTTGTACCGATTATAAGTCAGTGCTTTACTTTATATACATTTACTAATGGTCATTTAAATGGTAATAGTGAGATAGTACACACATACATATACACCTTTCCTATATGAAATATCCTATACCCCCACCTCATTGGTAGCCTCTAAAAACAGATTCAGAAAATTCTGCAGGATCCACAGATTTTTAAAATCAGAAGTTCCAAATTGGAACCAGGTTCGTTTTGAAACCAGATCTCTTATGAATATAGGGATCGTTTTGAATTTGAGAGTAAAGAAGTGATAAACTTTGAACACATTTTTGTAACAATTCTTTAATTAAATATAGAACAGAATGGAAATACATCGATTTGTGCACATTTGTAAAAAATAGGTAATAAAAGGTTTAACAATACATAAATTGAAATTGGTTGGCAGGTAAAAGCTTTTGTCATTTATGCATTTACAAAAAAATTCTATTTTTCATTAATTTGACCCACAATTATTAAAATCACCCACAGCATTGTTACAAAAAAAGAATGACAAACCTATTTCAGATGATCTGTGTTTGGGTGCATTGCCTTCTTTCCATCCTTTATGCTCGTGTGAAAAAAATTGTGGCAAGAAAAATGGCTTCCTACAAATACTTACAGTATTTTATTGACAAGTTGATGTGTTTGATGCAACATATCTACAGAAATACAGTCTGCACGGCAGAAAAGCAATTACAGGATAGAAAATGTTATAACTCTAGATTTTATTCTAGTATTAAAGGGTGTAGAAATGTCTTCCTTTTATATGATGCTTAAGTGTACTCAGATTTTAGTTAGACATTTTATAATTCACTTTTTGGAGGAGAAAGCAAAATAGCCACGGTCTTGTATAGTATACATATGGGTAGCTTAAAGGGCATGTCCACCCCCAAAACTAAAATTTAAATTTCTCAACCTCAGTAAGGACTGACGCATGCGCAGGGGAGCCCTTTCCCCCCTCCCTCCCACCATCCGGATCCATCCTCTGCTGTGGCACCTAGTGTGAAAGCCTTTGGACATTAGGTAGGTAGCGCCTGCCCACCCCCAACTGCCAAAAATATTTCTTCAAAAAAATGTTTAGATCGATACTTACAGCCCCTTCTCTCTCGCGGCATCTCCATTGAGATGCCTCTCAGCCAATCACAGATGCAGCTGCTGATCTGGCCCGTTTGCCGGGAGGAGACAGCGTGGGAGTGTAAGGGATGTTAGTATCTAAACATTTTTTTGAAGAAATATTTTGGCAGATCATTTTCAGGATGCCCTTTAAGGTAAAGTCTACCTGCCGGATTAATGCAGAACCCAAGCAAGACCCACCAAAGCCCAAGAATGTAATACTAACCTAGTTTACATATGCTGCTAAAGGAAGATATTCCTACTGATGTTTGTCACCCATTGTTTTTTGTTCTCTGGTCCTTTTAGGTAAAGTAACTTTCAACTTAGAATAACTGCCATGACTGCATGCTAGACCCAAGCCACCCTCTGTGCATGTGCAAGCTCCTTGTGAGCTAATACAGCTTTAAGAGGCGTCACCTGGTCTGAAGGGGTGTAAGCTGCATCTGTAAACCAGGTAAGTATTGCAATCTTGGGATTTCATAGAGATTTTAGGTTAGGAGGTGGAAATGCCCTTTAAGAATGAGTTGTGGTCCATACACACTGACCTACTGTTCTCCAAAACCCTGAGTATTCCATTTTAACATTCACAAAATACTATAGAGTACAGTAGGATAAATTAAAAGAAATAAATATTTATTTTCAAAAACCCCAATATAACCCAGCAAAGCTAACAAGAACCCCAATGGATCCAGAGTATATTTCCCCAATATCTGCCTGTGAACTCTTAAAAGCAGATCCTGAAATAATCAGGTTCATTTTGTCTGGGAACAAATTAGGACCATTTACAAAATATTCACAGTGGCACCTGAACCACTGACCTTATGGAGAAATTTCAATTTTACTGTGACCATGTGAATCCAAGCTTTAACTTTAGAAAATACTAACATGGCTGTACTAAACACAAGACTTTCCAATATGGATGATTAGCTCTTATCTAGATAACAATTTTTACTTTGTTTCTTTAAGCCTTGGCAAACAAAATTTCCATAATTAATTTAGCAATTAATTTAAATGCTATTTTTGTATATTTGCCTACAAACAAAAGCATTCTGCAGCATACATCTGAATGAATCGATAATTAGCAAGGCAGCATTGTAGATTTGCTGCCTTGTCATCTTTTGCATGCCATATGCAAAGAATCCTTTGTTGCCAAGAAGCCATTACAGTAGTCTCCAGCATCCTTCTGCATTGCTTACCAATTAGCAATCTAGCAAGGGTATTTTAAAGTATTCTGACTGCACCCATAGCTGACAACTACTTTTCTTTTTAATTGTGAATCACAGCAACCCTGATTTGGGTGAACTCTTTCTAATTAGAGATCCGTCTTGGACCTGAAATCCGAACATTCCGTGTGAAACCAGGCGGATAGTTCGGTTTTTGGGACATCGGACCGTATTTTCGAGGGTTACCTCGAACGTTCGGAAACCCTCGAAAATATGGTCCAAACCCTCGAAAGTAAATTCTGTTTTCGGATCTTCAAATTTTCTGGAGTTACGTACAGTAAATCCAAAAACAGAACAAAACATATGAGTTTCGGCCATCTCTATTTGTAACTAGAGATGTTCGAAACCTGCGAGTTCCTAAAATGGATTTTTACCCGGGTCGGAATTAAAAAATCTGAAAGTTCTGATTAAATTTAAGGTATAAATAGTAATAGTAAGGGAAATGGTCCAGGGAAGCTATTCTAGAATTTTACATCACATTATTTATAATTTTTTAATATAAAAATCATGGGCTCTCATATTCGATATTTCTAACACATGGCCCTGTAAATTCCACAGTTTTATATATATTCGATTTTGAAAATTCAATAATTATCGATAATCGGAAAAGTTTAGTGATCGGAAAAACCCGAGAGTTCCGTCAGTTCAGAGACTGAACTGGACTTCATCTCTATCTCTAACATCCACTATAAAAGGGCATGTCAACCCCCAAAACTAAAATTTAACCCCATACTGGCACCACTGTGTAGTTTAAAAAAATCCTTACCTTACAACACTGCTCATTAAGGTGCTCCAAAGTCCACGTAAGTGCCGGTTTCTTCCTCAACCTCAACAAAATCTGAGGCATGCGCAGGGGAGCCGCCCCCATCCGGATCCATCCTCTGCAGCTGTGGCACCTAGCGTGAAATGCAGCCAATCACAGGCGCGGCTGCCGGTCTGGCCCTTTTGGGACCTCCAAACAGGGAGCCAGGAGGAAATGCTGCGGAAGTGTAAGGGCTGTAAGATAAACAGATCCAAAAGGTTGCTCCGCACACTACTCACATCCACTTTAGTAGTCTTCCTGCTGGGTGCCTGCTGATATACCTAAGCCATCGGTATAAGATCCATATATAAGCAAATTATCAGCGCACACCAGACTTATACATGGTGTTTATTCACACACGTGACAAAATGGCACCTTGTTCAGACTTGTACGATGTACGTATCGATCTAAACATTTTTTAGATTCAATTTATCAGCAGTTGGGGTGGGCAGGGGGTACCTTACACTAAAAGTTAATTTTCAGGGTGGACATGTCATTTAAAAAAAACTTGCCAATAAAAGAAAGCTTGATACCCGCAGAGACAGCAACAGAGCATTGTGCAAAAAAATAAAACAATAAAACCCAGGTCTTATTTTACAGACAAAATAAAATGTATTTGTCTGTACATCAATAATGCGAACACGTGGTTGAAACCCAAGTGTATTTTGCCACCTCTAATTAAGAGGGATATATAGTCAGTTTCTTGTATAGCGGCCTCTTTATAAACTGATAGGATGTTGATCCTAAGGCTCGGCACACTCCATACAGGATCGCATGATCGCCCGTGTTTTTCCGATGCATCTGAATGTCAATTCGACATGTTGACGGCGGCCGTCCAAAAAAGACATCCAATATTTTGGGCCAATTGACTGATACACTGCAATGTTGGTCGAATATTGGATGGTGTGTACCCAGCTTAAGTTAAATTATAAGATCAAGCTTTTAAAACCAAATGACCACAAGATAAAATAACAAAAGAATCCATTTAACCAAGACACAAAAAAATTAATTGTAAGGTGCAAGTGATGCCCTGGTCTGATTAAATGGCATGTATACCATTAAAAAATAAAACTGGCAAGTTATAATTTATTTTCCCCTAATCCCAACTGCTATTTTTTATTACATGAATTTCTAGCCAGATATTTAATTATTTAAGTATTTTTAAGTATTACCCCTGTCCTTTCCCTCTCTTGTCAAGGGTTGCCTCCCCCTGCTCAATGAGCTTTTAGAACTTGAGCATGTGCAGAATAGGCAGCAGGTGAAACAGCAATCAAAAATTGGCTGACATAATTGGGCAATAATTATCCTTAAAGGGGAAGTTCAGTGCAAATGCATGTGCTTTTAAGAAAAAAGAGCAGTCATTTTCAAACCCAATGATGTTAACCTGCCCATTCAGCATTGTGTCTGTGTATAAATAAATGCAACCGAAATACTGACTTCCTGTTTGCAGGACCCCTAGTAGAGACCGTTATGGTCTTGCCCTTGACCCAGCCCCTGGGTTGATTCAGTTGCTCAGTAGAGATCTGAGCATGTTTGACACATCCAACAGCCAATCAGTAGAAATTACTGTTAGGAACATTCCAAGGAAGTGGTGCATTCTGGGAAGAAGAAGGACCGTTAGAACCTGGAATGTCAGCTCACTAATGTCAACAGCAGGGAATAGCAAAGGGTATGAAATCAACTGATTTTTCAAAATGGGAGAGAATATGTAGAATAACTAGATATGTATAATACTAACCAAAAATTTTTAAAATATTGATATTTTCCACTGAACTAATACATCTAATCATGTGCTGAAAACAGTATATTGGTTGGAATTTGGGACAGGTATAAGACAAGTGACCAGTTTTTTGTTTTAAGGCTAGACATGCCCTTTATAGGACTTTACCTTTAAAGTACATATATACTGTGGGTGGATACATAAACAGCCTGGTTCACCCCGAATTTGTCTTTAATTGAAAGTTTACTTTGTCTGACACTCCCAACTACACCCCCACTTCAGTCTGGGATCAGTCTAGTGGTAAGACACATTTTCAGAGCACCTCTTCTGACTGGTTAGGCCCGAGGCAAAAATTTGTGTGAAGCTAGACTTGTCCAGGGATTGAAACTTAATAATAAAGATTCCGTGAGATTAATGGTAAACCCAGGGGTAAGGTCTTCCCTCTGTGTACTTTAAAAGGGAGATATAAAATGGGTTTCTCAGTACAGTTGTACTTTATTTTTTTATTTAATTTGCACTTTCATTTTTTTTTGTACATTCAAAATAAATATGGGGTGTAATACTCCATTTTGTTAAATACATACTTGCACTCAAAAGAAAAGCAGCTGAAATAGTAAATGTCATGTCCAAAGCACAATAAAGGGCATCTATAGTGAAATGCTCCAATCCAGACGTAATAAAAGATTAGTGCATGCTGCCTTATTCCCACCTTCCTCTGTGGCTCCGTGTTTGCACACAGTCTGATTTACTGCAGAGCTCCCCAATCCCCCTCCCCTCTAGGGTTATTTCCCGTTCATGTAGTCCGGCTGTGAATCAAACCTGTGAACTCAGCCGCTCATGCGCATTAATCCTCCTACACTTCACTCTTTTGTAAACAAAAAAAAACCTCGGTATGTAAGACTGTAGAGAGCAAATATCTCTGTTGTTTTGGAAACACTTGCTACATAAGGAGTGGGAGGGGGTGAGTTACCCGATTTCTGCCTTATCACTGCAGTCAATCATCTCAGTTTGACAGGCAAGAAATTGGTGAAAGCCTTTCATTCTCCTTCCCTTTACTTCTGTTTTTAACACAGTATTTTCCAAGCATTTTAGTGAGCAGGAAAGAGTCATTGAGAGACTTGCTGTAAAACTTGTGCAAGCCTACACACTACACTGGCATGCTGTTAGGGGATTTAATTGACAGCTCAAACAGTGGTGTATTGAAATCTTGACCTCTTTTAACTTATATATAACCGGACAGAGGAGGAAACTGAAGAAAATAAAGGTACTCTGGGAGTTGGAGGGAATTATAGAACACATAGAAAGAAAGAAAAAATATTACATTTTCCCACTACAGATGCCCTTTAATTAGCACTAAACAGCTGTACCTCCTCTCTTCTATCTTATTAATTGTCAATGTGATAAACTTGCAAGTAATCCAACTGCTGGTGAACAGACAGGACATGAAACCACATGAAATATGCATGAATGTACATGTACATTAGAATGTATAATTTTAACACTATAATGGACTATGTAGCAGTGTTAATAAGTAAACTGCATGTAGGAAATTTCAATTTCGGTTCCACAAAAATCAGGCCTGTGGGAAATCACAGATGATTTTAATACATACGATTGTTTGGTTGGTTTGAAATATCTGTACTGCCACTTTGAAATTGCGCCACGTGGACCAGGAATTATGGTTCGTGAATCGTGTGTTTGACAAATTTAAATGCATTTTAAAATTTTGCATCACAACGTAACCTAGTTATCAGCAAACGAAATTTAGAATCAATGGGTATTTACGTTATCACCAGGATTAGGGAGGTGGTTTATTAAATATTATAGACCGGGAACAATTCTTATCTATGAATTTCCTCTGTCAAAGAGATGATGATATACTGAGCCGATACATTAAACCCAGTGATTAAGGTAATTTGTTTCTAAATTCATTCTCTGGCAGACCGTAGCTGCTTTTTAAAAGTAAATGAAGCCTAAAATGTGCAACTAAACACCAAACTCTACTATTTCCTGTTGTTTATTTATAACAGAGGTGCAACATCTCAGTAATGAAAGCTTGAATTATCCACCTGCAACACATCACCGGGCAAGCAAAAATGGCTGTTATACAATATACTACGTTATATATGGATTTATTTTCTGATATCCCCTGCTTGTGTTTGAAGCGGATCAGTAACCTCAACACTTGTGCATATTTTTAAAGGGCATGTCTACACCCAAAACTATAATTTAACCCACTACTGGCCCGACTGTGTAGTGTTAAACAATCCTTACCATACTCCTCTGCTCCTTATGGTTCTCTTGCAAGTGCCTGTCCAAAGATCCAAAAAGTGAAGAGTAGGAGCTGTCTTTGTGTCATCCAGTCTCTACTATTTTCTTGTCCTCAGGGAGGAAACTGGCATGCAGAGGGGAGCGAGGGGAGTGCTCCCCCCCAACTCCCTCCAGATGCCTTCTGGCAGCTTTTATTCCTAACATTAAAAGACTTTCCCATAGTGTAGTTTATCAATACCAGTAACATGCAACATTCTTTATTTTAAGAGAAACTCAAGTTTTATTGTTCTCACAGTGAAAAAACCTTTAGAACTTGAAAACGATACTTTCTTCCAGTCTTAATGGATGTCTGTGTGTCCTCTGACATGTTCTTTTTGCAAACAATGCCTTAGACAGTTTATTGTATGACCCGTTAATGTATTTATGCACAGTAATTATATCCTTACAAAAGCGCCTTTTCTCCAGCGTACATAATTGTAACTTATCCAGTATGTCTTCATATTCAAGCTCCCTCATTCCCTTAATTATTTTGGTTGCCCTTCTCTGAACCCTTTCCATTTCCAAAATGTCCTTTTTTTCCACAGGATTCCAAAACTGCACTGCATATTCCAAATGAGGCCTTACCAATGCTTTGTAAAGAGGGAGAATAACATTTTTTCCCCTTGAATCCATACCTCTCTTTATACAAGACAATAACATGCTGGCTCTGGCTGTTGCTGCCTGGCACTGCTTGCTACCTTTAAGTTTGTTATCCACCAAAACTACAAGATCCCTTTCCAACAGGGATTCACATAACACAGAGCCATTTATAGTATAAGCAGCACAAGGATTTTAAGTCCAAAATGCATCACCCTACATTTATCAACATTGGTTCATTGGCAGGTTCATTGGTCAGTTTAAAAAAAAAGCTGGCTGAGTTTCTGCAAACAAGGAATATTGCAAGTTACTGATATTAATACATAAAGTAGAGATGATGCCCTTCATAAATTTGGTGTTTTTTTTTTGCCTTCCTCTGGATCGACAGTTAGGCAGGAAATGAGGATATTGCTAGATGGGTTGGACTGGATGGACGTCTGGATGTCTTTATTCAACCTCAAATACTATAAACTACTCTCATCTGCAGCCCAATGTGACAATCTATCTAGATCCACCTGCAACAATTGCTGTAGCTATTAATGGCCGACATGGTAAACGGTATACAATTGGATAACCGTTCAACAATGGCTGTTATACAGTATTGTACAGGGATCGCCAGTCAACAATGGCTGTGTTTTACTGTATTCTACCGGGATCACTGATCAACATTGGCTGTGTTATTCGGTATACTACTGGGATCACCGGTCAACAATTTCTGTTAAATGTATTTTACGTGTATTTTACTGGGTTTTTTTACTTAATTATTTCATGCATTTGTAACCAGATATTTAATAAGTTCTCTTCCATTCTGGCACAGGGATCCGCCTCTTCCCTCTGCTCAATGAGCTTTCAATAAGCTTGAACATGTGCATAGTAGAAAAAGCCGAAAATCATTTGCTGTGATGACAGCCTTGATTGATTGCATGGAAGGAGGGGCCAGTTTACTCTGCCAGAATGGGGACAATAATTATCCTTGAATATCTGGTTAGTAATGCAGGTAATAAAGTGCTAAATATTTCAGTTAAGGTTGGGGGCAGGTAGCTGAAAAGTTTTTGTTTTAAAAGTTTTTAAAAAAACAAAAATCTTCTATTTACTTAATGACGCGTATACCCTTTTAAAAGTGTAACAAGAGGCTATGTAGTGATGTAGCTACATAGAAACTGTGTTGGAAAATATATAAAACTGTTAATAAAATAAACTTCCCAATATTTTATCTAAATTTTTTTTTTTAACTTTTAAATCTTCTTCTACACAAAACATATCAAATATATTCTAAAGAAAATACAATATAAATAGCTTATTTTGGTTAAACAGGCTACTGATCACAGTTGTAGAGTTTTCTTTCTTCAAGGTCAAAAGGCACAGGAAACATTCCATAGGAAAATACAAACTTCAATGTCCTTCCAACAATGAACTGTTAATTACCAGGAGCTGAATATCTGAACCATTTAAAGGCAATGGGGGAACTGGGTAAACAATTTCTTCAATTGTCACATAGGTTCCGGCTATGAATCCCACAAATCCAATGACAGCTATAACAACGTCCTTCAAGATGACCCACTTACTTAGATTTTCTTTGTGGAATGTAATCATTTCAACTAATGGTGGAATAATCAGTGCCAGGGCGCTGCTGCTTACAGCTCCGACGAACGATATGACCAAGTCAAGTCGAGGAATCAAAACAGCAACAGCACCTGAAGAGGAACAGTAAACAGGGCAAAAATAAGTATAAAGTAAAACTATAGAACATATAAGTTTATAAAAAACCCAGTTAAGGTGAAAGTGAAGGTTCTCATTCATCCAGGTCATAGTATATCTGTTGTATTTAGTTACATCAACTGGACTGGAAGTTTAGTTCTTGAAGACGTTTCGCTAGTCATCCGACTGGCTTTCTCAATTCAGAATGACTTATACAAGAATCTGTTGGCAATAAATAACCTGGTATTTGTGCCAATTAGCATATCACAGCAATGTGTTAAGCTAGGTACACACGATGCAATAATTCGGCCCGCCCGGTCTGCTGGGCCGAATTATTGTATGGCAGCTTTTTGTGGCCGCGAGCGAACGCTGACCGCTCGTTCGCTCCTTCCCCATCTCAAATAGGCCACACCCACTCTATACTTAATAGAGATAGACAGAGAGACAGACAGACATAGACAAACCGAGAGAAAGATATACAGCCAGAAAGTTATAAATAGAAAGACAGAGAAATAGACAGATAGAGGTGTAGCCAGAGATACACAAATCAATGGCACAGAGGCCCAGTATTCCATTTTACTGGTAGCAAAGGTTCAATTTCAGTATATACTGGTAACAAACTCAAAATTTCAGTATATACTGGTAGCGAACTGTGATTTTCATTATATACTGATAGCAAACTGGCAATTTCAGTATATATTGGGAGCAAACTGGCAATTTCAGTATATACTGGGAGCAAACTGGCAATTTCAGTATATACTGGAAGCAAACTGGCAATTTCAGTATATATTGGGAGCAAACTCAAAATTTCAGTATATACTGGTAGCGAACTGTCATTTTCAGTATATACTGATAGAAAACTAGCAATTTCAGTATATATTGGGAACAAACTGGCAAATTCAGTATATACTGGGAGCAAACTGGCAATTTCAGTATATACTGGGAGCAAACTGGCAATTTCAGTATATACTGTTAGCGAATTGTTATTTTCAGTATATACTGATAGCAAACTGGCAATTTCAGTATATATTGGGAGCAAACTGGCAATTTCAGTATATACTGGGAGCAAACTGGCAATTTCAGTATATACTGTGAGCAAACTGGCAATTTCAGTATATATTGGGAGCAAACTGGCAATTTCAGTATATATTGGGAGCAAACTGTCATTTTCATTACATAATGGTAGCACACTGGCAATTTCATTATATACTAGTAACCAGGGGCATTTCATCACCTACTGGTAGCCATTGGCATTTCATCACATACAGGTAGCCATGGCAATTTTATCACATACTTGTAGCCATGGGCATTTCATCCTATACTGGTAGCCATTTCATTACATACTGGTCGTCATGGGCATTTCATTACATACTGGTAGCCATTAGCGTTTTATCACATGCTGGTAGCCATGGGAATTTTTATCACATACTGGTAGCCATGGGCATTTTATTACATACTAGTAGCCATGGGCATTTAATCACATACTGGTAGCCATAGGCATTTTATCAGACACTGGTAGCCATGGGCATTTTATTACATAATAGTAGACGGGCATTTCATCACACACTGGTAGCCACGGGCATTTTATTACATAATAGTAGACGGGCATTTCATCACACACTGGTAGCCATGGTACTTTAATACTGTACCATGGGCGTTTCTTGAAAAATATACTGGTAGCCATGGGCATTTCTTAACATACTGGTAGCCATGGGCATTTCATCACATGATAGTAGCCATAGGCATTTCCTCACACTGGTAGCCATGGGCATTGTATTACATACTAGTAGCCATGGGCATTTAATCACATACTGGTAGCCATAGGCATTTTATCAGACACTGGTAGCCATGGGCGTTTTTTTTTACATAATAGTAGACGGGCATTTCATCACACACTGGTAGCCATGGGAATCTTATACTGGTAGCCATGGGCATTTCATTACATATTGGTAGCCATGGGCATTACTTAACATACTGGTAGCCATGGTAATTTTATACTGGTAGCCATGGGCGTTTCTTAACATACTGGTAGCCATGGTAATTTTATACTGTAGCATGGGGCGTTCTTAACATAATGGTTAGCCATGGAATTTTATACTGGTAGCCATGGGCATTTCTTAACATACTGGTATCCATGGGCATTTCATCACATGATAGTAGCCATAGGCATTTCATCACACTGGTAGCCATGGGCATTTCATCACATAATGGCAGCAAACTGGCTATTTCATTTGTACTTGGGGAAGCTTTTACCCCAAATTCAGTGGAGCAGAAGGAGGCCGGGAATCCTTGTAGACAAGCAGAGTCAGCGCAGGGGGGCAGTTCCCAATAGTCCTTTGTGAGCTGCAAGGACTACTGGAAAAAGAAGATTTGGGGCGCTTCCATCAGGTAAGTTTGATAAAACATTTGGGGCACTTTGCCAAAGATCCAGGGCACATGCCCCGAATGTTTTAACATAGAGACGCCACTGGTTACAGTCACGTTAAAAAGTCTTCTTTATTGTAACAATATCTTAAAACCATCAGTGACACGGAGGTACATATCACTATCACGGGCTCTACTCGGGGGCCCCCTCTGATGCATTTTGTCGTTGTCCATTACTCAGAGGCTTCAATTGCTAGGGCTCGTGATATTGATATGCCAATCGCTGCTGCCGGTCCGGCCACTTGCTTGCTTCCTTGCACAGAAAAGACACGGAAGACAAGCAGAAGGCAGCCAAGGGAACAAGGGCTGATAAGTATATTTAGAGGCTGATTGAGCTATTTAGCCCCTGTGAGATCTAGGTTTTGGGGGCATCCAGTCTCCAGTAAAATTTTTGTTTAGAGGTGGACATACCCTATGAGTAGGAAAGGGAGAGATTAAGGCTATAGAGCTCCCTTCTCATATATGCAAATAAGGAAGAGAAATGTTTGAAATTTTACACTTTCTAATTGTAGGCCTGCTCACGAAGGAATCAAGTAAGATTTCTTGATGCAATTTGCATGTTGCAACACAATTTAGCACAAACTTACCTGCAAATGGTCCAGCGCTGCTGACAGACTCCAATTCCACTGACTCTGACGCATCCCCAGTCCTTTGCATTGTGCACGCATGCCCACACAGTGCTGCAAGGGAGCGTGGATGCGTGGGGACTGTCAGTGAGAAGCCAGCGCTGGACTGTTCGCGGAGTTCTACCTTCTCTCCTGCAAGTTTTACTGAAGAATAGGAGGTAACACATAGCTCATTTACCTCCTGTTCTTCAGTTAATCTGAATAAGACAAAGTTTTAAAAAATGGACAAAGCCTTTACTTTACCCACCTTCTTGCTTCCTGTGCACAGTTCCTCCCATATTATTTCAGCCTTATTGTTTATATCCCCAGCTATTCCATTCATAATCAGGGCAGTCTGGAAAGATGTATCTGCCAATCACCGATGCTGCTGCCAGTCCAGCTACTTCTGTAGCTTCCGTGCGTGGGAAAGGCACAGAAGCCAGGCAGAAGGCAGCCAAGTACAAGGGCTGACAAGCACATTTAGAAACAGATCTGATAACTCTAAACCTTGTGAGGTTGAGGTTTTGGGGGGCAATTTGTGAAATACAAAAGTTTGTTTGGGAGTGGAAATGCCCTTTAAGGAGAAGCTAAAGACATCATACAAGGCTTGTTTGAAAGGTATGAGAGCTCTTTGGGCTGTGTATGGAGACCACAATTACCCTTTAAAAGAAACAAACAAAAAAAAAACAAAAACCCATTCTTGCGAGACAAACAAAATAAACAATTTTCTATTTAGTCTTCCAATTTTGGGTAAAAAAAGGTTATGTTTGGACATTTCTGTTATTACTGATCAATAGAAATGGTGTTTTAGGCCAATGTGATGTCAAATCTGAAAGCTGGCATTCTCATTAGCTTTAGACAAATAATGGGCTTGAGAGTATGAATGTGATCTCAGTCTGAGTGACAAATCACCATTTTTTTTCTAAGAGGCTAAATAAAGAGGTTTGCTACAGTAGGAAAATAAATCCTCTTAAGGCAAAACGGATCCTATAATATGGTTTTATTGTAAGATGGTTTTGTGTTATGCTATTTTGCAAAACTGCATAATATTTTGACTTAAAGTTGGCATATCCATTGTTGTAACTAGGATATCCATTTTAATAACACGATATATAGAACAGAGAATTCTGGGTAATTTACATGTTACCATGGTAGCCATTTAGGATCGGTTATACCTTCTAAGAGTATTTACAATATATACTTAAGTATTAACTGACCCAAGTATAAACCGAGACACCCACTTTTACCTCTAAAAAGGAGTAAAAGTGATTGACTCGAGTATAAACCGAGGGTAGAAATTATGACCACTACAGCCTTCTGATTCCGTATTGTTTGGAGACTTTAGTTGCCCTTTAAATAAACAGCAGAATTCCCATACAGTAATAGCCAAATTCATTATAGCTATTACTGTATGGAATTTCTGTATGGGAATTCTGCTGTCTATTTAAACGGCAACTAAAGCCTCAAAACAATACAGAATCAGAAGGCAGCAATAGATATCATCCTCCTTCTGATTCTGCATTGTTTTTAGGCTTTAGTTGCCGTTTAAATGAACATCAGAAGTCCCATACAGTAATAGCCATACTGTATTTGGCTATTACTATATGGGAATTCCTATGTCCATTTTAAAGGCAATTAAAGCTTCATTCCTTGGAACTCCAGGTGTTTGGAAACTACAACTCCCAGCATGCTTTAGTTGCTTGGTGTTGTAGTTTCCAAACATCTGCAGTGGCAAGGAATAGCCACTGCAGGAATTACTGTGCCTTCCCCCTTTCTGAAAGTCCCAGTTGCCTTCTCCTACCTGCTCCACACGTTCCCCTGGATCCATGCTCCACTTTCCTCTGCTGGCTGATGTCACTACTCGGCGCTGGCCTCCCTTCCCGGCGCCGAGTAGTGACGTCAGTCAGCAGAGGATGTGGAGCATGCGGCCGCCGGAGCAGGTAAGTCTTTGACTCGAGTATAAACCGAGACTCGATTTTCAGGCTATATTTTTAGCCTGAAAATCTCGGTTTATACTCGAGTATATACAGTAATAGCATTCCATGAGATAAAGCACAACCAGAAAGCCTATTACCTCTTAGAAGGTATATCATTTTTTAAAAGGGCTACTGGGTTAACATGGAATCTACCCATAAATCTCTCCTTCCCTTATTTGCATATGAGAAGGGAGCACTAGCTTTTAAAGGGCATCTATAGTGGGAAAATGAACCTTTTTTTCTTTCTTTCCATGTGTTCTATAATTCCCCACAGCCCCCAGAGTGTCATCACTTTTTTCAGATTCCCTCTCTGTCCTGAGATACACCAGTTAGAAGAATACGTGATTGCATTCCTCTACTCCTACTTGGACTGTCAATCAAATCCCTGTGACTTGATCCCCCCTCCCTGCTCTGTAATAAACATAGAGATAACAGCATTAGCAGGGGGAGAAAGGTAGCTTTGATGTTAGATATAAGGCTGCACTTGACCCCCCTTCTTAATAGCTTTCACTGATTGATGATGGGTCACAAAGAGAGAGATTGTAAACTGTACTGATCTCCTTCTTCTGTGTCTCCAGGACAGCTTACTTTCTATTGGCCACTGTGCGTGGGTGTGTTTTTCAGGATGTTGAACTTTTAACTCCTACTGCACATAAAAAGCTTGTCGGTTAGCCGGAGCTGAGACATGGAGGAGGTAACAGAGGGGAGGGAGAAGGGGGGAATGCTGCACATAGATCTGACACCATGGTTAAACAGAGTCAGTGACAGATATAGGATTAAGGCAGCACAGAGTACATGAATTTAACTTTGCAAAGGGGCAATGTGTTTTTTTCACTATAGATGCCCTTTAAGTTAGGTACACACGATACAATAATTCGGCCGTCATTTCAGTGTTTGGTCGGTCAGGCCGAATTATAGTATAGTGGCTTTTTGCGGCCGCGACCAATCACCGACCTTTTGTTTATCCTAATCGAACGACCGAACGGACAGGTCGGAAAATCACAACCCATTGTGCGGTCCTCTATGCAGTCCTTCCTCCTGGCCGATCAGTCGAAAGCCTTGAACGGTCAGTCAGGAGGAAAGACTGTATAGTGTGTACCTAGCTTTACATTAAAAGTTACTACTTAATTAGTCATATAGAACCAGTCATAAATATAGTTACCCCAATACTCAATTAATAAACGTCCCTTAAATATAAACAGACATGCCAAAGAGAGGGAACAATGAAGCAGAAGCATTCACCCTTCAAACCTCTCGGTCATAGAGCCCATAAAAAGGGAGTCACATACCTAGATTATGTTAAAAAGAACCTAGACTGTCGGTCAAATAGTGGTATAACACAATACATATGAACTACCATAAATATGGATAGGGTATACACATAATAACTGAAGAATATAGCCCCCCTCCCATAATAAAATGTAGAGACATAAACACCATATCTGAAAAGTAAAATAGAATAAGACAGCGCATTGGATGTGATTTACAGACAGGCACTTTTTCATCAAATGCGGCTGACAGACATCGGTTGCTGGCAGCAACAAAACCGCCACAGATTTTTCGCCCAGATCAACTGGTATACGGAAATATCGGGCAGTTTGCCCAAAAAATTTGCATGTGTGTGCCCAGCCTTAAATTAGCCTAAATCTTCATGTGCTTGCATATTATGTGTATGATACAATCATTTATCTTGTGTATGTAATATTACAACATGGTTAGAATTCCATATAAACAACTTTTAAACAGGCTGCGGCACTTAACTGAAATCTGTTCGATGTTTTTAAAAAGCCTTTAGTGTGCAGACAGGTGAGGCTACAATAGAAAATGATTAACACAGCACTAACCATCATGGGCTGCTTGACAGTTCAATAATAAAGTTACAGAAAGGAGAAGCAGGATATTCATAAAAGTTTTGTAGTAGTAAAGCAATGTTTTGCATTATAGCAGACAAATCGGGCGTGGTTTTGAATCAGAACTCCTGATATTCCGTATATACGGTTACCAGATATTCAAGGTTACTTTCGAGAGTTACCGTATATATACAGGAGGGCTCAAACAGCTCTTCACTAAACAAGTAGTATATTCAACTGCTTAACAGCACAATGGATTATACAGTAGAGGGCGCTGTGCTGCTCCAGTGACAGTCTAGTTTTAGTTTATACTCTGTTTTGGACTCTCTTTGGACTCTCTCTATGGTTTACTGTAGTCACAGCAAGGCCATTTAGGTTTAGCCTGTATGTTTAATACAATGAAGTTAATGACATTATGTTGTCAGTTCCTTGGAGTCTGAGCACTACCTTCGGAAAGCCTCACCAGGCAGAACATAAAATGGTGTCAGAAGATTTTTCCTGCACAGCAACTAGTAATTGGAACATTTTCTCCATTCAACAAGTAGATGCTTAAATCAGTCCTGGAAATTACACAGCGCCCTCTACTGTATATTGCATTGTGCCACGTTAAGCAGTTGAATATACTAAACTGAAAGTAGCATCCGTGCAATGCACATAAAATCTCAGCCCCAGCAAGCTTCCTCCCCCAATGTGCAGTGTGAATCTAGCAATCGAGGAAAGCCATGCAGCAGGTGCGGCAGAAAGCACCATCCCAAAAACAAGACTGCCACTGGAGCAGTACAGCGCGTTCGATATTTTTAAAAAGCCTTTTGTGTGCAGACAGGTGAGGCTACATTAGAAAATGATTAACACAGCACTAACCATCACGGGCTGCTTGACAGTTCCACAATAAAGTTGCAGAAAGGAGAAGCAGGATATTAATTAAAGGGTATCTCCACTCGTTTTTGGAATCCAGTTCTATTGAAGAACGGGAGGTAAAGGAGCTGTGCCTTACCCTCCGTTCTTCAATAGAACACACAGGAGCCAGGAGAGAAGGTAAGAACTTACCCGCTCGCTCGCTCCCCCGGCGCGTAGTCTGACAGGTCCCGACGGACTTGTCTTCTATGTGCATGCGCGATCTATGCGCATAGAAGACAAGGTCCGTCGGGACTGTCAGACCAAGCGCCGGGGGAGGGAGCGAGCGGGGTAAGTTTCTTAGTTGTCACCAGTCTCCTGGTGTTTCTATTGAAGAACGTAAGGTAAGGCACAGCTCCTTACCTCCGTTCTTCAATAGAACTGGATTCCAAAAACTTCCAAAAACGAGTGGAGATACCTTTAAAGGTTTGAGTAGAAAGCATGTTTCTATGTTACAATTCATTCTGACGACAGTTTTGTGACTTTTTTTTTTTTTTTTTTTTTTTTCGATTTTTATTGTTTTGTATTTTTTTTTGTTTTTTTTTGATTTTTTTTGTTTTTATTTTGATTTATGTTTTTTTTTTGTGAGGAATTTTGATTGTTTTTTGATTTTTTTTTTTTTTTTGTTTTTTTTTTGAGAATTTTTTTGTTTTTTGGTTTTTTTTTTTTTTTGATTTTTTTTTTGTTTTTTTTTTTTTTTGATTTTTTTCTTTTATTGTTTTTTTTTTTTTTTTTTGATTTTGATATTTTTTCTTTTTTTTTTGTTTTTGATTTTGATTTTTTTTTTGAGGAATTGGTTTGATTTTTGAGTTTTTTTTTGAGGATTTTTCTTTTTTATTATTTTTTGAGAGATTTTCTTCTTTGAGGTTTTTTTGTTTGTTTTGATTTTTTTTCGATTTTTTTTTTGAGGAATTTTTGAGATTTTTTGAGAATTTTAGAGTATTTTGTTATTTTTTTTTTTGAGGAATTTATATTTTTGGCTTTTTTAGAAGTTTATGAGCACATTTGATTTTTTTTTGAGGTTTGTTTTTTGAGTTAGTTTTGTTCTCTTTTTGTTTTTTTTTTGTGGGGGTGTGTTTTGTGTGAGGTTGGTTGATGTGTGAGAGAACGTTTGTCGTGTGCTGAGGAGGCAGCCGTGTGTGTTGTTGTTTTTAGGGTTGGGGGGTGAGGGGGTGGGGGGGGGAGTGGGGGTGGGGTGGTGGGGGGTGGGGGGGGGGGATGGGGGAGGGGATGGGGGGGAGGAGGGGGGGGGGGGGTGGTGGGGGAGAGGTGGGGGGGGGGGGAGGGGAGGGGGGGGGAGGTGGGGGCGGGGGGGGGGGAGAGAGGGGGGGGGGGGAGGGGGGAGGGAGAGGGGGGGAGGGGGGGGGGGGGGGGGGGGGGCGGGGGGGCGGGGGTGGGGGGGGGGGGGGGGGGGAGAGGGGGGGGGGGGGAGGGGGGGGGGGTTTGGATTTTTTGATTTTTTTTTTTTTTTTGTTTTTGAGTTTTTTTTTTTGTTTGAGGATGTTCTTAGGGTTTTGTAGTTTGGTTTTGTTTTTGGTTTTTTTTTTTTTTTTGCGACTTTGTTTGAGAATTGGGGGGGGAGGGGTGGTGGGTGGGTGGGGGGGGAGGAAGGGCGGGGGGGAGAAGGTGTGGGGGGGGGGGTTGGGGGAGGGGGGGGGGGAGACGGGGGGGGGGGATGGGGAGAGATAGTGGAGAGGGGGGGGGGGGGGGGGGGGGGTTTTTGAGACTTTGTTTTTTTTTTTTTTGAGATTTTTTTTTTTTTTTTTTTTTTTGGAGGTTTTTTTATTGTTGTTTGTTTTGTTTTTTGTTTTTTTGAGACTTCTTTTTTGTTTTTGTTTTTTTTTTTGTTTGAAGTTGTTTGAGTTTTTTTTTTGTTGTGTGAGATTTTTTCAAGGATGATTGACCGATACACTGAACTATTGGTCGATCGGACCGAAATATCGCATTGTGTGTACTAGCCTTTACTTTACTTGCAGATATTTGCCCCATTATTTAGAATTTTCTATTTTTTTCAGAAATCCGAAAATTTTAAAAAATAACCAAACTCTACAATTTTGCGCATCTCTATAGCAGACTATAGTAATTAGGCCATTAGGCAGCTATCCAGCATCCAATCAAAACAAAGCTTTGTAAAACCTCCTTTCTTTCTATCTATTCTTAGTCCCAGTGTCTACCTTATGTAATATAGCTGAATAAATGGCACAGCTGCTAAGAAATAACTTTATTTCTACCACTGCCGTATTTTAGGGGAAGGGAACTGTGTTTAAGCATCTCTTTTTTCTTTGATTTGTGCATTTGTGCTGTGTTGTGAGATTGTCATTTGCCCTTGTAAATTTTTCACCAGTGCCTCTTGGTGCTAATTACTTCTATTGGTGGATCTAAGGTTTGTATGCCCTGTGATCTGCCTCTTCTGCTACTTGTAGTGTAGCTGTCAACTCAAGCTATTTCAGCTACTTTAGAAAATCAGTAATTCCTTTTGCAGTACAAAAGGCAAATAGTTTCCCCCAGTCAGGATTGCATGTAACATCTAGAAGTAAGTGAAGACAAAATGGAAAAGTTCAATTAATTCATTTATTTCTTTACCCGAAAAAAGTCAGGATCTGCTTTATTGAAAATAGGTTTACCGTATATACTCGAGTATAAACCGAGTTTTTCAAGCTGAAAAATCAGCTGAAAACTGACTCGGTTTATACTCGAGTCACAGCTACTTGAGCATTCCGGCAGCCGCGCGATCTTTCTCTGTACTGGCGGCGGCCTGCGTCACAGCCCGGCGCCAAGTCCGGCGCCGGGCAGTGACGTCAGCCGGCGCGCCAGTACAGGAATGAGCGCGTGGATGCCGGAATGCAGAGGATACCGTTTCTTCAATGCTGGCCCTTGGATGGAGGAAGCCCTTGCTTGGATGGAGGAAGCCCTTGGATGGAGAAGAGCCCACAGGAAGAAGAGCCCACAGGTACTGAACTGGGTGGGAGGTGAGGGTGGCATTCAAGATGTTTGGAAACACAACTCCCAGCATGCTTTATTAGCTGGGAGTTGTAGTTTCCAAACATCTGAATGCCAAGTGAGGGTGGCATTCAAGATGTTTGGAAACTACAACTCCCAGCTAATAAAGCATGTGGGAGTTGTACTTTCCAAACATCTTGAATGCCAAGTGAGGTGGCATTCAAGATGTTTGGAAACTACAACTGCCAGCATGCTTTATTAGCTGGGAGTTGTAGTTTCCAAACATCTTGAATGCCAAGTTTCTACCCTCGGTTTATACTCGAGTCAACAACTTTATTAGGATTTTTAGCTGAAATTGGGTACCTTGGTTTATACTCAGGTCGGTTTATACTCGAGTATATACGGTAGTGCCTTATTTCAAAGAAAAAGAATTTCTTCAAATTACTGGGTGTATACATTATCTTATTATATTATATATTATATGTACTGTATGTATAATTTTATTTTAAAAGCGCCAAACAAGGGGATAAGTACAAGCCATTATACAGATAAATAAAAATTAAATACAATTTCATACATTGGTTAAGAACACAGAATTTATCCACATAATTTCTGGATAAACTGATATAAGTGCAGCATGCCTTAACACATTAGGAATGAGATCGCTGCCCTGAAGAGCTTACAATCTAAGTGGGTATGTATGTCTCCTTTCCTGATGACTTTTTAGTTATCTGTCTACAACCCCAATTGCTATTTTTACCGGTTTACTACATGCATTTGGAACCAAATATTTAAAGGAGGCACATGGTCCCCTGACTAATATGGGTTATTACACGATTGGCTAGAGATTGTCAGTGGGCGGGACCTGTTGTAAAAAATTTCCTGCTGTAGCTTAGAACGGGTATGTTAAAGAAAACAATGGTGTCCACACTGTGTGATACTGGAATGCTGGGAAATAAAACTCAAACCCCATGTTAGAAAGGTAAGTTTTCCAGCACCCACATCAAAACAATATGTGAAACACAGAACACCACTTTCATATCATGGTGCTCTTCCTTTTGATTCAGTGCTGTTTTGAGGCTTTTAGTTGCCCTTTAATAATTCATTTTTGTCTGTTATAGAAAAGGTATCTGCCTCCACCCTTGGCTAACATAGCATTTACAAGCTTGAGCATGTACAGAGGAGGCAGCAGGTGAAACAGCAGTCAATTGTTGGCTGTGATGTCACTTATCACAGCTTTGATTGACTGCATCGAGGAAGGAGCCCTCTTAAGCTAGGTACACTTACTAGCAATAAAGCCCCGATGCCATCGGATCCAACTATGCAGTCATGTTGCATCTTTTAAAGAAATATTTTATTAAGCCATGCAGCATAAATATTTTGTAGTAAACACCCTTCAACTGTGAACACACTCACTAAAGGTGCCCATACATTACCTCTTGCAGTTGTATAGTAACTAAGCCAATCCTATGCCCAGTGTGTCCAGGCTACACATAGGTGATAGCAATGCTGTGAGCTTATTTGTTTGTCCAGCAAACAAGCTCCCCATGTCTGTTCCTTAGTCCATGGTTTATGACGAAACATGCGCCGGCGCGGATTCCCTGATGGAGGATGTAGGGAGCCATTAGACCCTAAAGACATTGTAATGTGTTCAACACTGGTTTGCTGGACAAAGGAACAGACCAGGGGAGCTTGTCCTTCTTCCCAGGATGCACCACATCCTTGGAATGTTCCTAACAGTAATTTCTACTGATTGGCTGTTGGATGGGTCAAACATGCTCAGATCTCTACTGAGTAACTGAATCAACCCAGGCGCTGGGTCAAGGCCAAGACCATAACGGTCTCTACAAGGGTTCCTACAAACAAGAAGTCAGTATTTCGGTTGCATATTTATACATAGACAAAATGCTGAATTGGCAGGTTAAGGTCATTGGGATGAAAAATACTGCTCTTTTTTCTGAAAAGCATATGTTTTTGCACTGAACTTCCCCTTTAATTGCATTTATATGGTTTGAGGTCTTATGGTGGAATTGAAGTTTTTAAGTGTTTTTATCAGTGTGTAGGGGGAGAGGGGTTCTTTTTTGATACATTGTATTATGTTTAATAAAGTTATTATGTTCTATAGCATGCCAGAATTATTCAATTAAAGTGTAACATAATAAGGCCTAATATAAGGGGTGGATGGTTTTAATAATTAACCCTAAAGATTGTGTGTGGTGCTGGATGAGTGACATTTCTAACTTCTCTGCCTATGGAGTTAGCTGTTTTTGTGTTTTTGAGGATGATTGGTGGGCCCCTCTGTACTACTTTTATGGTGAAGTAAGACACACAAAGGATTTCTAATTACCGTATATCAGTGCTGCTCTCTATTATATTGTGCCCATACATTACCTGCAGACTGATCCTGTGACATTCAATCAATTCTGGAGGAACCACATTTCCGGATCTTCTTTACGGCCGACATACGATTGCAAGGTCCCTCCTTTACCATTCAGTCTGAGATCATATGTCAGTCGCAAAGAATATCCGGAAAGGCGGTTCATCTGGAATTCATTGTCGCAGGATTGGTCTGCAGGTAAGCTGTAATGCATGGGCACCTTAACAGATTTAAACAAAACTCATGGGGGGCAATGTAATAATGGGTACTAAATGCCCAAGTCAGTGTATAACCCAAGCTATCCGATGTTAAACCAATTGGTTTATCGTGGGTTTAACACTAAGTATGTGGTGCAATGCAAAACTTCCTAAGTTGCGCTACATAGCCTTTGAATAGAAGGCGTAAGCACAGTTACCTGTCCGGGATCACGCAATGAACTAAATTTTGCACAGGGATTTTTGCATTGCAGGATCTCCGGCAGGTAAGCTGTCACCTTATTATACTGCATCGCCCCCAAGGAGTTCACATACTCACTGCCCAAGAGAATCTATATTAAATGTGTTTTAATAAATGATTGGATTACCTTATTTTATTGGTACGAGTCTGAATGCCTAGACATTTCTACCCAAACCGGCTTCTATCAAAATGTATACTCCGAAATGTTTGCAAAAAGTATCTCTGATGCAAAGCAACAAAGTAACCTTTCTAATAAATTAAAATAGAGATGCGGATCGCCATTTGCGCTACATTTTTTTTGAAGGTCAAATGTGATGTCTGAGCAGTTTAGGGATAAATAAAAGCCTGCAGTATTTCTTTTAATATGAACCCTGGATCACATCTCTTACTGTATATTGCAGATAATGTTCAAATTTACCTGACCTTCTGCTCTTTCCCTGTCCCTGGGGTCTGAGCATGCTCACTTAAAGGGGAAGTTCAGTGCAAATACATATGCTTTTCAGAAAAAAGAGCAGTATTTTTCATCCCAATGACCTTAATCTGCCCATTCAGCATTGTGTCTGTGTATAAATAAATGCAACCGAAATACTGACTTCCTGTTTGCAGGACCCCTAGTAGAGACCGTTATGGTCTTGCCCTTGACCCATCGCCTGGGTTGATTCAGATGCTCTGTAGAGATCTGAGCATGTTTGACTCATCCAACAGCCAATCAGTAGAAATTACTGTTAGGAACATTCCAAGGAAGTGGTGCATCCTGGGAAGAAGAAGGACGTTACAGAACCTGAAATGTCAGCTCACTAATGTCAACAGCAGGGAACAGCAAAGGGCATGAAATCAACTGATTTTTCAAAATGGGAGATAATATGTAGAATAACTAAGAAGGTATTACACAAACTAACTATTTAATGAATATTGATCATTTACACTGAAATGTCCCTTTAAGACCAAAGGCAGGGAAAGACTGGAAGCAACTGCACTGACAACTAATGAGAACCTATCAGAACCTACAACCCAGAGTTATGAATCGTTTTAAAAAAAACAGTAAAATGCCAATCTGCTTTTGACTAATTTTAACACTGGGACAGAAAGTTAAAAACAAAAATGTCAGACTTATAGCTGTATTTCAGAAAAATAGCTGTAAAAAATGGTCAGTTAAATGCATCCAGAGACTGGTCACATGACTGCAGGCTGCTTAAAACAGAAACAGTACAGGAAGTTACATTGCTGAACCTTCCAAGCAGAATAACTTTATTTTTAGATAAAATAAAGTTTTAGCTAAAATGTGATCCGTTCATTTTTAAGGCTAGTTTGCAGACAACAGTTCCCCTTTAAATCTTAACTACCTTGTAACATGTAGAAATCACAACTAAATGTTGAAATTCAGGGGATTCTGCATGAAATTATTTTTAACTTTGCAAAAATGAATCTAATCATTGATATCATTGATACTTGTTTCCTATGGTCCTCTGCAGCCGCTAATAATATCACAGCATTACAGCAGAACCCTGTACATTTTAATCCTAAGAAACTTACACATGCATGCCATCCCTCCCCCCGCATCGTCATGCGCGTATTCCCCAGGCAACGCGGGGACGTCACATGCACGAGATTTGGGGTCCGGATTCCGCCTTTATCTACAACTGTCGCTTAGTAATATAGATGTGTCAGGGGGAACCCCTACAATATGTTTTTATTCATCTCGTCCTCTGTGGTATCAATTCATTGCAATCACAATAATGCACCTGGACGCTCCAAATTTCTTTTGAAAAAATCTTTTGTTTATTCACCCAGTGAGATCTCTCCAGCAACGTTTCGGGTGGACCTCCACCCATTATCAAGGACCTCCACTCTTTGGAGTGGACCTCCACCCTTTATCAAGGACCTCCACTCTTTGGAGTGGACCTCCACCCATTATCAAGGACCTCCACTCTTTGGAGTGGACCTTCACTCATTATCAAGGACCTCCACTCTTTGGAGTGGACCATTACCCTTTATCAAGGACCTCCACTCTTTGGAGTGAACCTCCACTCAATATCAAGGACCTCCACTCTTTGGAGTGAACCTCCACCCATTATCAAGGACCTCCACTCTTTGGAGTGAACCTTCACCCATTATCAAGGACCTCCACTCTTTGGAGTGGACCTTCACCCATTATCAAGGAGGTCCACCCGAAGCGTTGCTGAAGAGATCTCACTTATGGGTGAATAAACAAAGATTTCTTCAAAAGAACTTTGGAGCGTCCAGGTACATTTCTGTGATTATATGTATTTTAGACTGAGGAGCAGTACAGTCTGCAGAGTGACAGTCTGGCGAGGAGAGTGGCATCCAAAAATCTGTGAGTTACAATCAATTCATTGAAATACATAATTCCTTAAAGCATATACATGAATACATTTATCTATACATATATCCTCATTAAAAAAAAATGCACTAAAATTCATAACAACAAAATTTCAATTCTCCTATGAGGTCAGACAGGGCTGGATTAGCTATTTCCATAACCTTTCAAAGAGCAATGGAAGTAACTAACTCTACACAGTACAAACTCATGTATAACGTACCGCTGGTGATGAGCATAACATTTCACTAATGTGCCAGGATTCTCATTTACATTTCAAACTAAATGTTGAACCAACAAAAAAAAAATAGGGAATTACGACATGAATGAACATGTACTTTAAAGCAACTATAAACCCTACATTTCACAGTAAAGTTTTTCGAAACCACGTCTGTTACTCTGAGATTTTGTTTTAATTAACATAGCTTCAGTTGAAACAAGAAAATAATAATGGCTCTCGCATTAAAGGCGTAAAATCTAAAAGGAACGCTTTAATTATGCCACAGAGGAATTCAGCTTGTAACACTATTGCCTAAGCTGTCATAAATAAGTGTCCAAAGACGAAGCAAATGGCTGTATCTGATTTTAAACCATGTTCTAGAGAACCAGGCAAAAGCACTGTGATTTACTGAGCTTTTCACAGCAAAATTGCCAGTCATTAGAAACATGGATAAAAAGAACCAGGCGTATTTAACCGCAGGCACTTTATAGAAGACATGGTCCTGTTACCCGAGGCAAAACGTTTTTTAGAAGATAAATTAATACCAGGTACTGCAGTGATCCCACTTTACACATCACACTGATCCGAGAGATTTTTTGAACTTCAACCATTCAGACTAATTATTTTCCTACAGGGCACCATGTACAGGTACAGGATAAGGTCTGCAAAATTTCATTTTGTTAAACTTGCCAACAGAACTTAAAACGGAGTCATAAAAAAAAAAAAGCTGTTTTAGCTGGATTTTCAATAACCAATTCCAAGGTGCCACAAGATCTGATAGGCTGGAGATATTATTCAAACAGGCACTCGAGCCAATCAGTGCTCAGTCAGGATCATTTACATGATGTGTAACTCCTCCCACTACCAGTCCAGCCACTGGAGAAATGGTGAACAAATAAACACACTACTTGGGTGGTCACACTCCGAACTAGTGGAACAAACTCCATAAAACCATTATGTTTATTAGAAACATCTCTCAGGACCCACAGAACAAATAGGGTGTCATGGCATGACATTTCATGGAATGGCTATCATATAGAATGGCTTTGGGTACATTTTTTGCCTTGAAAACATGAATTGCATTACTATAGTTACGTGGTTTTGATACATGCTCCACATGTATTTCATGTACCTAGCTGTTTACCACAGTGCAGGTACTTACACACGTCACACACGTATGATTTGCATAATCCAATAGAACTATTATAAACGGTTCCAGACTATTAAAGGACAACTATACTCACCTCACCCTCGCTCCTCTTCCTCCATAGCTGCATAGTACCCAGGGTGAGGACCTAAAATCGCTAAGTCCTCACCCTGGGTACTTTCCCTAAATCCTGCACTACTTACCGCAAATCTGCTTCGCCGATCGCTCCATTCCTCCGCTCTTCCTGCTTCAGTGATAGATCGCGAGGCAGCCAATAGGAAGATACGCTCTGCAAGGAGGCGTGTCTTCCAATTGGCTGCCTCGCGACTGTCACTGACAGTAGAAGAGAGGTGGAACAGTGTGGATCGGCGAAGCAGATTTGCGGTAAGTAGTGCAGGAGTTAGGGAAAGTACCCAGGGTTAGGACTTAGCGATTTTAGGTGCTCACCCTGGGTACTATGCTGCAGTGGATCGGGGAAAAGGTGAGTATAATTGTCCTTTAATTGTTGAACTATTAAGTTCTGATCACATGCTCACAGCATAATTTTTGATCACGTGATGCCATTTTCCTTTTACAATTGCTTAAAGGGCATGTCCACCCCCAAAACTATAATCCCCCCACTACTGGCCCCATCATGTAGTGTAGTTTAATCCTTACCTCACATTCCAGCTCCATATGGTTCTCCTGTAATCCCCCCACAAAGTCCCAAAAACTGCCCACCAGGAGGATAGCAGAGTCCATATAGGACTCTACCTCCTACCTGGCCTCCGGGAGAAGTTTGGCATGCGTACTGCAGCCCTTCCCCCCCTCCCCCTTAGGATTCCCTCCCCCTAGTGTAAATCCCTTATCAACCCAAATATTTCCTCCCCCTGTCCCCCCAGCCCCAACCGCTATGTTAATATTATTAGAAAATGCCCGAAACATTACTTACCTTCCCTCTTGCCTCCGCCGCACTGAACTCCCGGCAGCCGCGTCCGTGATTGGCTGCCGCTCAGCCAATCACAGACGCAACTGCCGGTCCCGACCCTCTGCTTGCATTTACTCGCAAGCAGAGGGCCTGGCAGCGCGGAGGAGGCAAGAGGGAAGGTAAGTAAAGTTTGGGGCATTTTCTAATAAAATTAACATAGCGGTTGGGGCTGGGGGGACGGGGAATCTTTGCTGGAAAAATTTTTTTAAGGGTGGACATACCCTTTAAAGGGCATGTCCACCCCTGTTTCTAAACTTTGGTGTAGAGTAGGTCTCCCTCCCCCAACCCCAACCGCTATAATAGTTTTTATAGAAACTCCCCCGATCATTACTCCCCCGAGCATGAAACTGCAAGCAGGGGGCCGGACCAGCAGTCGTGTCCGTTATTGGCAGAGAGGCAGCCAATCACTGCCGGCAGTGGAGAACGCCAGAGGAGAGATAAGGTAAGTAATGATCGGGAGAGTTTCTGTAAAAACTATTATAGCGGTTGGGGCTGGGGGAGGGAGACCTAATATACCCCAAAAGGGTTACACACTAGGGGGAGGGAGAGCAAAATGGATGGGAGAGGGAGGGCTGTAGCGCACATGGCAAAATTCTCCCGGAGGTAAGACAGGAGACAGGACTCTGCCAGGCTCCTGGTGGCCAGTTTTTTGGACTTTGGAGGGGCATAGCAGGGCAGCCATTTGGAGCTGAGATGTAAGGTAAGGATTTTATTACACTACACAAAGGGGCCAGTAGTGGGTTAAATTATAGTTTTGGGGGTGGACATGCCCTTTAAGACCATAATTTTGGTGTTGTTAAAAAGAAATCATGTAGGATCAAGCTTTTATGATCTAAACATTTGTAGGGAGATATAATAAAAGTTCTTATCGTTAAAATTGTGCTAGCTTTGCCCCAACCAATCAGATGTTATTTACCATTTGAAAGATAACATCTGATTAGTTGGAAAATTATTGGTTGGCTCCCCTGTGTATTCCAAATTCTTCCAGGAGGACAGGGAAGGGGCAGATACATTTTTAAACACATTAATGCTCCTACTCTTCAGTTTCCTGGACTTTGAATAGGCACTGCAGGAGAACCATATGGAGATGAGAGGTAAGGTAATGATTTTTTTTAACACTAAACGGTGGGGCCAGCAGTGGATTAACTTTAAGTTTTGGGGGTGGACATGCCCTTTAATATGCTTTTCAAAATATGTCTAAAACACACGTTAACGGTTATTGAATCTACGTTAACACATTAACGTTACTTTAAGACATAACTTCACAATAACGGCTCTCTGCACATAAATGCCCCTACAGTTTCTAAGAATTTAGCTATGGTTTATAAGATGCACAATACATTAGTAAAAAGAGGGGGAAGTGATATACATCTATACACTCTGAATGTGACTCTCTGAGACAAGGGCTCCATTATCCAGCTATAAAAAGCAATTTTAATGCAGCAGATCGTACAGTCAATATCCGGACACTGAATTCACATTCTGTCTAATTACTTTGGAATATTACATTATGTCACACTAGACATTACGCCCGTTACAATAACAGGTGCTAGAAGCCCAGAAGCCCCCTCCTCCATGTCCCAAGGCCATAGCCCTCCTCCATGTCTCAACGCCAGAGTCCCACCTCAGTATCCCAAGGCCAGAGTCCACCCTCTGTCCCAAATCCAGAGTCCCCCTCTGTCCCAAATCCAGGGTCCCCCCTCTGTCCCAAATTCAGGGTCCGCCCTTCTATCCCCAATCCAGGGCCCTCCCTCTGTCCCAAATCCAGGGTCCCCCTCTCTGTCCCAAATCCAGGGTCCCCTTCTGTCCCAAATACAGTCCCCCCTCTGTCCCAAATCCAGGGTGTCCCCCCCCTGTCCCAAGCAACCTTATCTGCGGTCTGTGTAATTTCTGTGTTCTGCCTCCGTGTGTGTTTCCTGTATTTCTCCCTCTAGCGGTGAGTCCATAGGAAATGCAGTGACACACACACGGACTGCAGCACGGAAGCAGCAGTTAGGCTTTTACTATATAGGATTATAATGCAATGTAGTTACTTTATGTGTATGATGAAAGGCTGGTTAGGTTCTTTTCTATGAAGTAATGAATAAGTTTGTTATTATTTTAAAAGTTGTGACAAGCAACATCCTTCTCACCTCCATCGCGGTTTGGCCAAAGCCTCCTGCTGTACCTTTAAATAGACGTGCTCAGTGGTGCAAAAGTAAATTGCATCCTGCAATTGTATAACAGCCTTTGACACTGGGGGCATCAAACAATGCAATTTAAAATAGTGAGCTACTTGGATCCCAGCTACCATCCCTCTATGACACAATATGACAGTGAGAGATGATTAAAGCATTTGGTTGGCGTTACAACAAACATGGCGTCATTAATCACATCCTAAAGGGACTTTCACATAGACTGTTACATACATCTAGCAGAGTTACAGGAACCTATAAAGTGAAATATGATAAATCACACAGGGAATTTCTTTTATGTTTAGAAGCTTTGATAGAAATACACCAAAGAGATAAATATTGTATTTATATATAGTAACATTGGCACCAACCAAATTGCTTTCCACTATCAACAACATGAGACAGGAAACAAATTAATTCAGGTTCTTTTGAGAATGACCCCTGTGGCCATATTTCCTTTGTGTGACTTCACAGGTGAAGTTCACAAAATGTTTTTGTGTTACCTTTGTTATCCGAACATTTTATTTCAAACAACTTAAAATGTCCTGATGTGTTGGGTTTCGAACGGCTGTGTAGCTCTGTGTAAAGATCAGTGGGAGGCGTGGAAGAGGAATAGGGGGTAGGGGACTGTTTACAGGAGCATATCACCTGTTTATAAATAGTTTCTGCCCATTTACATTAAAGGAAACTAGATTGATTAGTAACTAGATGTAAAAAGTACTAACGCAAGAGTACTCAGGATCTTAGCAACTGGAAATCTACGCAAGCATTGTGGTGTTATTAAATGGACATCAATGGATGAAGAAAAACAAGTGTGGAAATTGATAAAAATATACAGCTAAGTAATAGGGACAGAATAAATTATGCTCGTGCATTGATACACATTTGATAATATATTAAATTTAGACTGTGCATGTAATGATCTGGGAAATACCTTTAGGCCTTACACCCCAATCCCCACCACGTTTCACCTAGAGACAAGCCACCTGTTAGCCGGGAGGACGTAAGATGTAAGGACTGAGAGCTACTTTAGAACACCAAAGTGTTGCCACAGAGGACTGTTTAACTGTTTTCAGCAATAGTATAGGTCATACATAGAAAGGCCATGTAAAGGCCAGGCAGAAGCAAAGTCAAGGGTAAACATAGTCCAGGCAGCAAGAAAACAGGGTCAGAAACAATCAAAAATGGCAACAGAAAAATGTACATGAAAAATTTTATATAGTTCATATTCCGAGGTGACATCTAATATTCTTATATTTTAAAGGGGAAGTTCAGTGCTAATATATATGCTTTCGAGGGGAAAAGGGGATTATCTAATTTGAGTAACCAAAAACTGCCTATTCAGCAATTTGTCAATCAGTATAAATTACCGTTAGGAGCACTTTAAGGAAGCAGTGCATCCTGGACTGACAGAGCATAAACCAGGACTTTGAAGGACAATTATACTCACCTTCCCTCCGCTCCACATCTTCGTGCAGTAGCTTTTACCCAGGGTGAGGACCCTGAACCGCTAGGTCCTCACCCCGGGATTCAAGAAACCTACAGCAGCGTGTTGCAGCAACGCTGCTCTGGTAGGCTCCGCCCCCTCATCCCCGTCGGCGACGAGGCCAATAGGAAGGCACGCTCTGCAACACGCTGCTGTAGGTTTCGTGAATCCCGGGGTGAGGACCTAGCGGTTCAGGTCCTCACCCTGGGTAAAAGCTACTGCACGAAGATGTGGAGCGGAGGGAAGGTGAGTATAATTGTCCTTTAAGGGGCATATTTCTAAAGGTTTGTTAGATTTTTCACCACCGCTGTCACTGCTTTTTCACCAAATTTGGACTTATCGCAATTTATAAAGAGGTGATAACCAGTGAGGAAAAGTTGTTACCAACACCTATCGCCATACATCGATGCGGTAACTGCCCAATCATATTTATAAAATGGCGAAAAGTGTTTTTTGGTGTTAAGTTCGCACATTAAAACTCGACAAGTCTGAGGTGGCAAAAAGGCATAAGTGCCCATATAATGTATGCAGTCTGTCAGTGGGCCCTTGGAAGGTGTCAGTACATTGTGGAGTATATCTCAATACTTAGAAGGGTCCAGGGGGGGGGGGTGTTCATCATTTACTGTAATACGATCGGCGATTTCCAGGTTCACAAAAACTGCCATTTTTTCTTTTCGCCGCAATACAGGACTTAACACAATTAATTAATTTCATTAAGTCCTGTATCAGGGCGAAAAGAAAAGATACTTTTCACCGCAAGTTTTATCTAGACATGTGATTTAGGTTTTATTTTGAAGGTGTGATGGAAGGCTTTTTATATAATCCTTACTAGTTTGGAAGAATTGGAGACCACAGTTACCCTTTAAAGGACTATTACACTCATCTCCCCCTTGCTCCCCTTCCTCCATAGCTAGAGAGTATGCACTACTCCTTCTCTCTTCCCCTGTAAGTGACAAATTGCAATGCAGCCAATGGGAAGACATACTCTGCAAGGAGGTGTGTCTTCCAATTAGCAGCACTAATAAGAGAGGAGGGAAAAAGGATGGGTGCAGCGAATCGCCAAAGGACACTTTCACTAAGTATTGCAGGAGTTTGGGAAAGTACCCAGGATGAGGACTTGGTAATTTAGGATCTTACCTGGGTACTATGCAGCTATGGATCGGGGAGAAAGTGATTATTAGTATAATTGTCTTTCAGTAGGTCATGTGATACTGATGACACAGCTGTATATATGATTATAATTTAGTAGTGGTCACCATGACAATAAATGAATTGAGTACATCATAAAACTCTAAGGTGATTTATATTTTACAACAGGGGACACAATATTCCCTACAATACACAGGTTTAAGTGAGTCTTGCAACATTGATAACATAGGTAGACATTGATAATAACTGATATTTTATCTAAAAAGTATGGCTGTGCCTATTATATATAAAATATTCAGATGCAGCAATTTTTTTGCCTGTGAAAAGAACTAGCTGGCTTAAGTATTCTGACAATGACATATTGTGTTATATTTGTAAATACGTAAAACAGGACTAAATTAGATGCATTCAAAGAGGCTGGTAAAATAAGAGGTGCAAAAGTTTGACTGTGCGATTCATTTTACATCAACCATTCAGATAGTTTGTTTTGGGTAACTGCATTAAAGCTGGGTACACACTTTACCGACAAAGGGTCATTTTTAAAGGGGAGAAAAACTCCCCTTTAAATTTAGAAGAAATGTGCTTTAATGCAGGATCAGACAAAAGGTTACGGTAGTTAGCATGACTGAGTGCTGTCACCACAAAGCAAACTGCAGTTTATTGGAGAACAATAATTTTCTCCAAAATCTCAGTTTTGACACATTCTCATGACAGATGCTTATGTTAAAGGGAAAGTTAATCCAATGAAAAATCACCCACCAAATCCACAAAACACAATAGTTAGAAAGCTGATGTGAGCACTCGGCACTTACCTACTTTGTGCTCCCGCGGCAGGTCTCTCCTCCGACCTTGGGAAACTCCGGCCGGGTCCCTCGCGGCTGACGTCACCGGGTCGTGTCCGGCTCCGGCGTGCACGAGCGTTTCCTCTTCTACTCGCGCAACCGCCCGGTCATCCCCTGGCTCTTCTTATCTTCTCCGTCCCCGCTGACAGTCTATTGGATGGAGGAGATCCAATCATTTCAAAATCCCTGTCTCAGCCAATCCTGCTTTAGATTTCACTCAGTTCTCTTCCCCATTGGTCCCTCTGCCTATTTAAGCCTGCTTCTATTTCAGCCTCATTGCCTGTTATAGTTTGGGTTAGCCAAGCTAGTGGTCCCAGCTATTGTTCTAGTAGCCTTTTCTAGTTCCAGTTGCCAGTCTTGTTCCTTGTCTTTCCTCATCATTGTTCTTCGCATCGTTCATTGTTTTCTTTGTTAAATTATCCTTTCTTGTCTTCCAGTTCCTGTTCAGCTCCATTGGTGTTCAAGTTTTCCACAGTATACCCGGCCTCAGCGTCTATACCTTGCGCTCTAAGACCTGGGGGTAACCATGTACAGCGATGCGCAAAAAGTCCCCTGACAATTGGGGGCTTGTCTATAGATGAAGACAGTGGCTGTAGATTGGGGTATATTCGGGGACTCCGGGCATCACATCTGACAGTTTGTATGACTAGCCTGTTATGCAGCAAAATGTTCTTCTCCGCCTTCCCTTTGCCTCTAAAAAGTTTCTGCCTCTTTAAAGCTCTCTGAGTTTGTTACAAGCTCACACATGCTCAGAGGCAGCTAGGGAAATAGAATTTTGTCACTGCATGTGATGTCAGGAAGAGGGGTAACAGAACATTTTCAGGTTAAGGTGGCTATAGACGCTATAATCGTGCTATAATCGAGTGTAAATCCGCGGATTGGCTGAAGAAGAAATTATTGTACGATCATCGGCCGTTCAAACATACACAATCCAATGATCGTACAATATCGGGAATATCCTGATATCATATGACCGGGATAATAGCATCTATGGCCCCATTGGTCTTACAACTATTGCAGTTTTGGTGTTTGGGGGACGATTTACCTACCTACAGTTTTTCTACCTACACTTGCCCTTTAAGCAGTAAGATTATAAACAGTATTATTTTGGCAACAGCAAAATGTTAAAATATTAAACTATTTAACACAATTAATCTTAAATTGTAATCTGCGAACACACCATATGTGTAGGATTATTCAGACAGAAGGCAATGGTATTTCTAAACAACATTTCTAACCAAGACTCTAATTGGATACAATAAACTACAAAACTATATTTATGTAGAGATGAACTGATGAACTGAGCCACAATCATAAAAAAGAGCAAATCCGTTTGCAGCAATGTACCAGGGTTCAGCACTGGTTTAAACTTAAACTTTTATCAAACCAATAGTATACGGTAGTTCAATAGGATGCAGGAGACATTACTACTACATCCTTTTTCTGCTAACATGCAACACAAGCTAAGAAATATAAGGAAAAAGGAGCGTCTGACAGATTCCCCTTTCCTCTGCAACACACCTCCCTATCTCTAACAGGAGTGCGTGAACATACGTCAGAGAAGAGGAGGAAGGCCTGTCGGCAATCCATAAGCAAAATATATACCTAGCTGGTTTTGGAGCATGTAAGTAAAAATTGGAATTAAGAGTAACTACTCCTAATATCTGCTGAATTGGGGTTTTTTCGAATTGGATCGGTATTTAACAAAAGAATTTGAGTCTTCACTTCGCAAGCCATGCACAGAGAATTTTGTTGGGAATTCTTAGACTTTGACAAAAAAAGAATCTGGTCTTAAAGGGACACTATACTCTTACAGTAACTTACTGCTTTCTGACTCCTTCCGTAGTTCAATGCCACTTCTCCTTTCTCGGACATAGGCAAGCATATTCATATGAAAACTTCTCCTTTCTCGGACATAGGCAAGCATATTCATATGAAAACTTCTCCTTTCTCGGACATAGGCAAGCATATTCATATGAAAACTTCTCCTTTCTCGGACATAGGCAAGCATATTCATATGAAAACTTCTCCTTTCTCGGACATAGGCAAGCATATTCATATGAAAACTTCTCCTTTCTCGGACATAGGCAAGCATATTCATATGAAAACTTCTCCTTTCTCGGACATAGGCAAGTATATTCATATGAAATGGAGGGTAGAGCTGGAAAGCTGTATGAATAAAGCATTCCTTCAAAAGCCATATCCCCCCCATCCCAACTAAAATTCGCCCACTGTGTAGTGATAGAAGATCCTTAACTTTCTCTTCTGCTCCTTATGGTTGTCCTACAAGGCCTGATGAAAGTCCAAAAAAATCAAGAGTAGGAGCCTGTCTGTGTGTAATCCGTGCCTGTCACTTCCTGCTCCTCTCAGAGGACACTGGCATGCACAGTGGAGCTCTCCCCCTCCCTACCCCCTTCCAGATACCTCGGCGCCACATCACACAATCAAAAAAAAAAATCATATAATGTAGGGACCCCCCCCACCCAATTACAACTTTAAAATCAGCCCTGATGTACTTACCCACCTTCGTTCCCTCAGCTCCCTCTGTTCAGTGGCACCCATATCTGTGATTGGCCAACTCCCAGCCAATCAACACATCAACAAAGATATGATGGCAATTGGAATGTAATATAAATCTAAATAGCACAGGCACTTAAAAGCGATACTTGAATTATTGAGTATTGAGTATTTTGCAAAAAGTTAAATACATTTGAAGGCAAACCTGAATTGCATTGTATATAATGCTCGTTATATTGGTCTATTTATTTCATCTGCCTGAAGTAAAAGCAACGAACTGTACTTTGAGGGTAAAAAAAAATTCTCTGATAAACAGCGAAAAATTTGCAAGCCATTCACTCTAAAGGTGGCTATACACCAGCACGATATTACTTACCCGACCGACCGCTCACGCGACGTTCCTGCGATCCTGCCGGAACCACCTCTCCCGATCTTATATCGACCGACATGCGATCGCAAAATCCATTCATTTTGCTATCACATGTCGGTCGTATATAAGATCGGGAGAGGTGGTTCCGGCAGGATCGCAGGAACGTCGCGTGAGCAGTCGGTCGGGTAAGTAATATCGTGTGGTGTATGGCCACCTTAAGTCTCTACTTCTGAGCAATGGTCGGCTTCAAAGGATGTGTTTTATCTGTTAGCAGACAGCAAAAGAAAGAAAGTCAACTATACGCATAATCTGTGCAATCTGCAAACTGTAAAAGTAAATTTGATCGACAATAACAGAAATGTAATTTCGCAAGGGAAAGAAAAAGGCAGAAAGCCCAATCTACTTGTATATATGGAAAACTGTTTATATTGTAATACAGATTATATATTGTATATAATGTATATACAAGTTATACAGGGTTAGTGATAAATACTGTTAAAGGATCGCATCCAAAACCAGAGAATACATAGTATGGGATATTTATTGGCACTAACCAGATAGCACATATTAAATGAGTATTACGTGCTATGCTTTTTCACTTTTGTGGATGCTCCAGCACAATTCCTCTATCATGGCTACAATTAATTTAGCAAAGCACAAAAACATTTTGACACTATTATTATTATTGTGGATTTATATAGCGCCAACATCTTCCATAGCATTTTATAATTACATGGATACATTCACATCAGGTCCTTACAATCTAAGCACATTTATTTGACACATACAACCTATCAGTATGTCCGATTGAAACCCACGGAAGCACGGGGAGAACATACAAACTCCTCGCAGATGTGTCCAGGGATGGAATCAAATTTAGGACTTCAGCTGGGATAACCACTGAGCCACCGTTCTACCCCATACATACACTGCATGTCAGATTATCTCTCCTTATAACACTATGTATCACCAAGATAATCCTGAATATCATACCCAGAAGTGTAGGGAAAACTGGGAGTTAAAAACACCAATTTCCAGAAGGTACTTCCTGTCATTACCTTATATAAGCATTCTAGCTTTTAAAGATGGCTGCATACCACTGTGACTTAAGCTAGGTACACACCTACCGATTTTTCCTCCTGACCGACCGTTCGATACTTTCGACCGGTCAGCCAGGAGGAAGGACTGTCGGTCCGATAGTTACCGCGACCGATCGTCCATAGAGGACGGTCCATAGAGGACGGTCCATAGAGGACCGCACGTGCAGTCCATAGAGGACCGCACGATCGGACGAGGTTTTCCACCATGTCCGATTGTCCTTTCGTCCGATTCGGACGAACGGTCGATCGGACATGGGCACATTCGGATGCGATAATTTCGGTCCGATCGACCGATACACTGAACTATCGGTCGATCGGACCAAAATATCTCATCGTGTGTACCCAGCTTTACAATCCTTCTTGCTCACCCTGCTTCTTTCTCTGACATGTGTGTACCCAGGACATTTTCTAAGCATAGGCGACCTTAGAGAGAAGCTAGGGCACCATTTCAATGTAGATGACACTATTTAAAGTTTCTTTCTTTGAGAAGACATCATCATTATCAGCCATAGGGCAATACACTATTACCAATCGGATTTCCTGTAGCCTCTCTGTACACATTATAATCATCTTGTCTGAGTTTTTCAATCTATGCAAAGACTTATCCAAGATGTGGTTGGGGCAAGTGTCAGTTGGGAAGAGGGCACCAGGGGAGACTTGCTTAGGGGCACCTAAATATCTAGAACCAGCCCTTTGTGTACCCATGTCAGAGATAGGGGCTGTGTTGGGGGATGGGGGGAGCACATTCCCTATTCTCCCATAAAAATGTACCTTTAAGTTTTTTTTTGATTTTGGCTGCAATTGTTCTTTAAGGCTGGGTACACCGGCCACTAACAAGCGGTCGGACAGGACAAATCACCATCGGTCGTATATAAAGCCTCTGTGGCCAACAGTGACAGTGCTCATTACAACGAAAGTCAGGTCAGATGGAAGGAGTAGTCAGTTAGAAGGGGGTGGGGAGATACTGAAATACTGAGCAAAACAAGTACTGGATTTGAGGCACGCAGCAACATACACACACCACATAGTAAGTACTGTTTAATTGTATATAATTATAGATTTAGATGAGGCAAAGTCATTTTTTTAGTATACATACTGTACCCTTTCAGTATAGTAGCCCTTTAAACATATGATTAAAATATGCATTCCAAATCTATTCTTGGGCTCTGAGTTACTCAGGAGATTTACTGAATAATAATCAACACCGCATTCCAGCTGATTATACACCTTGTTCTGTTCAGATTCTAATTCTGAAGTGACTACATGTAGATTGTTGTAAATCATCATCTAATGTTTCCCTCAAACCCTATCACATATTGCAGGAAAGTATTCACAGTTGTCATTGAAGAACTTCAATCTTCAATAACTTTCAGGGACTTGGATTTTTAGGTGAACAAGTCTCAATGCTGGAAGGAGCTCTAGCCATCTGCTTGTTACAGATTATCAATAAACAAGCCAGGGGCAAATGAGGATTATGGCTGCTCCGATTAACATGTTTTTTTCCTGTTCTAATTTGCATACGGCTGGGGTGGCATATTTCTTTGACACGGTGCTTGGCAGAGCTTTGTGGGCTTTAGTAAAAGACAGGAGTCTGCCAGTTTATTTAGTGCTGAGCAGCTAAATACAGTTTTCCAATGTGTTCCTTGTCAGTCTCACAGCTGATTTGAAGCTTTTAGAATTATCAGTAAAAGCACAGTCACAAAAGCCAACCTGATTATACTGCTTTCAGAATGATTTCTATTCGCAAGTGACAACAGGGAATGTTTATATTATGCTCTTCAGGCTTTTTTGGTACCAACATAATATGCATATGTTATAAGGCAGAAGTACAAATCAGACAATAATATCCTATTTTCATCCTTAGTGCTATTACAGTACTGAAAGCAAAAGGCAGCTGTAGAGCAAAGGTAACATTCCATTGAAATCAAAAACACAGGCTGGCCAACCAGCACAGATGTAACATGGTACAGCGATATCTGTTGTATTTAGTTAGATCAACTGGAAATAAAGTATAGTTCTTGAAGACGTTTCATTGGTCATCCGACTGGATATGTATGGCTCAGCACAGAAGAGCCAATTCCTTGGGTCAGGATTCAGCCGTGTACCTGCATCTTAAGAAAAAAGGGCATACCTTTGAAGATTGTATTGTCAACATATTGGCAAAGGAACATGACTGGTGCAAGAGAGGTGTCAAGGAGGCCATTTATGTGAAAATAAAGAAACCAAGCCTAAATAGAGGTGTGTGTGTGTGTGTGGGGGGGGTTTCGACACCAACTGTCTGCCATGTTCAATGCTGTTTTGACAACTTACCCTGGGCAGTTCCTATAACACCTCTTAGCCACAATGAAGTCACACCTTGCATTCAGAAGGTCCCTAACACCTGACTATGATATGCTAAATGGGACTTTCCAGGGTACAAGTCATTTTGAACTGAGAAAAGCCAGTCGGATGACTAGCGAAACGTCTTCAAGAACTTAAGTTTATGTCCAGTTGTTCTAAATGAATACAACAGATAAACCATGACCTGGATGAATGAGAACCTTCACAAGCATGGGATAGCTACAGTATGTTTTCATGACTTTATCAGATGTCCGCCATTTCCCGCTCCACCATATTTTCATGCTCCAGAACCATATTTTTACACTCCAGTACCATATTTTCATGCTTCAGTACCATATTTTCACTTTTTTTTTTGCTCAGGAGCTCTGGGGCTTTTCCATCTATTAAGCACTGTTATTGTTAGTGAAAAAACATGTGGCTCTGAAATGCACGGTGGAATGCAAAATGGTGGATTCCAGAAAAAGCATTTAAAATAGCTACAAGTTAGATGGCCCTTTATACAGTCCTGAGGAGGTTGCAGAGATAAGAAACTCATTAACGAAACTCATTAATTTTAAAGCTTAAAGGGTATGTCCACCCCGAAAATTTAATCCACTTCTGGCCCCACAGTACAGTTTAAAAAAATCATTACCTTACATTCCTGCTCCTTATGGTTCCCCTGTAGTCCATGTCCAAAGTCCAGGAAACTGAGGAACTGCCTCCTGTCTTGCCTCCAGGAGGGATGGTGGCATGCGCAGAGGAGCCCTTATCCCCCCCCCCTACCGATCCCTCTTTCAAATCCTTCACCTTGCGTAACCTTAATCTATATTGCAGGGCATATCCTTCCACCCCCAACCACTATGTTAGAAGTTACAAAATAGATTCCAAACTGTACTTACAAATCCTCGTTCCATCGTCTTCTCTATTGCTGGCAGCCACTGCTGTGATTGGTCTGGCCCCCTGCTTGTAGTTCTGGCAGGCAGGGGAGCCGGACAAGGACGACGCTGGAACGAGGAACTGTAAGTTGAGTTTGGAATATATTTTTAAACTTCTAACATAGCAGTTGGGAATGGAAGGGTATGCCCTGCAATATATTAAAAGTTACTATGGAGGGTGGAGATGCCCTTTAAACCTTGGCTTCTTAGAGCAAGATACTGGCTGGAAGACTGTTTAGGAATAGTTTACTCACAAAATGAACTATTCTGTTTTTGCATTAATTGAAGAATGGGTGGTAAAGGTGCTACCTGCTGCTAGGCAGCCAGGACAAAGCCAGCTGTTTCTGCTTTTTAACTACAGCACACATAAGCGTGCATGCACAGTTTAGTTCAGTTGAAGCAAGAAGGAAGTTGAAATGCTTCATTCCCAGCTCCTGTTAGATTAATTGAGGTATGGGAGGTAAGACAGCTCCTTTACCTCGTGTTCTTCAACTCATTTATAAAGTGAACCTATGCTTTAAGGGATCCTTAAAGAGATATTGCATTTTATTATCTCTGTTGTAGTTTATGCAGTTTGCACTTTGCAATTGTGGATGAAATAAACATGCACTGGTTGAATCTCACAAAGTAGCAATTATTTGGTGCACAAGTTGAAATTTTTGGATTGTGGAGAGGGTTGCCAGAAGAGGGTGGGGATGTAGCAGCAGTTGGGGTGGAGCCCGAGGCAGAGTTTCGGGGCAGAGTGAGCTCTCAGGGGGAGGGGTTTTGTGGGCATTCCTAGGATGGTATTTCAGCCCTTACCAAATAGGAATGCCTGGCAACCCTGAGTGTGGCTTTAAGTCTTTAAAACCACTGGTGCAGGAAGTATACCAAAGTATGCCAAATACATAAAGCGGTCATAGCAGAATGATGAAAACCTATTAAAATAATATTAAACCTTTAATCTTACGAACATAATTCTTTAGAGTGTTAAAAACCCAAACCACTAAAAGTTGTACCAAGAATTTATGTACATTTACTGCACCCACCAGTAATGTCTGGTAGGTTACTGAGCTAATAGATCACCTGAATTAATATGCATTGCATACAGCCTTTGATTCAGCCACTACAAATACATGTAGACTGGTTAGTGCCTTAGTCTCAAGAGAAAGACTGCTGTACAGTGACATGAATCTCTTGTCACTTAGGAGAGGAGCAATGTGCATTAAAAGTACCCGGCAGGTGAATGGGCGTATTTTTAGTCTAACTTTAGTAGGCTGCAAGAAACAAGTTTCATCTACATCTAATCCTCTGTGATCCAAAAACAGAAGTTCTTTTACTTTCACATTATGCAAAACTTATTGCCAACCATCTACTGAATAAACCAACTTGCCTTTCAACGTGTTTCCTACACAGTCACTTTCCCGTATGGTGGATGCAGACATGCTTAGTGCTGTTCACCAAGGGGATCTCTCATCTAAGCACAGAAGGAGCAGCTTTCTGCAAAGGAATCATCTGCAAGCGTATTTATTAAAAGCTCATATAAAATGTTATGTTCTGACTAGTTGAATCATTAACAAGGACAGCTGCTACGGGTAACATTTTAAATGTATCCTGTCTGTCACCTTTAAAGCAATTCTGGTTCATGTAAACCATTCTTCCCACTGTATGTAAAGGTTACCAGGGTTAGTCAGAGCTTTACATGTGATATTTCCATGATCTTAACCTTCAAAGTATCTCGTTGGGCTGCACTAAAATTTATTGTAAGGCAATTTAAATCTTACAGTCAAACTGTATACACGCACCAAAACGTAGCAAAAATCTCTTTCCAATCAGCTGTAACCACATTGAAAACAAACAGGACTTCTGACATTACCTATGAGTTTTGTTCTTGTTCTATTTGATTTTAATCAGCGCTTGCCAGGGTACCGGTGATCTCATCCAAGATTTCTATCTAAAGACCCACTTTATCGAAAACCATGATAGCAACCTGGAAAAAATAGATAGCCGTACTGTCGTATCTAAACAGACCCTTCCCCTCTCTGTTTTATACAGATAGACAGTTCCCCACTGTCACGGAGTTTGTAACATCTAACCATTTAGCAATATCCCAGTATCAGATCTCTAATCCGTTGTAATATAAATTGGATTATTTTTACTGTAAAAGGGATAAATCACATTTATATTATGCACACAGATGAATAACAGGCCATTAAAAAAACACAATGTGTGGTTTGCAGAAATATGACTTGCTTTTAGAAGAAATGAGATACTGAGTAAAGGAACACAGAGGCGATTTTTTTTTCTGATATAACTACCGTATATACTCGAGTATAAGTCGATCCGAGTATAAGTCGAGGTACCTATTTTTACCTGAAAAATTATGCTTTAGTTGCTCTTTAAATGGACGGCAGGATTCCCATACATGAATCCCATACAGTAATAGCCAAATCCAGTACCAGTAACCTCCAATTCCTTGGTACTCCAGATATTTGGAAACTACAACTCCCAGCATGCTTTGTTGCTGAGAGTTTCAGTTTCTAAACATGTGGAGTGGCAAGGTTCAGTAAACTTTTAATTAAACATACCATAATTTACAATTCTCCTGACCCCCATATAGTAAAGGGCCCTCTGACCCCCATATAGTAAAGGGAACTCTGAGCCCCATATAGTAAAGGGCCCTCTGACCCCATATAGTAAAGGGCCCTCTGACCCCATATAGTAAAGGGCCCTCTGACCCCATATAGTAAAGGACTCTTTGACCCCATATAGTTAAAAATGTCACCTGAGAGTTGTAGTTTCAAGCTGTCATTTGCACTGTACTAGCAGCTGTTTTTTGCCCCAAACTGAAGAAACCCATCAGATTTACAGCATACAGATGAGCAGTGACAGTGCTGAGTAGCAGCCAGACTACAGGAAGCAGGAAGTGTAAAGGCAGATCAGCTCCTGTTACTTTCTATGCAGGTTAACACACCACCACCTACTGGTTACTATCTGCAATTGCAGAATTTGGATCTAAATTGACCCGAGTCGAGGTTAGGTTTTCAGGCTAATTTTAAAGCCTGGAAAATTCGACTTATACTTGAGTATATACGGTATATATTCCTCTTGACATGCTTTCTATTGCAACTGTAGCTTGTTGCTTTATAAACTGGCCAAAAATTAGGCAGTGTTATGGCCAGCCATTACATGTCTGAATGGCGGCCTCCTCTGTTCATAAGTAAAATTGCAAGTGTTCTATAACTCAGGATAGCAGGGACTAGGAAACCCTGTTTATGTGAACTGTTGGGTAACAGGAAGTAGTTTCAGCAGTACTAGCAAGAGGTCTGTCTGTGTATTGTTAGATTGTCTATTTCTACCCTTTTGAAGGCATTCCCTGTAAGTAATCTTATTTATTTATATAACTATGTTCATATAACAATCAGTTGGTGAAATGTATGCAAATGTTTTGTGCTAGGCAATTGTCATTGGAAATGTCTATAACAGCTATCTGTAATTGTGTCAGTTCCATCTGTATAGGCACTTATTATTGTTTTATTTCTTTGCATTACAGTTTCACACCATTTGTGTAGTAAACAGTTTCAACATCATTCCGTGATTCCGAAAGTTATTATGCAGAGGTGTTTAAAGGGCAACTAAAGCCACAGAACAACACTGAACCAGAAGGCAGAACACCTTGATATAAAACCAGTAATCTGTGTCTTACCTCTCATTTTGATACGGGCACTGAGAAATTAACATATGGTTTGTGCTTCACTTCACAGCATTCTAGTATCACACAGTTTGGTCAACGACCAATATGTTCTGCACATGCTCAGTTCTTAGCTATGGCAGAAACTTGTTACAGTTGGTCACACCCATTAATAATCTCTAGCCAATCCTTTTACAGAAAAGATAAAGCAAGGAAGCATGTGACTGGGGTCAGGAGGTGTGGTCTGACACTGCACATACACACAGATACTTCATCCAGTTCTGAACAGGCTTACATTTACTTTAATACAATTTACTGAAGTGGTATCTTATAGCTTATTGGTGTTTTTAGGGGGGTTGTTTTCAGATTAGAGTATAAAAAATTGGGTTTAGTTCTCCTTTAACTTGCTGGATAATTGGATAAGATATTCAGTGAGGCCAGTACAGTGAAAAGGGAGAAGTAAAGGGATTGAAAAGGAGCAAAAGCAATTCAGAGAGAGACTACAAGCAAGGTTACCTGGTAATCGGCAAAGTTTAAAGTTTTACAGACTAAATATGGAGTTGCAAGAGCCAGAAGTTAGATCTGTAACCAGCCATGCATCCAGAGCCTCCTCATCAAGGTCTTCCTCATCCAAGTCTTCTGTTATTGTGGCTGCAGCTAAAGCACGTGCTAAAGCAGAAGCTGCCCAAGCTAGGGCTGCATTCTCAAATAGGCGACTGAGATAAGAATGGAGAAAGCATGATTAGAAGCTGCACTTGATACATTAGAAAGAGAGAGAGAGGCAGAGGCCGCAAGAGTTGAAGCAGTCGCAATGGAGGCTGTAGCTGAGAATCTAGAAGCAGCAGAAATAAGAAGTGAGACTTCTTTGTTACCCGTACAGAGCCCTAAACAGCGCACTGAAGAATATGTAAACAAACACGAGCAGTTCCATGGTGTAAAGCATTCTCTTGGGAGAGAAGTAATAAACAACCCCGTGTCAGTTTCACACTACCCAATGCCGACAGCTGTGATGTTCAACCAGATATACAGTTATCCTGCAGATTCCACGGCACCAAATCGAGAGACTTCTCCAAGGCGACAATTAAACTATACTCCAAGTCCACCAGTTCTAATGCCTTACCACAGCCACTATACCAGCAATACAGGACCAGCTGTCCGACACCCAAGTGATAATTTATCAGATATTGCAAAATACCTGGCACGAAATCAACTCATTTCATCAGGACTGACCAGATTTGATGACCGACCAGAGAATTATTTGGCCTGGAAATATTCATTTTTTAATGCTAAAGAAAGGTAGATTCACTGATTAAATGGCTTGGAACTGACTCTGCAGAACATGCACGTCGCATCAAGTCAGCAAATATAATGGACCTGACCACTGGACTCATAAGTATTTGGGAAAGGTTAGAGGAGATTTATGGATCGCCAGAAGCGATAGAAAGTGCCTTGTTTGCAAAACTCGATAACTTTCCTAGGATATCACCAAAAGAGTATGGAAAACTTAGGGAATTAAGTAATTTACTTACTGAGATCGAGTACTCAAAGCAAGGTTGCCATTTACCAGGGCTTGCCTACTTAGACACCGCGAGAGGTGTAGGCCCTATTGTTGAGAAGCTTCCACATGCTCTTCAAGAGAGATGGATGATGCAAGGTTCCCATTATAAACAAGAACACATGGTTGCCTTTCCACCCTTTTCTTTCTTTTCAGAGTTTATACGGCGTGAAGCCAAAGTACGTAATGACCCCAGCTTTAATTTTACTACCCTCAGTGGTAACCAAAACAAGAGAGACAGATTTGAGAGTCATGGTGGTATCTGCAAACCAGTATCTGTACACAAAACGGATATCCCTTTATCACCTTATGCACTGGACATTCTTAATGACCCAGAGAAACAGTGCCCAATCCATCAGAAACCCCACCCTCTCAACAAGTGCAGGGGTTTTAGAGAGATGACCCTTGATGAACGCAAAAGATTTTTAAAAGTGCATAATATTTGTTTTAAATGCTGTGTTTCTAAACAACATGTTGCAAAATTCTGTAAAGCAAGTGTTAAATGTACTGAATGTGGTAGTGACAAGCATTTAGCTATCCTTCATCCAGGTACAGCTCCGTGGGCTTCCAAATCCCTTCCTCCTCCTAAAGAGTATGGCGGGGAGAAGGCAAATGTATTAGAAGGGTCAGTTGCTCCTCAATGCACAGAGGTGTGCGGTGAGGGGTTTGCAGGAAAGTCATGTTCTAAAATATGTCTTGTTAATGTTTACCCAGCTGGTAATCGTAGCTTAAGCAGAAAGATGTATGCAATGTTGGATGATCAGAGCAATAGATCACTAGCGCGGTCCGACCTTTTTGACATGTTCAACATAGATAGCCCCCCAGTTACCTACACGTTGAAAACTTGCTCTGGTATCACTAAAACCACTGGCAGGCTTGCAGTTGGTTTGATTATAGAGTCCTTGGATGGAGAAGTTAATTTATTGCCTACACTCTTAGAATGTAATATGATTCCTAACAATAGGGATGAAATCCCCACTTCAGCAGTTGCCCATAACCACCAACATCTCATGCCTATAGCCCAAGAAATACCCCCTATGGATAAGGAAGCAGATATTTTATTGCTGTTAGGGAGGGACATTATAAGATTGCATAAAGTCCATGAACAAATCTATGGCCCCAGTGATGCTCCATTTGCCCAAAGGTTGGATTTGGGATGGGTAATCATTGGTGATGTGTGTTTAGGCAATACACACAGGCCTCCAGAAGTCACCAGCATGAGAACTTATATTCTTGAGAATGGTAGACCGAGTCATCTTCTGCCATGTTCCACTCATATGACTGTACGAGAAAAGTTCAATACTTCCAGTCAACAGCAGCTCTCTTGCTACACTTCCAGCATAAACCTTTTACCTAAGACTAACGATAAAGGTCTTGGTCAGTCAGTGTTTGGCCAGACAAAGGGTGATAATACACTTGCACCTTCAAAAGAAGACCTTTTATTTCTTAACATTATGGAAAATGAATTCTTTCAGGACCCCACCAATAGTTGGGTGGCTCCATTACCATTCAAGTCACCACGTCGGAAATTACCTAACAATCGGACACAAGCCATGAGTCGATTCAAATCCCTTAGTCAAACTCTTGAGAAACGTCCAGCGATGAGAGTCCACTTTCTGGAATTTATGCAGAAAATGCTGTACAGTCATCATGCGGAACTTGCACCTCCCATACAAGATAGTAAGGAGTACTGGTACTTAACATTTTTTGGGGTGTACCACCCACAAAAACCCAGTCAAATACGTGTAGTTTTTGATTCCAGTGCACAGTTTGAAGGAGTCTCTCTTAACAAAGTGCTCCTTTCTGGTCCAGACATGAATAATAGCCTGTTGGGAGTTCTTATTAGATTTAGAAAACGTGCTGTCGCGATAACTGCTGACATTCAGCAAATGTTTTATTGTTTTGTAGTGAGGGAAGACTGCAGGGATGTTTTGCGATTCCTGTGGCACCAAGATAATGACCTGAGTAAACAAATTGTTGATTACAGAATGCGGGTACATGTCTTCGGAAATAGCCCCTCTCCTGCTGTGGCTATCTATGGCCTAAGGAAAGCTTCACAGGAAGGCGAAAATGAATATGGCAGTGATGTTCGCCACTTCATTGAAAGGGACTTCTATATGGATGATGCACTTAAGTCAGTCGATACTATTGAAGAAGCTGTTGATCTTCTCAAGAGAACACAACAAATGCTGGCAGCCTCAAATCTCAAGCTTCACAAAGTAGCCTCTAACAAGGCTGAAGTTATCGATGCATTTGTAGTGGAAGATAGAGCTAAAGATCTTCAAAATCTTGACCTATTTATGGATGACCTACCTGATCAGCGAAGCCTGGGAGTAAGATGGAATATCATGGCAGACCTTTTTACATTTTACATGCCTAAAGATAGAAGACCTTACACTCGCAGAGGAGTGCTTTCAACAGTTAATAGTCTCTTTGATCCATTAGGTTTTCTGGCTCCAGTGACAATAAAGGGGCGCCTGCTGCTTAAAGAACTTACAAGACATGCAGTTGATTGGGATTCCACTCTGCCTGAAAGTATGAAAGAGCAATGGATAGAATGGCAGGATTCATTACAATGCCTCAGAGATATCAAAATATCCAGAGTTTATTCAAACAGCTCTTCTTCCAATACTTCACATACAGAGCTGAGCATCTTTTCAGATGCATCCGTTAATGCTATCTGTGCTGTTGCATATCTTAAAGTCTCTGACCGAGATGGACAGATAGAGGTAGGGTTTGTTTTAGGAAAGGGGAGACTTGCCCCACAACCTGAACTTACAATCCCCAGACTAGAACTATGTGCAGCAGTGCTAGCTGTGGAAGTTGCAGAAATCATCAGTGATGAAATAGATCTTCATCTAGATTTAGTCACCTTGTACACAGATAGCAAGATTGTTTTAGGTTATATTCACAATCAGACAAGACGTTTTTATGTCTATGTGAACAACAGGGTACAAAGAATCCTGCAATCCTCAAAATCTGAACAGTGGCATTATGTACCAACAGAACATAATCCATCCGATCATGGTTCACGTTCTGTTCCTGCTTCAAAGCTTACTACTACAACATGGTTTACAGGACCTCCATTCCTTTACCATTCAAGCGAACAACCCTCAGAAGAACAAACCAGATTTCAACTTATAGAGCCAGAATGTGATGCTGATATTCGACCTGAAGTGAAAACCCTATTTACCCGTATCTCTGACAATAATTTAGGCTCAAAGCGTTGGAATCGTTTTTCCAAATGGAAGTCTCTAGTAAAGGCGGTGACCCAACTTCGTCACATTGCTTACTGTTTTGCACATCCAGGGGAAATCGAAGGATGTGTCGGTTGGCATATTTGTAAAAATAGCATCGCAATTGATTTACTGAATGCAGCTGAGAAATTTTTTTATTAAAAATATGCAGTATGAAGAATATCCGGATGAAATAAGATATATCAGAGAAAATCGCTATCTCCCATCTCAGAGCCCACTTATCAAGCTAAACCCTGTTCTAAATGCAACTGGTCTTCTCTTAGTCGGTGGGCGCATTAAACATTCTGGGTTTGAAGCATATGAAACTAACCCTGTAGTTATTCCTGGTACACACTATATTGCAACTCTTCTTGTGATGCATCACCATGAAATGGTAAAACATCAAGGAGGGCACTTTACGGAGGGTGCTGTTAGAGCTAGTGGTTTATGGTTAGTAGGTGCTAAACGGAGCATAGCTAAAGTGCTGAATCAATGCGTGACCTGTAAGAAACTCAGAGGCAAAGTTCAAGAACAGATGATGTGTGATCTGCCAAAGGAGCGTCTCCAAATGGATCCTCCTTTTTCATATGTGGGCATGGATATATTTGGCCCATGGGAAGTATCTGCAAGACGTATATTAGATTCCATGCTTTTACAGTCAGGAAAGGCAAGGCTTACACACGAAGTATTGACCACGTTAATGGCAGAGGTTTCAGCTATAATTAATGCCCGTCCCTTGATTCCTGTTTCGTCGGATCCAGAGCACCCTCACATTCTGACACCATCAATGCTGCTTACCCAAAAAACGGGAGTGACGATCTCTTCCCCAAAAGACTTCAGTACGAGTGAAGTGTTGAAACAGCAGTGGAAATGTGTTCAACATCTCGCTGATGAATTTTGGAATAGATGGAGAAAAGAGTACATTAGCACTCTGCAAACTCGGCAGAAATGGCAACATAAAATGCCTGACATCAAGGAGGGTGATGTAGTGCTTCTCAAAGACAAGCAAGCCAAGAGAAATGAATGGCCAATGGGAGTTATCATAAAAACTGTCCCTAGCAAAGATGGGCTAGTAAGAAAGGCTGAGATAAAGGTGGTCCAACAAGGAAAAGCAAAAAGTTTTCTTAGACCCATCACAGAGATAGTATTTTTGCTGTCCCCAATATAGTTTTAGTCCAATAGTGGTATCTAGGGATACCAGGCAGGGAGTGTTATGGCCAGCCATTACATGTCTGAATGGCGGCCTCCTCTGTTCATAAGTAGAATTGCAAATGTTCTATAACTCAGGATAGCAGGGACTAGGAAACCCTGTTTATGTGAACTGTTGGGTAACAGGAAGTAGTTTCAGCAGTACTAGCAAGAGGTCTGTCTGTGTATTGTTAGATTGTCTATTTCTACCCCTTTGAAGGCATTTCCTGTAAGTAATCTTATTTATTTATATAACTATGTTCATATAACAATCAGTTGGTGAAATGTATGCAAATGTTTTGTGCTAGGCAATTATAATTGGAAATGTCTATAACAGCTATCTGTAATTGTGTCAGTTCCATCTGTATAGGCACTTATTATTGTTTGTATTTCTTTGCATTACAGTTTCACACCATTTGTGTAGTAAACAGTTTCAACATCATTCCGTGATTCCGAAAGTTATTATGCAGAGGTGTTTAACTTGCTGGATAATTGGATAAGATATTCAGTGAGGCCAGTACAGGCAGACACACAATTGTCACAATTAGTAACATAGAATGTAAGATAGATATCGAAGGAGCTGTGTCTTACCTCCCATTCTGGCTCGATCGCTCGCTCCTGTACCTCGTAGTCTGACAGGTCCCGATGGACTCTGTATTCTATGCGCATAGAGTTCTAAGTCCGTCTGGACCTGTCAGACTATGTGGCGAAGGAGCGAGCGATTGGGTAAGTACCTTACCTTATCTTCTGGCTCCTGCAGGTTTTATTGAAGAACGGGAGGTAAGACACAGCTCCTTTACCTCCCATCCTTCAATAAAACTGAATAGCAAAAAAATTTTTAGCTGTGGAGATACACATTAACATTTAACATATGGAGTGACAAGGTTCAACATCCCTGACATAAATGGTTCCACGCTCCCAGTAATAAATGAAATATGTTAGCAGCAAAACCGAGGACAATATAATACTAAATCAGAAGCAACTTAAATTAGCTCCAGGAGATACCATAGTCATTATAACCATAATTAGGTTAGATAAAGGGAGTCATGAAAGAAAATAATGGAGAGTCTCTTAATGCCTATAAATGGGTGAGATGTAAGCATAAACTATTGGAGACTTAAAGGACCAGTAATCCCTAAAAGAGGGCCCTGGGATAGTAGAAGTTTGTGGCAATCAAGTAGACATTATTGTATTACAAAAAACTGGTTAATAATTCATAACTGTAGATGTGTTTCAAATTTGTCTTTCTTCTGTTTTTCCAATACCATCCTTATTATGTCTCACAATGCTTGATATGTGTAAGTCCAATACAAAATCTAGGAGAACAATGTAAAAGGGATGTGGTTTTGTTTTGTTGAAGGATATGTACACTGGAAAATTTGCTGTTTTCAAGTGCCCATTACTAAAAACGATTATTCTTAACAACTATCACATTTTTTTGTTGATCTGTCCACTATTTCTTTAGATATCCAGTCTAAAGCTGGCCATTCATATAAACGTTAATAGGCAAATCCCGTCAGGGAACGATGGAATTTACCTATTATCGTTCGTGTGAAGGAGCTTTTGTCTAAAGACATCTAATCTACCTAATATCTAAAGACTGCATTGTACAAGGAGTGGATCTGATCTAAAGACAATCCAATTTGGCCCATTTATTTTGTCATCTGAAGTTGATTGCAAAAAACAACGGGGTAGGCTGTTCTTAGATAGATTGGACATCTGTCTATAAATGATTGTCCATAGATAAATGTCTAAAGCACCAAGTATCATAAACTCTTCTGTTATGTATAGTTTTGCTGTAGCTGGAATGGTGACAGTTAGTATGTGAACTGCATGGTAGGAAATTCCCTCTCCCAATGCTGTCCCATAGGATCATAGGGATTACAGGGCATGCTTGCCCTCACAGAGTCAGATAGTCACCAGGTATTTATAAAGCTGTAAAAAAAGTGAAATGTCACAATAAAGCTAGAAACCCATTAAATTTGGAATACTGTCAGCAGGCAGGCAAACATACCCCAAACCTCCTGAGTACTCCAAGCCTAGTACCGAATATAATAAACCTAAAAAGTACAGAATCTGCTGCCGGTCCTGCAAGCAAAGGGCCAGATCAGAACGCCAGCGGAACAAAGCAATATAAGTACATTCCTGATGTATTGAAGGTGGAGACTTTTTTTGTATATTTGCATTGTGTCTTTGAGGTTACAATTGTAATATATATTCTAAAGCGAAGTATAGTATGTTTCTTATTCTACATTTTCATGCATACCCACCAAACCACCCACTCACCTTATAGTACCAAGGGTGAGGACCTCTCCCCTGGGTTGTCTTTGTAAAGCTACTGTAGCTATACACGGGCAGACTTTCTTCAAATCAGATTTTCGATCAAGGGAAATGATCAGAAATCCAATTAGAAGAACAGCTGGAAGTTCCCTACCTTGAGGCCTTGATCTTTCTGCAGCTTTCAGCCTGAAACCTGCAAAGATTGGGACAGAAGATGAGATCGGAAGAAATTTTTCTGCCTGGCCTTATCTTTGTTTTTCCGATAAACTAAATGACATTGTCGAGCGGTCAATCGGAAAAAAGGAAATGGGTTTTGGCATTTGGAGCAATCCAATTGAAATGTTGAAATTGCTCCAAATATCGAACACATGTAGAGGGTGCTTAAGTCCCATACAGACAAGTCAAAGTCTGTCTCATCTACCCATATGTCTTGGAAGTGGAGAGATACCAGTGCTACTGTCCAGACTTTGATATGTCAGTATGGACCTAGTGGTTTAGGTCCTCACCATGGGTACTATCAGGTAAGAAGGGGGTTTGAGGGTGGCACTTAAGAGTATTGGGTTGTAGTTAACAGTAATAATGTTTTGTTTAGCTATCATTTTGTTAGCTATCAATGTTTTTTTTATCTCCACTGTAGATGAATCATAGTTCCAGTCTTTTATACAATTATGTGCGCAATCACAATCTCTGATTTCCTGAAAACAAAATTCTACTTTCATAGGACCCAGCAAGATCACCCATAACACTGTAGGAGTTCTCTATACTATTATTAACAACATATCATTGGTCCACTACAAAATAAACTGCATCAAACTCTCTCTTGATCATCAGAGGAATCCCTTCATTCTATCTTGAAATATTTCTTGCTGTGTTTAAATTGCCTTCATGTCTCTTTCCTACATATCCCCTGAATCAGATCAAACAGCATTCCCATGACCAAACCAGCATTCACATTGCAATCGGTAAACAAACATATATAGGGCAACAGCTACCTTTTTTTTTTATGTTCTACATTGATAACTTGTGGACAATTGGCCAATTCAAAGGTAATAGCTATGACATTTATAGTATTGGTACAAATACCATCATAACATCAGTAATTCATTTGCACCTTTGGATACAAACTAATTTTTTTTCTTTTGGATTATTAGAAGATGGTAGTATACATATAGAAAAAGAGGTTGCACTATTACTGTAACTATTTAATGGCAGTTTGCATCTTTTTTGTGTGGATTTTAAACTTCTACTAATGAACTATTGTTTGCATACTCTGTTTCGGGAGGCTGTCTGGGGTGTTTCTGGGTGTGTCCCAAACTCCTTGGGTCAATTGTTGGGAGGTATGTCAGGTAAAGGGGTTATATTTGTTCCCCTATAATTTATATAGTATTAAATATTCTAATTAAAGGGCATGTCCACCCTTTTAAAAAACTTTTGCCACCGTGCAGGGGATACCCTCCCACCCCCAACCGCTCTATTCTTAACTTTAAAAGTGCTTTCAATCTCTATTTACACCTCCTTTTTCATTCTTGCGCTGTTCTGGTTCGGCGCCCCTGCCCGCCAGAACTGCAAGCAGGGGTCTGGACCGGCAGCCGCGGCTGTGATTGGCTGCCTTCAATGTAGAATGGCACAGGAACGAGGAGGTGTAAGTAGAGATTGACAGCCCTTTTAAAGTTATGAATAGAGCGGTTGGGGGTGGGAGGGTATGATGGCAAAAGCTTTAAGTGCTAGAAGACTGCCAGCAACGGAGGGATCGGGAGAGAGGGAGAGGGGGGAAATGGCTCTACTGAGCATGCCTCTGAACTTGTTGAGGTTAGCAAGGATTCAGGCACTGGATGAGGCACTGACAGCTCCTACCCAGTGCACTTTGGAGAGGCACTACAGGAGAACCACAAGAAGCAGGGATGTAAGATAAGGATTTATTTTTATTGTACAGTGGGGACAATAGTTGGTAAAATTTTAGTTTGGGGGGTGGACATGTCCTTTAATAGCATAACACAATATCCAATAGTAAGAACAATTATGAAGTCATTTACATTTGTATTTCTTAGATGAATATGTATGTGAACTGATAACTGCTTTATTGTCCCAGGCATGACAAGGTGGACTTGAATTTCCATGACTTGAAACAAAGAACCATCTGTAGGCCTCTCACTAAAACTTTCAAGGACCTAATGTTTTCTAAGCTTAAACAAGATGGTACAACTGAAGGAACAGTGTGAACCCAGCATGAGGAAGTTTGACAACCTTGACGCAGACAATAATATTCAAATAATACTGATTTAAAGGCTTAACACTTTCGGGCCTAAATTAAATATACAATCAGTTAAAGTTTATACCACTCCTAATTCCTAGTATAAGACCCCACATTATAATCTTATACAAGCTGTTGTAGTATACCTTCTATTCTCCATGGGCATTAATAAAGTTTTTCTATCTTGGACTTAAAGTTTAGATTTTGAAGAATTTCACTAGTCATCCAACTGGCTTCTCAATTCAGAATCCATTCTGAATTAGGAAAGCCAGTCGGATGACTAGTGAAACGTCTTAAAGAACTAAACTTTAAGTCAGTTGATCTAACTGAATACAACAGATATACCATGACCTGGATGAATGAGAACCTTCACAAGCATCTAAAGGTAGAATTTTTGAAAATTCGATTTTATATAGTATTGATACCTTAAGAAGGGTCCTTTAATTTCAACTTAAGTTTGGTGTAGCGTTAAATTTAAACCAGGTTATATTTAAGGTATTTAAAGTAAAACATACAGTACAAACATTGGAGTTGTACAGTCAATATTTGGATGGGACATATTTATACAGAGCAAAAATCCTACCAAAATGTGAAGAAGAAACAAGCGAGGGATTTTAACATTACTCAGTATGCTGAAAATGAAAGTACAATGAAATTATTGTAGATACCCACGCTGAAATAACTGGAATGAAATTGAATGACTCATGTCTTGATAACCTGTATTAAAAGGAACATTTTCTAACTGAAACCTTTTTTAAATACCGCTTTCTCTTTTTTAAATAACATACAAATATTTATGTGATGGAAATATTATTTATTATTTAAATTTTCCACAACAAAAATTCCAAACAGATGAAATAGTTATTAAGGCAAAGTTGCACAAACTAGCCAACTTTTTGGGTTTCTCCTGGACAGACCCATATTGAAGGGTCTTCCCTGGAGTCCCGGAAATGGTGGCAAAGTCCCTCTGTGGGTGTGGTGTGGCTGCCACGTTTGGGGGCATGGCGGATGGAGCTATTTACATCATCAGTAGGCTCCATTCCCCGTCCCATTTAGTCGCCTGTAAATGTTGGAAGGTAACAAGGATCCACTGACTTGTTTTTTATAAAGATTGAAAGGTCCACGTTTCGATATACATGTGAACAGGAGACTTTATAATAGAGGTTCCGTAAGATGAAACAAACTCAAACTAGATCAAAAAGAAAATAAATAACAGGAAACCATTTAAAAGTAGGATTCTTTAAAGAGAACTGGGGGCGGGAAAAAAAAACGGTGATTCCATGTCCTCTTTAGGTGGAATGCGGGACACCAAAGTAGTTCCTCAGAAGCCTTTGCAGAAAGTATTCATTTTCAGTTAAGTAAGAGGGTACAAAATTAATTTCAAAGTTTCTGAATAATTTCACACCCCCAAGGTCAAAATGACCATGAAAAAAGAGTATCAATGGTTAAGTTGTTCCTTCTACGTTAATGTTGTCTTTTATTATACGCCTTTCAGTTTGTTATTTTAGCCTCTCTAGAAGCCCTACTGTTCTCCATCAAACAACTTAATATCTCAAACATAGCTATTTAACCACTGCGGTTTAGGGTTTAAAGAGGTGATTTACCCTATAAAATGTGTAAAACAATAAACAAAATTGTTTCAACATACCGTATATACTCGAGTATAAGCCGACTCGAGTATAAGCCGAGGCACCCATTTTTGCCTCAAAAATTAGAAAAGATGATTGACCCGATATAAGCCGAGGGCTGGGGGGACAGTATGCCATGCAGACACCCACATTACCTTTTTACTATAGGTGGTTGGAAACTACAACTCCCAGCAACCAAGCATGCTGGGAGTTGTAGTTTCCAAACATCTACAGTGGAAAGGTATTAGGGTGGGGGACAGTATGCCATACAGTAACCCCCAATACCTTTCCACTGTAGATGTTTGGAAACTACAACTCCCAGCATGCTTGGTTGCTGGGAGTTGTAGTTTCCAACCACCTATAGTAAAAAGGTATTGGGGGTTACTGTATGGCATACTGTCCCCCACCCTAATACCTTTCCACTGTAGATGTTGGAAACTACAACTCCCAGCATGCTTGTTGCTGGAGTTGTAGTTTCCAACCACCTATAGTAAAAAGAAAATGTGGTGTCTGCATGGCATACTGTCCCCCCAGCCCTCCCCCAGTCCCCCCAGCCCACCAGCTACTACCCGTACTGGTCTTCAGTCTTCCTCTCTCTGCAATCCAGAAGCAGCCGCGAGTCCGGCCGGCAGTTCCCATTACTGCTTCGCGGCTGCGCGATGACGTCATCCCCCAGCGTGCGTGATGACGTCATCGCGCAACCGCGAAGACTACTGGGAACTGCCGGCCGGACTCGCACTGCCTCTGGATTGAAGTAAGTTGCTACTGACTCGAGTATGCCGAGTCAAGGTTTTTAGGTTAATTTTTAAACCTAAAACCTCGGCTTATACTCGAGTATATACGGTAATTACCTATCATCTCTTATCATTTCAATGCTTATTTTGCTTCCTCTACTGATATTTTATTTCTGGATTGTAAGACCTTACTAACCAATATAAAATCAAACCCATCTACAACAGCCCACACTGTAGCAGAATTCTAAACAAAGCACGCAACCAGCAAAAATTCCAGGACTTCATTTAATCCTCAAAATCCGGAAGCTTATTAACATAAATTAACAATGTTACAAAGATCACACTCTCCTGTAAACAGATTTTAAATGAAACTTCAAATGGCTTTAGCTTTAATCAAGATTTAATTTTTGCAGATGCAATTCCCTTATAATAAATCTATTATTACAGTTTGTTTAAAAATAATGGCGTATCCTGGAAAAATGTATTGTTGGAGTGTTAAGTTTGAAATTTGCAGAATAAGAGCTTTCTGTTCTATACAATCCTTGATTAGGGGTTTCTTTACATCCTTGCATTAATTTATTGAGCTACAGGGCATTCAATTGCAAACATTTGCTGACAAGGAAGGAATAATTACTTATTAAAATGCAAAAGCTAGCGAAAGCCAGAGTTGAATTAAGTGTGGGTTAATGGAATCTAGAAACTGTTTTGACAGCAATAATTGGGAAATGTACGAGATGCCAATATGTCTATAAAGAGGAGTGAGGAGCCCTGTACTTGTAACTAACTACATAAGATGGGATTTTCTGGAGTTTTGCAGCCCTACTTCCCAGTTTATGCTAATTAGTTTTTCGACTGATTTGTTTAGAAAAGGCCTGTGTCAAAAAAGGTTTTCAATCATCTGGACCATTGGAATTTCATATAATAAGTCAAATTCAGTTTGTTTCCCCGCTCCTAAATCCTCAGACATTTTTGTTCTAATTTCAGACCAAACAATGCAATAGATCAAGGACAAAATCCTCTGAAGCATTTTTCTTTCACTAATATCTATCTACCTATCTATCTAATGCTATCTATCTATCTAACTCTATCTATCTATCTAATCTATCTATCTATCTATCTATCTATCTAACTCTATCTATCTATCTATCATCTCATATCTAATCTATCTATCTATCTATACCTATCTATCTATCTATCTATCTATCTATCTCTATCTATCTATCATCTATCTATCTATCTACTCTATCTATCTATCTAATCTATCTATCTAGCTATCTACTCTATCTATCATCTACTCTATCTATCTACTACTCTATCTATCTATCTAACTCATCTATCTAATGTATCTATCTATCTATCTAACTCTATCTACCTAATCATCTATCATCTATCTATCTACGCTATCTATCTATCTAATGCTTATCTATCTATCTAACTATATACTCTATCTATCTAAACGCTATCTATCTCTAACGCTATCTATCTATCTATCTAACGCTACTATCTATCTATCGCTATCTCTATCTATCTAACTCTCTATCTATTATCTATCTATCTATCTAACGCTATCTATCTAACTCTATCTATCTATCTAACTTATCTTATATTCTTAATGCTAATCTATCTATCTAACGCTATCTATCTATCTATATCTATCTATCTAACGCTATCTATCTATCTAACGCTATCTATCTATCTAACGCTATCTATCTATCTATCTATCTAACGCTATCTATCTATCTAACTCTATCTATCTATCGTCTGTCTATCTATCTATCTATACGATTTGTCTATCTATCTATCTATCTATCATCATACTATCTATCTATCTATATCTATCGATATCTTATCTTGTCAAACAAAAACAGCAGGCAGCAGAGCCTTTAAAGGGATTTCCACCACCCCCACACCTTTAAACCATTATACTCAGCAGCTGAGTGAAATCTGCAGTCCCCGAGCATTCTCCTTAGGCTTTACATAGGGAGAATTCTCAGGACTGTGAGTAGCACAATCATTAAAAAATGACAGACAGAATCTGCAGATCGTGCATGTTTGTACCCAGGTTTAGTTTACCTGATATAATCTCACACAATCTTCTACTTCTTCTGGGTAGACCCAATCCATACGAACAATGACTAGTAGGTCTACATCGAGGTTTCTCCATTTGGCACAGTGAAAGCTCTCTGAGTGAAACCAGGAGATTGTGTGCTGGGATAGAGAAGAATAAATCTGTTATGGGCAGTGGGAGCATAATGATTTTAGGGTTTGGAGGGGTTTCTATTTGGATATTAATATAATTTTGGGGGTGGATAAGTCTTGCAAAATAAGTTTACTTTATTGGGTGCTTTCATTTAAAATTTAGGAGGCAACTAAACAAAACAACTTTGTTAAGATCTAAAATAAAGAAATGCTGAGGCCTTCTAACAATTAAAGTATTAGAACCTTCTTATGTTAGGCTGATTACCTTTAAACGGAGGACCTGATCTCCTATCACAGCTACTTTTAAAAATCCTCCATTTCACTCTGTGTATTAACACAGGGTTCATTTATTGGACATCTGAAAAGTACAACTTTGTTTTAAGAACAAATAACTTCTCGGTTCTTATGAAGAAAAAGGAAAATGATTTGTTCCTATAAACCAGGATTTTATATTCTTCCAGAAGGAATTATTAGTTTGATATCCTACACAAATACTGGAATTATAATGAAAGTTATTTTTGACAAGACTCCCAGGGCCAGATTTCTTCATCTAAGTTACCTGAACAAGGTTTAGCCTTCTGATTCCACGGAGACTTACTCTCCGGCAGTCAAAAATATAAAAACCATACAAATTGTCTTCGGATCTTTCACCGAGACTAATTATGCCAAATTTTAAAATGCTGTAAAGGGAAGCAAATGACAGAAAATGAAAGTCATATTAACTATCCAAATAAAACAGCGAGCAATTAATTCACTTGTAAGATATTCATAGATACAGTATTACCAGAACAGAAAGGGCAGCATAGCCTGAAGCTAGGCAAAGATTTCCAGACTCTTTTGCAACCATCTATTACAAATCCTCTCTCCTACGCATGTGCTGAAAATCCCCTGTACTTGGTAACCCCTTAAGCGTGACTTTATTAGTGAACAGAGAAATCTTGCTGCCCTGATAAATAAACATAGCACAACAACCGAAAAACCAAAGTTGCCCATACAAAGGTGTATTTCCTTGCAAGGTAAAGTCCATAGTAGTATCAAATTTATTTTACTTCTTGGGCATGATCACCACCTATGGAACTGAAACGTTTTAAGGTTTTGAGTTGATCAGATACATGTATACGAATATTAGCTATCGGCCATGGTTCTAGTTCCAAAACCTACTTTAATACCTTCTCGCTCCAATATATTAAAGGGACTGTCCACCCCTCTTTTCAAAAATTCATATATAGTAGATTACCCGCCAAAACCTAGAGATCGTTTTAGTCAAAAGCTTTAAATCTGCTCCCAGGCAAAGTTATTTGCTTAGTTATATACTTACATGCTCCTCGCTCCACACCGTTCGGGTTCTCAGTCAATCGCACTGCGGCTGCCTTTTCTTTTTATGTTCCTGAGCAGCCGCAGTGGAGACTGGTCTGGGAATGGCAGTCAGTGATTGGCGTGACGTCTAGAACTGCCTTACTCGGAAGTGCAGAGCCGCGCGGGCGGTGGAGCGAGGAGGAGCATGTAAGTATAATAGCTCAGTCTGGGAGCTGAATTAAAGCTTTTGGCCAAAACAAACTTTAGGTTTTTGGGGGTATAATTACAATATATGTATTTTTAAAGAAGGGATGCACATTCCCTTAATAAAGATATCTGAAAACTATTAAAAAAGTTGGAATGATGTCCCCCTCCCACTAAGAGGGAAGAAATAGAGATCATGTAATCAGAAGAAAAGATTTTACAAAATGCTGAAACGTGTAATCTGTTTAGAGAAAACACAAAATCAGCAAAAAAAAAAGACAAGTGCCACATTCCATTTTGATGAAAAAGTCCCTTTTATCAGTAGTATCATTCAGTATTTCTGGAGGGCCAGGAAAGTGTTTCATCTGCTTAAGCACATGTCAAGCTTTAGAAGCCTCATTTGGATGTGAATGTGTCACTTATGGTTTAACGTGACAGGCTCCATCAAACAGAATTGACATGATAGAATTGAAAGCTTTGGCTATTTAAGTGGTTTTGAAGAAAATGAGATGCCTCAAGCATACTCGAACAACCGATATAGTGCCACACCGAGCCCTTTTTTTCCCTACCAACATGTGAGATCCTTTCTGCTCCAGCTGTAGTTTCTTCCAATCAAGTTGTGTGGGCAAACAAAGGTTGCACGAACAGATATAGTGACATTTCTGCAAGAACCTTATCTTTGTATAATAGTGAATCAATGCCAAAGCTTTTCTGTGGTATGCATCATGTATGAAGTGCACTTTATATCTGACATATGCAAACGGCCAATGCAGCCAATCAATCAGTTCCTTTGCACATCAATCCCATTTCTCCTTGGGAATAGAATGGAATTACATTTCTGTGGCATTAAACAAAAGGGAACAGTAGGAGACGCTCCAAAGGATAAAGGCCTGGCATAAGACATAAAAAAAAGCTGTTTAGGAACAAAGAACGCCTAAGCTTTGAAGAAGAGAGAACTAAGGATGGGGAAAGGGAATAACTCGTTATTTTCTTGAAGATCGTCTCACATGCAATTGGCTTGTCACAGCAAGCATGATAAGCACTTTAAATGGATTGCCACAGTTTGCGTGGATCCTTTATCTACCAACCCGCTGTTTGTTGTTCTGCCGCCTAAAGCGAATCGGAAAGCTTCACTTGTGAAGATAGCAACCCCATCTTCAATCCGCGTTCAGAAAAAGAAGGGAATCAGTTTATCTGATTAAAAGGAATACAGAAATGGATGCACTTTCACCCAAACAGCAATTATATTCTCTTCAATGTGTTTTCATTTCACTAATGTAAATATTATAAAATTGAAAGAATCTCTACACTTATAAAAAACAAAACAACCTTTTTGCTGCCTTCTTACGGTCACTTTATAATAGGGAAACTACATTAGCATTAGTGCGTTAAAATAGATTTATGATCTCAGCGCCAAAGTACCAAAGTGTCACAGTTTGTAACATTCACACATAAAAAGGGGATAGTGTACAGAATGGAGACAATAATTATAAGTGCAAAATAGAGCCCAATCTCCAATCTATTCTCTTTGCTGTTGACATACATATTGTGGGAAGGGGCTATACTATTATAAGGGACATTTATTCTTAGAATTAACAGTTACATAGGAACATAGTATTGGAGGTTGTATAAAAGACTACGTCCATCTATTCCAACCTTTATACCCTACCCATAATGTCTGTATAACAGTTAAAAGTAACATAGTATTGGAAGTTGTATAAAGACATACGTCCATCTAGTCTAACTTTATACCCTACCCATAATGTCTGTATAACAGTTACATAATAACATAGTATTGGGGTTATATAAAGACATAAGTCCATCTAGTCCACCCTTTATACCCTACCCATAATGTCTGTATAACAGTTACATAATAACATAGTATTGGAGGTTAATAAAGACATACGTCCATCTATTCCAACTTTATACCCTACCCATAATGTTGTCTAACGTTACATAGTAACATAGTATTGGAGGTTGTATAAAGACATACGTCCATCTATTCAACCTTTATACCCCTACCCAATGTCTGTATAACAGTTACATAATAACATAGTATTGGAGGTTATATAAAGACATACGTCCATCTATTCCAACCTTTATACCCTACCCATAAGTCTGTATAACAGTTACATAGAACATAGTATTGGAGGTTGTATAAAGACATCGTCCATCTAGTCCAACCTTTATTCCCTACCCATAGTGTCTGTATAACAGTTACATAGTAACATAGTATTGGAGGTTGTATAAAGACATAGTCCATCTAGTGTAACCTTTATACCCTACCATAATGTCTGTATAACAGTTACATAGTAACATAGCATTGGAGGTTGATAAAGACATACATCCATCTAGTCCAACCTTATACCCTACCAAAATGTCTGTCTAACAGTTACATAGTAACATAGATTGGTGGTTGTATAAAGACATACGTCCATCTAGTTCAACCTTTATACCCTACCATAATGTCTGTGTAACAGTTACATAGTATACATAGTATTGGAGGTTGTATAAGACATACGTCATCTAGTCCAACCTTTATTACCCTACCATAATGTCTGTAAACGTTACATAGTAACATAGTATTGGAGGTTGTATAAAGACATACGTCCATCTAGTGTAACCTTTATACCCTACCCATAATGTCTGGTAAAGTTTACATAGTAACATAGTATTGGAGTTGTATAAAGACATACGTCACCCAATCCAAACTTTATACCCTACCCATAATGTTGTATAAACAGTTACATAGTAACATAGTATTGGGGTTGTTATAAAGACATACGTCCATCTATTCCAACCTTTATACCCTACCCATAAGTGTCTGTATACTTTACATGTAACATAGTATTGGAGGTTGTATAAGACAATACGTCCATCTAGTCAACTTATACCCTACCCATAATGTCTGTATACAGTTACTAATAATATAGTATTGGAGGTTGTATAAAGACATACGTCCATCTATTCCAACCTTTATACCCTAACCCATAATGTCTTATACAGTTATAATGTAACATAGTATTGGAGGTTGTATAAAGACATCCGTCCATCTGTCCAACCTATCATGGCTGTTCTAACAGTTGATGTAGAGGAAGGCAACACCCCCCCCCCCCCCAAAAAAAACAACAACAAAAAAACCAGCTTTATAAGGGGGGGAGGCAGAAAACTTCCTTCCTGGCAATTGGAAAGGATTCCCAGATCAACCAGAGCTATATATATTAATACCATTAATTTTCAATATTTTTTAGTTTTAGAAACTTATACAGCCCACTTTTAAGACAATTTAATGAATTTGCCATTACCACATTCTTCTGCCACTGAAGAAGAAGAAAGAAAGTGCAAGGTTCTGCTGGTACCAGGAGAGTTAAACATGGCACTCAATACACTCAGCTTACAGCCTTTACGACAGGCACACAATTAGGTGCCTCATTAACATTTGGAGTGAGGCACATTCAAGCACTCCCGTCATTTATCCCGGCCTACAGTTCAACTCGTTTTATAGGTTAATCTTCCATTGGCATGAGAATGAAAACTATGTAAATATGTTACTATTTATAAATCAATATAGTAAAATATCCTGATCGGAATTCTTTATTTAAAACTAAAGCCTAGCCATTAAATTAGGGTATTTATCCATTGAAATGATTTCCTCCTTTATTTCAGGTTTTGAACTCATTATCCCTTTCATAGGCTTTATTTTACAATGTGGGTATTTGCATTAAAATCCGCTGGTGATGTTCTGAATGACCGCTCTCCTTTAATGAAGAAATGCCGCCTTTTATATTTACCGTATATACTTGAATAAAAGCTGATCCAAGTATAAGCCGAGGTACCTATTTTTACCTGAAAAACAAGTAAAACTGATTAACTCAAGTATAAGCCGAGGGTAGAAATTATGACCACTACTGCAAACTTGTAATAAGTAAAGCACAGTATTGGTGCCAATAATAGCCAAATCCAGTAACCCTCAATTCCTCGGCACTCCAGATGTTTGGAAACTACAACTCCCAGCATGCTTTGTTTGCTGGGAGCTGTAGTTTCTACACATCTGGATTGGAAAGGCTCAACAAACTTTTTAGGCCAACAAGAAAAGGAAAATTCACCTGCCCACCTCTAAACCCCCCATAGAAAAAGAGGCACTTGTTCTTACTAGGAGAGTCAGTCCTTCCTTGCTTCTCCATTATGTCCGGTGAGGGCTAAGAAGAGGCACGTAGCTTACACGCCGACGTCGTCTCTCCTGACTGCTTGTAAACAGAGAATATGGTAGATTTATTTTAGACTGTCTCCATGTTGACGGACAACATAGTAAATGTTAACCTCTTCTGGAAGAGCACCTGTTTTTGTTTGGAGGTGTTATGAGCCAACATTCTGATCAGAAACATTTATAAAAAAAAATCTTAAGACCGCAACTAAAGCAGTAGCACCAACACTGCATTCAGGTCAGAAAGTCACATGCAATCACCTCCCGATCCGGAAGGTAAAAACAATTGGGCTGGATTTTCAAGCCCTACATGCCCATCCTTAATTATTTTGAAATCTGCTGGACACCTAGTTCTATTATTATTCCTAGAGGAAAAATGACATCGGAGAAGCTTTCACTCCCAAATGATGCAGTATCTTAAATTTTATAGGACAATAGTTTAAAGGTTATCTTTACTCTAAAAAAAACTAATTTTCAAATCTGACCAGTAGATTCTGAGAAATCATCATTTGAAATCACAGCATTTACAGGGAAAAACCAGAAGCAGAAATTATAATATGTAACCCATGTCTAACCTCTTTGCCTGCCTGCCAGCACACTTTCTGCAGCAATCAGCAGAGAAAAGAAAGAAGGGTGGAGTGGGAGAACAGTGTCCAAGAAAGAAGGGTGGAGGGGCAGAACAGTGTCCATGGTGAGGCTGTGCAGAACTTATAAGTGTCGCAGACACTACAAGAAGGCAGTGAGTAAGGGAGGATTAGGGCAATTAGGAGCACTCACTAAATATTAATAATTTAATGACAAAACAAACACAGGTAAATATGTAAGTACCACTATTTTACTTGTCTCAAATTGTAGTTTCGGAAAATGTAGTTATTTCAGTGAGTATAGTGACCATTTAAAGTGCCCTGCAGATAAATTTGAAGAACTGAGCTATTTCTACATCAGTCAACAAGTGATATTTGTACTTCAATAAAATGATTTATAAATTTAAAAAAGATATTTATCGATTACTCAGCCTTTATAGAAAGAAATATAAGATAATGGGCAGTTAGTGCTGATGCCTTACAGTGCAGAAGTCCTGAGTTTGAATCCACCTTTGGACACATCTGGAAGGAGTTTGTATGTTCTCCTCGTGCTTGTGTGGGTTTCCTTCTGGCACTCTGGTTCCCCCAACAATCATAAAGAGACATACTGATAAGTTGTATGTGTCAAATAAATGTGCTTAGATTGTAAGCTCTTCAGGACAGGGCCTGATGTGAATGTATACTTTTAATTGGAAAACGCTACGGAAGATGTTGGTGCTATATAAATCCGCAATAATAATAATAATAGATAGAGGGTGATGAAATATGGGTAAGGTATGAGAATTCTGCAACTGACATGAGATGTTTTTTGGGTCCACCTTGTTTTATATGCCTTAATGGTATGGGAGGGCTACTGGTGTTTATTGGGCTCTAGTTGGATAATCCTATTCCGAATACACCAATACATGGAATTAACGCATAAAGACTACATATACAACAGTTTAGAAGTAAAATGAATTAAAAGCACTGAGATCCAATCTGACTCTTCTTTGTGAACATCAGACTGCAGGGGACCAAATACAAAGCAATAGTGGATGACAGATCTTCACTGTCTTTTTTTCTTTTTAATAGTCCTGCTCTTATTGAGCAAACTCTTCAATAGTGATACATCATAAATGGATAAACATTGCCAGCCGGCTAGTGAAGCAGTTTTCTTGGGAAGCCTTCATTAAAGAAGTGAATACTTTGCATTAGCAAATAGATCTACTAGAAGCAGACAATAAGTATGCAGTGTGCAGGTCAAAGTGCATATTTGTAACCAACTGTTCTCCATATAAGTTTCCTACATTTAGACCCATTTATTACTTGTCAAATGAGCCCAGGATTATGTCTGTATCTGCAGTCTATCCAGATTTCCAGCCATGAAGAGGTTAATGCTTCCTGCTTGCATGGTCTCTTTTCTCCAGCTGTAACAAACCGATAGCTGCTAATTAGCATAAGAGGTTTATATATATATATATATATATATATATATATATATATATATTTCCATAAACGTATACAGTGGCATTCAATATACATTGTGCATCTGTCCTTTTAAGTTAGGACACATTAACGAAACTGCTTTAAAATGTGTATGGTGCGGAACTGACATCATGCGTGAGGGACACTGGTTGAGTGTGATCCTGCAACCGCCAAGTCAATCGGCTTTGGAGGCCCGGAAATGGGGGCCGTATCATAGCTAGCGTGGCTCAATACAGCTAGCATGACCCTGCGACCGCGAAGTGAGCGGTTCCATGTGTTGTGGTTTAGAGACCTGTTAGAGACAGCAAGAGGCACAAGCTGAATGTGACCCGGTAATTACCTAATTGAGTATCCCTAATCACCCCGGACCAGGGACCCGATAGTAGGTCCGTAAAAGGAATCGTGGGGGAAGACTCCAGAAGCCAGCAACCGCCTATTGGAAGTGCTGTTTACATTCCCGAACCAGGGACCCAGGAAAATAGGGGTCCGTAAGAAAAGAACGGATATCATCTGGTGCAGCTGGAAGCGGGATTGCGGCCGTTTAACATCAGGAGTCTGGTACCGCCCGAAACCAGGGACCTCATACAGGGTCTGTAAAAGGAATCAGGGTGTGTGCTTAACAGCTAAAAAGAGGATCCAACAGGGTCATCTCAACATCTGTACTGTGGAACTTATCGAACTTATATTGCTGGTTTGCTAATTAACAGCTATCAGTGGACAGTACATCCCTCTTCCCCAGCAGTAAAGAAAGCAGTTAGCATGTTTGGACCATCAGTACAGTGCAGTTGCAGAGGTGATATCACAGCAGAATTACTTTTTATGGCTGTAACTCTCTGTATATACTGCGATTGGTTGAAAGGTAGGATAAAAGCCTATCAAATGGAGGACAGTTGTATGGAGATGGCACTTTTTACATGGTGACTTCAAATATCCTTATATCTTACAATAAGGGTGGCATTATTTTCTATATAAAGCTTTTTTCCCGTTGTATTAGTATAAAACTTAAGTATTAATGATTCTGGGAAAGTTTTCTTTCAACAAATATAATTATCCGTTAAGAAAATTTCACTGCAGCTTTCAAGAGTCCTAATTACAGCTCAAATGACTGTTTATGTAAATATTATTTCACAGCCAGGCTTCTAAAACCCTATTAAATTTGGCAAAATGTTCATGGCATAACTAATGCGCTCATTTGGCCATTAGCAGATGGGAAATTTTCATCTGAATAAAAAAAAAGCCACAAAAGCTCCCATAATTGCAGTTTTTCTTGCAGAGGCCGATTTTTATACAGTAGAGTCGTTAATGCAGCAAATGTAAAATATTCAACTGCAGCAGGTAAAATACAATTCCATTTGATCAAATTACAAATGCCCACCATCTCAAGTATAGGATAGTGCTCTGTGGTTTTATAGTTCGGTATATGCAACACTGTTCTGAGCTTGTGTTTAAGACCTGGGAAATAAATTGTTACATATTTTAAAGGACAATTATACTATGAAAAACCACTTCCGACCATCAATATTACCCAGGGTAAGAACCTAAACAGCTAGGTTTGCCTTTAATATCCAGAATGCAGTCACCGAAAGCTTTGCCTGAAAGGCTTTTTTGTTGTCCCATAAAGAAGGTAAGCGCCTTACATGTTTCAGGTGAAACTCCGCCCTTAGTCATAGGCCTATGACTAAGGGTGGAATTCCACCTGAAACGCGTAAGGCATTTACCTTCTTTGTTTCCTGTTAACGTGCCAGCTATGATTTTTTACGAAGTGCATGAAGCCCTTATCTTTTTTACCTATACTAGGAACCTTGTATGGGGTTTGGGGCAGGTATCACCCGTACCATCCATTGGAAATGGTAAGTTACCTTTATCTTTTATTGATTATATTGGTTGCACCATGGCAGAGTCTTTGGACACAGACTGGCTAGCGACAGGGGCTTAGGCACCCGAACCACTCAGCTATACAAGTAAGCACCAGTCATTATTGTTTTCTAAACTTCTTGGCACATGCCCAAGCTTATAAAAAGCTCACTGAGCTAATGTAGGAGGCAGATACCTTTGCCAGAATAGAATAGAACTACCGTATATACTCGAGTATAAACCGACCCGAGTATAAACCGAGGTACCCAATTTCAGCAAAAATCCTAATAAAAGTTGTTGACCCGAGTATAAACCGAGGGTAGAAATGCCAACTCACTTGGCATTCAAGATGTTTTGGAAACTACAACTCCCAGCATGCTTTATTAGCTGGGAGTTGCAGTTTCCAAACATCTTGAATGCCAAGTGAGGGTGGCATTCAAGATGTTTGGAAACTACAACTCCCAGCATGCTTTATTAGCTGGGAGTTGTAGTTTCCAAACATCTTGAATGCCAAGTTTCTACCCTCGGTTTATACTCGAGTCAACAACTTTTATTAGGATTTTTAGCTAAAATTGGGTACCTCGGTTTATACTCTGGTCGGTTTATACTCGAGTATATACGGTAAACCCTGAATTCCTGTGAGAGAATAACAAAGATTTTCACCAGCTGAGTATATGGAAAATGAAAATGATCTTAATGAACTTACCACTCCTATTCCTTCAAATGCAAATATGGCCGTCCCAAAAAATAAGGTATATTTCTTCCAACTGGTTCCCAGAGGTAGTGTGCGGGGATCTGATAAATTCTGCAAATAGAAACCTATGTTACCAATCAGTATTCACGCCATTATCGGTAAAAATTGGTGTGTAGAAATTACTTTGATTTTGTCTGAGATTTACAGGGAGATTCAATATTTGTGGCAGTACGCAGCTTTACCTTCAATGTTCTAATGGTGCAATATTCTCTTAACGTAATTTATTGCATTGCAGCAATCAAGAAGGTAAGCTGCGCCAACCATACGGCAGCATTTAAAAGGCGTTTGTTTTTAAGCGGCAAAATAGCAGAAGTAGAAGCGTGGGTTTAATTCCTTTATAGCCAGTAGCGTCTAATATTAAATCTCCCCCTTAATGGCAAATGGAATATAAATCACTATTATTTAGCAGCTTCTGTTAAAAAGCACTATATAGCCTAGGCACTTAAACACTAGGGGACTGATATAAAAGTTTGCACGTGATATAAATCTGCAGCAACCAATCAGATGTTATCTAATTGCAGTAACCCAGAAATAAGCTAATTCTGATTGGTTGCTGCACACATATTACAATTGATCTGCCTAGTTTGTAAATATATATATATTGGTTAATCAGCTGAAATATGGGTCCCAAACAGTGGCATCGCTATGTTAGAAGATTCGGAGCACGTACATCCGGATTTTTGGGAAAGTGTCCCTAATCTAAACACACTTGTTTTGACATTTTCCCTCATCTCGCCTCAACTACAGGTTTCCTGGATGCTCGCATGCACGCGGGAGGTGCGTGCATCCATGGAACTCAAACGTGTGTCTAGATGGGGGAAACTACATTAGGCCTAAAAGTAGCTGATTATCCACTCCAGACTCTGCTCTGCCTCAATGCCTGCCTACTATTAGCCATCACATCTTTTGCCAAAGTAAGTTAAAGGTACAAGTCATTGGCAACCATTGGCTTGTATGTGGGCAATGTGGACATTGTCAGTGTGGGCAAGGGCTACTTGAATGTACCAATCAATGTGAGCAATGTGGGCATGGGTAACGTGTATGTATCAGTCAGTGTGGGGCAACTTGTATGTACCAGTCAGTGTAAGCAATATGGGCAACTTGTACTATTTGCCAGACAGTGAGGACAGTGTTGGCAACTTGTATGTACCAGTCGGTGTGGGCAATATGGGCAACTTGTATTTACTATTGGGTGTGGGCAACTTGTATGTACCAGTCATGAAATTAAATTCCCAATTGCTATCAGTATATAATGAAATTGCCAGTTTGCTACCAGCATATAATGAAATTGCCAGTGTACTACCAGTATATAATGAAATTGCCAGTTTGATACCAGTAAATAATAAAAATTGCCAGTTTGCTACTAGTATATACTGAAATTGCCAGTTTGCTACCAGTATATAATGAAATAGCCAGTTTGCTACCAGTTTTTTTTCTTCTCTGACCTTCCTGTCCCTTGTTTTTTTTAGCTCTGGGAGTTTTACTTTTTAAAGAGGACGGGGCACAGCTAGTCAGTAAAGAACTCTCAATCACCACACCAGCCCCTCCCCCTGGCACATTACATGTAAAACTATCCATTCTATATAAGTAAAGATTATTTCTCTGTCACTGCATGACTAATTTATTTAGCATTAAGATCAGGAAAAATGAATAAGCATTATCTGTTTCTCTGTGCTCTTTCTGTGCAGATAAACCCAATGCTGCAGTTATCTGCTGGCTGTGTTAGTTAAGTCCCAATGTAGCACTGTACCTAAAGAAATCAATTACAAAGCCCCCTCCCAGACACCCCCACACCTTCAAACTCCTACAGCTTAAAGAAAATCTTACTTGATCCAAGCAGTGATTACAGCTCCCAGTGCTGCTTACCTTTCCATAGCAAAGCAGTTTTACATTCACTATAACACAAAATCACTGGGTGAATGCTATTGGCTGTAGGGGGCATAGATCAACTCCACTGCACATGCTCCACACTCTATCTGTGCCCCCGTTTTGGAAGGGGGTGGATACATAAAGAGGAGACATGCATACTAACTAGGAGTGAGCTGAACAGGAGATGAGGAGATCTAGTGACAGGGAGCACTGAGAACAAAAAGGGATAAAGTTACTGGCAGCACTAAATATATAGAAAAGGATAAAGGCAAGTCATTTTTTTTTTAGTTTAGTGTCCCTTTAAATATCTGGTATATCTGTTAAAAATAGCAGTTGGGGTTGCAGATAAATAACTAGTCACTCGTCATTCGATTCAAGGATGGACATTCGATTCAAAAGGGCCCATACATTTAATTCTAGTAGTTTTTTGCATTTCGGAAAATGTTATCAGACGATGGGGATCGTACAATCAGTATTGTGGTTTGTATAGGCCCCTTTAACTGAAGCATCAACGAATGATTGACAATCATTTCAACCCTAACGTGTGTTTAAAGTGACATTTATTGAGTAAAGTACATTAGAAAGTATTTCACGGCATCTTCATGGTTTTGGATTGAACACTCACCACATTTATCGTTATATGTATTGGACAATTTCTCTTTTCCCCATACTGAGTAAGGGCTGGAAGTTTATGCTGTATATCTTTTATTAAGAATTCTGTGTAATTTATTTTTGCTGCAGTAAAAAACCACAATGCATAATCTGGCAATAGATTCCCTTTCTTTTAAAGGGGAACTAAAGCCACCAAACAGCTCTGTCCCAATAGACAGAGTACATTCACACAGATACAAGCTCTGTATCACCTCTCCTTTTACTATGGCTGCTGGATGATTTATTAAAGGATAAGTACACTGTAATAGCAAGTTAAGTTAAAAAAAAAAAATTCCTCCCTAGGTCCCTCCTGAGCCTACCTTTGCTACGCTGTGACATCACACGTGCACATGTCTGCGCAATCACTGACGTCACGCCGTGTTCGGCCAATAGGTTCACATGCTCACAGGGCTGTTTGAAGACTACACGGACAGAGACATGTACTGGCAACAACATGGTAGCATTATTATTTTAATCCTTACATGTATGTAAACGCAACTTGCTGACATATTATCTTACAATCTATGGGGTTTTGGGTAGGGAAGCTTAAACACTGAATGTAACAAGCTTTATATAACAAGTAACAAGTTTAGTTCTCCTTTAAAGCAAAATGTTAATGGTTACTGTACTGTAACCAAACCAATTAAAACACATTTGTAATATTAATGTGCAAATCTGATGATTATCTTTGCTATGCAAATGTTCCTTTTATGTATTTATAATCCTTTTCATAGGAATTTTAGGATTAGGACTTTCCTTTTACACATTTACATCGATTGATCACTGTCAACAGTATTTAAACCATATAAAAAGATGAGTTTGATCACAGGGAACAATGGGAATATTTAGTGATTAAATGATAAAGTAAACTTCAGCACAAACCAGATAAAAGAAACAACCAACTGGTTCATTTGCATATTTTCATTTCCAAGCTACATGTATCGGTCAGATATTAAAAGAGAGCCGTGTTGGCCTACATTGGTCCAAGAAAATAGGAAGGGGTTGAAGAAACCAGAAATATTAACCAGAAGCTAGAAAGAGGTCATATAAATGGGGATCTTACTTTCATTTCTGCCAGTGTGTACGAATACAAAATTCCATTATTTTCACAATTTGTTAATATATTAATTATTTAAGTATTCTTTATTTAAAGGGGAAATTCAGTGCAAATACATATCCTTTTACGAAAAAAGAGCAGTATTTTTCCATCCTAATGACCTTAACCTGCCCATTCAGCATTTTGTGTGTGTATAAATAAATGCAACCGAAATACTGACTTCCTGTTTGCAGGACCCCTAGTTGAGACCATTATGGTCTTGCCCTTGACCCAGCGCCTGGGTTGATTCAGTTGCTCAGTAGAGATCTGAGCATGTTTGACCCATTCAACAGCCAATCAGTAGAAATTACCGTTAGGAGCATTCCAAGGTAGTGTACATTCTGGGATGTCAACTCACTAATGTTAACAGCGGGGAATAGCAAGGGGTATTAATTAAACTGAAATGTAGGAGAATATGCAGAATAACTAGGTGTGCATAATATAAACTAACGGGGAGATGTAATAAAAGTTCTTATCGTTAAACATTGTGCTAATTTTGCCCCAACCAATCATATGTTTTTTACCATTTGAAATTCTGATCGGTTGGGGCAAAATTAGCACCATTTTTAACGTTAAGAACTTTTATTACATCTCCCTGTAAGAATTTTAAAAATAATGATATTTTCCACTAAACTTTACCTTTACGTTACAGCATATATACTGGGTTATTCAATGAAAGTTCTTATCGTTAAAAAGGGTGCTAACTTTGCCCCAACCAGTCAGATGTTAGTTTTCAAATGTTAAATAAGATCTGATTGGTTGGGGCAAAATTAGCACCATTTAAAACAATAAGAACTTTTATTGAATCTCCCTGTAAGTATTTATATCTAGTTTTGCACATCCACAGAAGACTTCAAAGGGCAATTTAATAAAGTATTGTAAAGAGTAACTTCTCACCAGAAAGGGCATGTTTACACCTCAAATTAAAAATTATATAAAGGTAAATGACCCCTCAAAGCCAAAAAACACATTAGTTCAAAAGCTGACAGATGAAGGAGTAACCTGTTATGCAGCAAAATGTTCTTCTCTCCCTTCCTCTTAAAAAGGTTAACGCCTCCTCTCCAAGCTCTCCGAGCTCACACATGCTCAGCTGGTGGAACAGTATGCATTCATTCATTGGCTCTGATGTCAACTGTCACATCAATGACTGATTGTTACTAACCAGAAAAATAAGGAATCAGAATAAGGGGTAAAAAGACTTTGGCCAGCATTTCAGTTTAATCAGCTTTATTACTATTGCAGTTTTGTGGTTTGGGGGTGATTTATAATTTTTTTTTAAAGAGACACTTTCTCTGCAAACATCTCCTAAACCAGATAACATAGTGGTCATAATTGACTCATTGAGCCATTTCTTTGTGCTCTATATTTTGGGATTTATGTAGTTTATTTACTTTAATAGACCTAACCCTAAACATTACAAAGGTTAAATTTATTTTTAGTACAGGTTATTTCAACTAATTTACTAATTTTAAACTAGCAGAGAGAACATTTATTCCCATAATAAAGGAATATAAAACTAATAATAATAATAATATTGGAGAGTGGCCCTAAATATTTTTATTATTTATCAACAGCCATTTTGTTTAATGCTGAAGAATAACTATTTTACTGCGTTAATTTCCATCAATCTCTGTGTGAGAATGAAGAATTGTCATCCCATCAGTATATTTCATTATAAACTGCCAAGAATATCGGACAATTTTTCATGCTGACAGCAATTTAATACTTTATAAATTGCTCAAGCATGTGTGAACAGTATACATTGGAAACAAGCAAAACATTTTTTAAAAAAGCCCCACTACAAATACAAATTACTACAGGACATGTCCCAAACATTGTGTCCTTTGGCCCCCTCTAGTGTTTGAATTATAAGTAATCATGCGTTGTTCTATAACATCTGAATTAAGAGAAATGCTCAGTTTGTTAAACTGCACTTTGGGTTACATTAGATACTGTAGTACTTGTGCCTAAATATACCTTGTATTCATAGTTATTTCGTTTGTAAATCGTTTGTAAATCTCCCAATGAGATTTACATTTTCTATGACCAGAAAGCAATTCACTGATGTCTTCTCACATAGTGAAATGTAAAATTGGGTAATAATCAGTGTATAAAGGTGCCCATACATCTATAAGATTTTACTTACCCGACCGAGCTCTCACGCGATGTTCATCGATGCTGCCGGAACCGCTTCTCCCGATCTTACATTCGACCGGCATGCGATCGCAAAATCCCATTCATTTTGCGGGAGAAGCGGTTCCGGCAGGATTGAAGGAACGCAATTGCTATTCGCTTTTACATACGTAAGTGGGGCCTAGCCCTTAGTCGTTTGTTCTGTGTGCAGAGATATGTGTTGTCAGTGTGGCTAAAGAACGAGCAATCGGTGCTCTAACTACCACAATGCCAAATGTATGTGCAAAATGTTTGTGTGCCAATTTTTTTGTGTAGACTGACGAATCGGGTTTGCAAGAGAGAGAGAGAGAGAGAGAGAGAGAGAGATTAGAAATCCAATGCACTCCTGGGTCAGTTTGAGTCAGTGCCTATAACATAGCTGTGACCATTCCGACATAAAAAATAACAGGTCCGTATATGGTTTAATGTGCCATTTAGTTTATAGAACTTCAATGAAAATACTAATGTCCTTATTCAATGTAAATAATAATATCAGTTTGATATGCATCCTTATGACTGGGTCTGTAATAAAGAGTTAACACAATTAACCATAATAAGGAGATGTCTTAAGGTAACGTGAAATATTTTGTGTCTGGTTAAGGAATTGGATTTAAAATTATAGTTTCCAGTAATGGGCCATTTTAAAAAAGTATTTTTTCAGTACAGATGCAATTTTACCCTTAAGGAAACAGGAACTACTTCGGTGCTCATGCAATAAAAAAGTGCAAATATTTGCCTGCACTATTAATCTGCAGCAACCAATTAGAGGTTATCTAACTGCAGTTTCTTAGTAAAAAGATCTGATTGGCTGTGGTAAGTTAATAGCACAGGCAAACTTTTCTGTTCTTATTGTATCATTGCCTAAAACTGGATACACACTTTAACGATAAAGTGACGATTGTGTCTGATCCGCTTGAATCAGATACTTATTGTTTAAGTGAGTAATGCAGAAACCAACAATCTTGACGCTGATCAATGTTCAACAACCTTCTGAAAAATGTCCTCAGTTGTGGTTGGCCCGAAGGGAATGTGTCAGTCTTAAAGATTCTCCCTATACTTTATATATACCTTATAGAGGGAGAATGCTCGGGAATGGGTGTAGGCAGAAATTACACTGTTTGTCTTCTTTTAAAGATCCTGACAGTGTGTATCCAGACTGTTGGAAAAAGGGCTCTTATCTATCCACAGGGGTTCAATTCTGAATAACGTTAATAATAACCATAAGAATAAAAATGAATATTACCATGTAAAAAAATTGAGAATTACAACTTTACCGAGAGTTAAAGGGTATCTCCACTCATAAATTAGACTCCATTTTTTTCAGATTAATTGAAGAACGGGAGGTAAAGGAGCTTTGTCTTACATCTCATTCTTCAATTAAATGATCAGGAGACAGGAGGAAAGTCAGATTACTTACTTGCAATCACGCTCCTAACTCTGACAGGTCCCGGCAGAACTTGCACTGTGCACGCATGCGCATAATGTATGAACATGAGCATACAGTGCAAGCTCCGTCTGGACCCGTCAAAGAAACCAGTGATGGAGTGAGACCGCAAGTAAGTACTCCCTGTTCCCTGCCTGCTCCTGACTGTTTGATTGAAGAAGGGGTGAGACACAGCTCCTTTACCTCCCATTCTTCAATTAGACTAAAAAAAAGTCTACCTTATGAGCGGAGATATACATTAATGAATATATACAGCAACAATAATATCTAAGCTTAAAAAGCAAACCACATAATAAACAGCCACATTCAAAGAACCCAGAGAATGAATTTAAAATGCAATGTGCCCAAAGCTTTCTTTCCATCTCTCGAAATGAGGCTATCCAGGGTTATATCCAAATTAGCTCACACAGTAGATTTTACTAAGCCTGCTATCAGATGCACGCGACAGAATGAGTTCATTGCAGCAGGCAGGATTTCCGAAGCTGTAAAAGTTCATCTTTTTCTTTTATGTCCCTTGTCAGTGAATAATTCAATTCAGATTTTACAAAGTTAAAAAGCTGCGGAGGATTCACTCTGAATGAGTGATCCTGCTAGAGGCCATTGGCACCCTCAGACCGAGGGATAATAGGTGATAACAGCGAGAATAGATCATATTAGAAGAAAAGATTAAAAAAACAAAAGAGAAAAAATGTATTTCTACAGTCAAATGGGAAAACAAACGTATTATTGATTTAGACAGTGATACAAGGGGTAGATTAGGGATGCAGGTACACAATGGAATTTGGTTTAAAACATGCCAAATAAAAGGGGTTGATAATTTTGTCCTTTTAGCTGCTGCAGAACTACAACTTTCGCAAAGGGAGGTAGGATAAGTCATTTCTACCTGCCTTTAAAACATACCGTATATACTCGAGTATAAACCGTCCCGAGTATAAACTGAGGTACCTAGTTTTACCTAAAAAGGGAGAAAAAAGGGATTGACTCGAGTATAAACCGAGGGTAGAAAAAAATCCCACATATCCCTACTAGTACCGTATTTGCCACTTAAGATGTTTGGAAACTATAACTCCCAGCATGCTTTAATTGCTGTAATTCCTACCTCCCAATATTTTCCCGTGAGGAGCGCCAGCACAAAGGTTTATGTTTAATGCAGGAAAACACAGGAAAGCACATGGGAGCTTAAAAAACTATATGTCCTGGTACTCCTCATTAAATTATATTAAATGATATTGGGAGGTAGTAAAAAAAACTTTCTATCTCCCTGCCCCAGGTACTTTTAGGGGGAGAGGGTAATTAATATAGGTTTTAGTAATACCTTACAAACCAGACGTTTTACTAAGAACCAGTTGTAGTTTAGAGATTCTGAAAACCAGAACTTCAAACAATTGACAGTGGATGAATGTGTATACACACAGCCGATTTACCTCTTTCTAAACTTTGTTTATTGAGGCACAAAGCAACTCATCGCTCTAATGTACAATATAAAGATATACAAAGTTTGACCCTAAAACCTTTCCATCTGCATAGAATGCACACAACTTCCCTAATTGCTTAGCGCTCATAATCCTCAAAGCCAGGGAATAGGCTGCCTTAGGCAATATATCTGCCGGGGAATTAACACTCACAGGTTCCCCCGCAAGGTTAGCTAACAAAAGAATGATGGGGGTTTTCATTAACGTGCCATGAGCATAATATTTCAGATCTACACCTATTCCAACCTAGATTGCGTGTGTTACAAAGAAATCTCTCTAATTATAATTACAACTCTCATTTCTCTAGACAGTTTAGCCTTCCCCATACCTGCTGTGCATTAAAATGTATAGGACATAGACAGAAAGAAAAGGTTCACAACAAAAATGATACACTGGACAGCCCATTACAAAATGTTCCTGATTTTCTACAGCTCACCATTCCTAGAGCAGTTAAACATTTTTTAAAAGACTGAGAAGGAGCTGCAGTAATATCAGCAGCAACTTTTGGAAATTTGATAGAATGGAGCAAGTTGCAAGATATGTATGTATGTTTATTTATATAGCGCCACTTGGGGATGCAGCGCTGTACAGTATTAAAATACAATAAAGTCATACAAGGGGGATAAATACATAGATAGTTCAGTACATAAATATATAAATTATATAAATAGAAGTGCTAGAGCTTTGCCACAAGAGGTAATGAGGTCCCTGCCCCATAGAGCTTACAATCTAGTTAGGTGGGTAACATACAGATACAATGGAATGGGTATAAGTGCTGGAGTGAGACGTATGCAGTGCAGATAAAAATATAAAGTGATAATGCTTGACTAATGGCAAAAAAAAAAATGCTACAGTATTTTTATTACATTCATTCCTAAAACAGATATTTAAAGGGCCTGTGTTCTGCAGCTGCTGTACAGCAGAAGAGAGGTGAGGGGACAAGTCCTGGTAAGTATACTAGGGAGCAACTGAGAAACCTAACAAGGTTTTGGGGGCGTTTAGTATAAGGTTTAATTTTAGTTTGGGGGGTGGACATGCCCTTTAATAATAATTAATGTTCCTGTTCTCTTTCTGGAAGAAGTTTCTGCACCACCCGCTGCTCAATGAGCTTTTAAGAACTTGTGCAGAGGAGGCAGCAGGAAAAACAGCAGTCAAACATTGGCTGGGATGTCGGCAGTCACAGCCTTGATTGACCGCATGGAGGGTGCAGCAGTCTTTCATTTATGAATACCTAATAATGAGCTTAATATATTGTGTTTGAATCGGGGACAGGTAACTGACCAATTTTAAGTTTTAAAGGAGAACGAAACTTTTTAAAAATCCTAATCTGAATATTTTTCTCCCCCAGAACATTGTACGGTTATTCTCTAGAATGTTGCATTGAGCATGTGTAAGGAATAGATTCTAGAATGAAGAAGGCTTCCTTGTTGTTGCCAGTACAACTCACCGCCCATGAAGGGTTCAAAGAGCCACGCCCCTTGACCCCAGTATTCACTGTCTCTATGTACAGAGTTTCTAGCTTCTGTTTCAAGCTAAAGATAAACAGGGAGATTCAATAAAAGTTCTTATGCTAAATTTGCCCCAGCCAATCAGATCTTATTTAGCATTTGAAAGCTAACATCTGATTGGTTGGGGCAAAATTAGCACCATTTTAAACGATAAGAACTTTTATTGAATAACCCTGAAAGTTTGTTAATGTACCAGAATTTGTTATTAAAGCTCTTGTGGTTTAATATACAAATGCAATGTTTTCAGAAACACACAGTCACAGGTTAAAATCCCCTGGCTTTCTTATGAAACAATACAACATAGTTTACTGTCTGAGTTTATTACTTTTTTGTGTTTGTTTCCATTATGTTTCTAGAAAAATATAGTTTCTACATATACAAACTTATATATAGCAGCTCCTTTTTATATTTTTATTGCGGACGGCCTTCCTGGAGCAATACAAAAAAATGTTTTTTTTCCCCTAGCAAAAGATAAACATTCTAAATGTACCAACTTCTTCTACAGGTGCAATGGTCACTCACTGCTAAAGTTCTGGTTTTAGAAACACACAGATCATTGGGACACAGGTTTCATACCAGACTTTTTTGTTTCCTATTATGTTCCTAGCAAAAGATAAAGATTCAAAATGACTTTCAATTAACCTAGTAAGCTCTTGTCGGATAGTGGTAGAAAGCATTATTTTTAGCAAGACACACAACAGAAGGTTGCAGGTTCAATTCCCCAGACTTACTTTTATTTTTTCCTAAAATGTTCATATTCTGTTTTTCTCATCCATGGTAACTAAGAAATAAACTGCAAATATTACCTTTTTCTGAAAAGGAATGTATCTTTGTTTGGAAAGAAGCATTTGTATTATGTTTACACAGAAATCTGGGTTCTGTGTCAGAGGGAGGAATTATCTCTAAGGTATCACATGATTGTCTATCAGATTCCAGGTAGCAAGGCTGACATTTCTTTGAAGTGTACTGCGTACACTTAGCTGGGTATGCCCAGCTAAGGTGGATTATGGGAGCTCGCCCCTAGTACCCACAATAATTTCATAAATCGTCCAGCAGCAACAGCAAGGGGAGAGGCGAGACACAGCTTTTGGTATCTATTAGGGCAATATTGTCTGAAAACTTTAGTTCCCCTTTAAGGTCTCCTATTCCTTCCATAAATGCAGGAGAATACAATCTAGCACTATAGTTGCCTTTATAGTAGCCAATACTGATGGCTTGTGTCATGTCTCAAATGAGAGCAAACAAAAGAAAGGAAAAACAAAATTAGCATTCAAATAGTTACACAAAAGAGAGTAATTTTTCATTGAATAGAGAAAAACAATGCAAGTCTACTTACAGGTTATGCAGACCAGGAGTGTTCTCACAGCAAATTCAGTTATGAGCTTTCTTGGTTTTTGCAGATTGGATGTCAAAGCAGGAATGATGATTTCGGCTGGAACGTAGTACTGAATTGCATAGGTAATAAAAATCCCAAATGAGTACAGAACCTTGACCAGCTGATATAACCTGACAAAACAGAATTCAAGTCTAAGCAACACAACTTTTGTTTTAGATACTTTTTGCATAGATCAGGGGAAGATTATGCTTTGGGGCAATATTTACAATGTATTTATAGGACCACGGTGAGAATAGCCATGAGGGCCAAATAGATTTTAGATACATTTTTCAGACCTTGCCCATAGAAATGCACAAATGTTACAGAAAAAAGGCAAACAACCAGTAAGACAGGGTGGTGTTTAACAGGGGTGTCTTTAGGGTCTGAGAAGATCAGGGGCTCTTATAGGCACTCGTTGTGCTGCGCATAGAGTGGCGAAAATGTTTAGGACACGTCCCTCCAAAATTAAACCACACCCACTAGATCATTGGGGTTAATAATCATTAGTAGGATATTGCTAGATGGGTTGGACTGGATAGACATATATCTTTGTTCGTTCAACCTCAAATACTATACTATACTATTAATATAGACAGAAGAGACAAACATAGACAAACAAGAGATAGATACACAACCAGAAAGTGATAAATAGCTAGACAAAAAGACAGAGAAATAGACAGACAGAGATAAGGGGTAGCCAGAGATACGCAAATTAATGAATGGCACAGTATTCCATTATACTGGTAGCAACCTGGCAATTTCAGCATTTTCTGGTAACCAACTGTGGCGAAAATGTTCAGGACACGTCCCTCCAAAATTAAGCCACACCCACTAGATCATTGGGGTTAATGATCATTAGTAGGATATTGCTAGATGGGTTGGACTGGATAGACGTATATCTTTATTCGATCAACCTCAAATACTATACTATACTATTAATATAGACAGAAGAGACAAACATAGACAAACAAGAGATAGATACACAACCAGAAAGTGATAAATTGCTAAACAGAAAGACAGAGAAATAGACAGACAGACATAAGGGGTAGCCAGAGATACACAAATTAAAGAATGGTACAGTATTCCATTATACTGGTAGCAACCTGGCAATTTCAGTATTTTCTGGTAACCAACTGGCATTTTCATTATATACTGGTAGCAAACTGGCAATTTCATTACACACTGGTAGCAAACTGGCAATTTCAGTATATACTGGTAGCAACCTGGCAATTTCATTACATACTGGTAGCAAACTGGCAAATTCATTATATACTGGTAGCAAACTGGCATTTTCATTATATACTGGTAGCAAACTGGCAATTTCAGTATATACTGGTAGCAAACTGGCATTTTCATTACAAACTTTTAGCACACTGGAAATTTCATTATATATTGGTAGCAAACTGGCATTTTCATTATATACTGGTAGCAAACTGGCATTTTCAGTATATACTGGTAGCAAACTGGCATTTTTTATTACATACTGGTAGCAAATTGGCAATTTCATTATATACTGGTAGGAACTGTAACATGTTCTGACTCAAAAGTAGCGCAGGGGCACATTTTCCCAGTAGTACAATGCGACTGCGCGATGACGTTGTCTTGCTGGTGCGCATTGTGGCATCCATACACAGCCGGGGAATACTACTGGGAAAATGCTTGTGAAGGTTCTCATTCATCCAGGTCATGGTATATCTGTTGTATTCAATTAGATCAACTGGACTTGAAATGTAGTTCTTGAAGACGTTTCGCTAGTCATCCGACTGTCTTTTTCAATTCAGAATGACTTGTACAAGAATCTGTGGCAATTATCTACCCTGGAAAATACCAATTAGCATATCACAGCCAGGTGTTAAGGGTGTGATTGGATAGTGGCTAAGAGGTGTTATAGGAACGCCCAGACACCTTAACACCTTACTCTGGGCGTTCCTATAACACCTCTTAGCCACTATCCAATCACACCCTTAACACCTGGCTGTGATATGCTAATTGGGATTTTCCAGGGTACATAACTGCCACAGATTCTTGTACAAGTCATTCTGAATTGAGAAAGACAGTCGGATGACTAGCAAAACGTCTTCAAGAACTACATTTCAAGTCCAGTTGATCTAATTGAATACAACAGATATACTACTGGGAAAACCAATTCGGGGAACTTCCTTGAGGTAGGGTTTGTTTGCACTTTGTCATAGATCCAGAATATGTGCCCCAAATGTTACATAGTGAAGCAACTGGTGTTTAATAAGCAATTCATTCTAGGCAGGCAAGATTATTTTGAACTATCCTTTATTAATATTATTGGCACACTTTTTATTTTTATTACATAAGTATGTATCTACATGAAAGGGGCAAAGCCTATATAACAAACAAAACTAGAATTAAAGCATTTTTCTGAAATTTTTAGGCTAAACTACACATTAAACTGACTAACAAACTAGAAAACAATGATTAAAATTTGATCTCTTTATAAAAATACAGTATCCAACGGGATTTAAGGAGTATCGCCAATGTCTATGGATAGGGCATAATGCCGATGAACTACTACTGCCGCTGGAATTGTGGACTATCTGTCAGAAAGTTCCTTTGTGTAGTATTTCTAAACTCATGACCCGATTCCATGGGAATTGGATTGTGAGTTTGCAAGGACATAAAAATAACTTGCTTTGGTAAACAGAGATAATACAATTTTAGTCTCCCCCCTGCACTCACTCATACTGGATGACACAGACTGAGCATGCTAAGGTCATAAATCAATGAAGGGGGCAGGGCCACCTGAACGGTGGTAACGTTTGTATCCAGATCTATAGCAGCCTAAAATGAAATCATCACATATAAATCTATCTAGTGTGTACCAAGCTTTTTGGTGTACATTGAGAACTTGGGGACCAAGAACACATCAGTACCGGAGGGGGGGAAAAAAAGGAAATCTGTGCACTCAAATATCTACCCAGGAAGCAAAGGCTTTCAAATGAACAGTAAAATGTAAGAAACAAGAGATAAAACCATTCTAATCTGTGTCTCTCATTGCTTCAAGATACCAAAATTCTAGCGTTTCAAGTTGCAGTCAACCTTAAAATGATTTATGGCTGCATGTTTTCTTTTTATCAAATAGCAATTCTTTTTAGCTGAGAGGATATCACCACATTGCACAGTGAGTGAACATCCATTCTACTGCATCAGAATTTATTTCATTAACATTTCGTTTTTTTAACTCGATAATCTTTTGTTGTGTCTAACAAACAGCTGTACACTCCAATGAAAGTTCATTTAAAGAAGTGTAAATAGGAATATATTTAAATAGATTCAGTAAGCTTACTACTTACTGGAACACCCTGACAAAAGTACTGTACATATGGAACATTCAGATGGAATGGCCTCTAATTGTATAATTTACCAATACGACCTACAGTACATAGTAAATAAGTGGGCTCCCCGACCCTACAGCCATGTCAAGAATAAGGTAATGTGGCAATTTAGGATGTTTAACTCTGTTTATTCTGTTTTTTGACAATTTAATGTGTCCCTGGAGCTTTCCCAAGTTTATATTGTGTTCATGATTACTCTCATTATCAGCACTGAATCATTCATTTAGGGCTAGGCCACACTAGCGTGTTTTTTGCACATTTGCACCTGCGTTTTGCGTTCACGATTGCGCCCGCATTTTTCGCTAAATGGAAACCGCGGGAACCGCACAAATTCCTGTGATTTCCTATGTGCATGCGATTGCGCGTCCATTCGTGGTAACGCATGCGTTCACCATTTTTGGTGGCTTAACGGATACATTTCCATAACAAAAAAAGGCAAACGCATGAGAATCGCGCACACAATCGCATGTGATAACGCTCGCCATTCTGTGCGCGATTTGGTGCATTGTAGTGTGGCCTCGGCCTCACACAGGTGACATTCATATGTAGGGCAATGCAATGTTATACAGAAAATTGTACCTGCTTATGTATACTGTAGCAGACATTCTATGATATTCAGAACACAGGCATTGTCTTTCTAAACAAAGCCTGTAAACAACAATTCTTTGTAAAACATTTTGATGTTTATGATGTCATGAATTTGGCAAAAATAACACACCTGAGTGCCCTTTACACCACGTACGGACTCATTTACGGAGTCACACCAACCTATTCAATATTGGTTAGTGTGCGATTTTAACTCCATCTTTGCAGTGGCTGTGCAGGTTACACAAAAGACACCTGCACAAACCATTCAATATCGCTTTTGTGCCGTTTTTGCGCAACTTTTTATGCCAGCTGACAGATGGCTTTAAAAGTCCGCAAATGGCAACCCAATTTCCTAATTCACCAGGAGGTGCAATCTCGTATGGTAGATTTACCATGCTCCACCCATAGTCGTGCTACAGAAGACAATTTTTTTATTACAAATCAGAAATGCAGGTTAAAAAAATTACATTTACAGCGCAGGAATCTTTTACTTACTTGAAAGAACTTTCCAGGAAATGACCTTGTCCCTCCTGACACAGACTGGCACTTTGGCACTGATTTTGTAAAGCCCCCCATACTCAGTATCGACTTTTTGAATGATCTGATCAAACTTCTGATTGTTGCACTTGATTGGAACAACATCTGGCCGTGTATGGCCAGCTTAATTTGTAAATTTATCATTTTAATTTTGATTTAAAGCGAAGAAAAAATAAAATTATATTTGCAAAAGGGAACATTTTCATTCATTTATACTATAGTAAATTTTCTGTTTACAGGGCAACTCCAACCTCATAAGAACATCTTTTAGATAGAATGGCCTCTTTAAAATATGTTGATATATCATAGTTTGTCCTATGAATTCATTACTGTATGCCTGCTATGCTTCTGGATGCCTCGTGGAAACTGAGCCATTTAGAAACCTGTACTGAGCCTGTACTGAGCCTGGGCATGCTCAGAAGAGGCAGACAGGGGATTAACATTCAGTCATTGGCTGTGATGTCAACTGTCAAATCCATAACTGACAGTTACTAACGGGAAGAACCAGGAAGCAGAAACATCAAACTATTACCGTTTAGGGTTTTGGGGGGTGATTTACCTGTATGTAAGTTTTCATTTTGGGGCTGGACTTGCCCTTTAAATTGACAGCTTCAACACAGATGGCACAGTGCAGAGAGATGCCATTACCTTGTTGGTCTAATGTAGTATCTGTTCTTATTACAGTCTAATTACCTGCTCGCAGTAGCATCTGGATTCCCTTTTTAACAATAAAATATGTACAATTTTGTTCTAACAGATTGCAATAGACTCCAATATGCCTTAAAAAAACCAATATAATGAATTAAAGGCACACATAAAGAAAGACTGAAAAAAAGGACCCAGAGCACAAAAAAACCCATTATTTTGTTGACCTTCACTATTTTTTTATATGTTGTAATTCACAAAATCAATGATCTCTGTTAGTGGGATTAGAAGAAAACAAAATCTTAGTTGCAATTCTCCTGTGATTTCATTGACAAATAAAACCCACTTGCTTTAATATGATAATTATGGTTGGTCCCGATGTTCAGCAGTCTTTTTAAGGGGGATGTAGTATTGATTTAACTGCGCTACTCTAGAGTAGTCCTTTTAAATACATTTCAGTGGCTTAATAATATGCAATTAAGAAAAGATAAAATCTGAACACAATTAACTGGTCAAATCCCAAGTGTACATGATGCAATATTTCTACCGCATTGAGATACCATAATAAAATAAAACAGATATATATTGAATTTTCTCTCTAGTGAACACAGAGATTAAAATTAGGAATTGATACCCTTTAGAGAAAGTTATAAAAGATTCCATAATATGACAAAGAATGGTACTAACATGCTGCTTGTATGGTTTGGAACTTTAATGCAAGGCTCCATTGACTGATAAACTGCTTTCTTTATTGTGTCTGCTGTCCTAGGGTCACTGACCATTCAGACTAAGAAAATGGTTTTCCTCGAGCTACCTAGAAAAATAAAGATTTCCTGACAATATCATTTATAATAAGTTTGGAAAAGTTACCCAAACCTCTACAAACTGACTGAATGTCACAGCATCTAATTTAGTGTTGCGTAGAAGATTACTGGATATTAGTATGTTACGTGTAGAAAGAGAAATGTCTGGCACTTAAAGAATATATTAGAGCAATGCTGTTTATACATTTATATGTACCGGTAATGTAACACATAAATATTTTGTATTAATCCAGCATTAAAGCACAATTGTGAAATGTATTGTCCAAGCTCCTCCTCCCGTAGTCTGGGATCTATTGATTGCAGAGCGGGTCTTACCATTGGTTGGGCCCTGGGCCTGAAGGGGGAGGAGCAAAAATACTACAGTTGACCTTTCAAACTGGATTTTTTAAACCCAAAAAGTGAATCTTCTATTTAAATAGACATTTCAAACCAGATAAAAGTTTGGAATAGTTTTTCACTGAAATGTTTTTTCTACCACAAAAATATAAGGAGAAATGTGAACTAGAAAGGGAAAGTTTAAGTATAAACTTTGAATTTGGCTTGAAAGGCTACATTTTGGAAGGGAATGTGTTGATGATAAATCAAAATTAGTTTTTTTACTACGACAGCTGCCACGGAAATGGAAGGTTAGGTCAGTAAGTGTGTATACCTGTGTCAGCTTGGGGAGTAAAAAATAACTTTTTTGATGATTGGTCAAAATATGTTTTTTGACTATAGTTACCATTTAGGTATAGCTGCCATGGGAATGGAAGAGTAGGCCAGTAGGTGTGTGTACCTGTGTCATTTTTATGGTCATACATGCAAACACATACCCCCCAAACTGACACAGGTACACACACCTATTAACCTACCTTTCCATTTCCATGGCAGCCTTAGTTAAAGGCTAACTATTGTAAAAAAACATTGATGATCTATCATCAATAAAAGTTAGTTTCATGGTCATACATGCAAACACATACCCCCCAAACTAACTTTTATTGATGATAGATCAAAATTTGTTTTTTTTACTACCATGCAGCCGCTGCCACAGAAATGGAAGGGTAGGTCAATAGGTGTGTGTACCTCTGTCAGATAAAAAAAAATAACATTAGGAATTTCCTAGTAAGCGAGCAGATCACTAACTCAGCTGGCCTATGAAATGTTTTACTTACTTCTCCTTTTTGACTTATGTATTATCGGGTTAGTGCGGGTTTTACACTAATTTTGCTGTGGCAGCACCATTTCCAAAAATAAGTTAAGTTTTGTGCTCCCTTGTAGCGCGAAACTTAATGCCTATTGAATGGCGCCATCTTACCTGATCGATATCCCGCAATGGAGTAAGTCTTGCAAAGGGGTTTACTATATCGCAATCAGGTACTGTAAGTAATGCTTGGAAATATATAACATGGCCATATGAACGTTGACTGTAGGTTAGGTACAGTGTTACACAACCACACTGGTAGCCTACAGTGCACTTATAATGTCAAACTACACACTTTATATTTTTATACAGCAATGTAGGACACACTAGTTGGGGACAGAGAAAATGCAGATTTAACACATAAAATACTGCCATTCTTTATTGCATATTAAATAGATTGCTCAATATATAAAAAGGATAAAAAAAATACAGGTTGTCTGAACAACCTTCATCTCAAGATCCACTGCTATACTCACTTTGACCAGATATATCCTTTATAGTAATGCAGATTGCCTTCTACATGCATTTTCCAATCAATACACAGCCAGGTGAAGGCCAGTCAGGAAACTAGTTACCGTATATATTCGAGTATAAACCAAGGTTTTTATTTTTTTAAAATGCCACTAAAAGATTGACCTCAGCTTATTGTTGGGTCACGTCAGAAAAATGGAAGAAGACCGGTGACTTACTGTAAGAAGTACCCAAGCACCTAACCGGACTACGGGAGAGATGCGGGTAGTACTGTACTTTTCCCTTCCGCTGCATAAGGAGAACCTGACCTGGACTTCAGGAGTGACCCGGATAGATGCAGCGTGCCTGAGTGGGCATGTCGCTAAGCAAGTTACGCGCCACCTCTAATGGAGGAGCAAGGAAGGAGCAAGGAAGGAGCGAGTCCTCTGACTTGCTTGTCAGTGGGACCTGTAAGAAAGCCTCTTCTTCTTTGGGGTCTATGAGTTGTTACAGAGTTGGGCAGAAGCCTTTTTTACTTCAACTTGCCTCTACAGATGTTTAGAAACTACAACTCCCAACAACCAAAGCATGCTGTGAGTTGTAGTCTCCAAACATTTGGAGTACCAAGGAAGTGGGTACCTGTACTGGATTCCACTACTGTATGGGAATTCTGCTGTCCATTTAAAGGGTAACTTACTGAATCAGAAGGCAGTAGTGGTGATAATTTCCACCCTCAACTTATACTCGAATCAATAAGTTTTGCTTGTTTCTCAGGTAAAAATAAGTACATTGGCTTATACTCGCATAGACTTATAATCATGTATATATGGTATTTAGTGGAACTAAAATAATAATTTAACCCAGGAAGAGACATAAACACTGGACCCTGGTAGATGTGTTGGTGGTGGAGGAGGGGGGGAGATTCCCTGAGTTTTTTGCCTCTGGGTTCACTCCTGGCCAGAGACCCTGCCAATCAGGCGACACATACCTTGAGGAGTTAAGTCTGTCTGCCTAGTAAAGAGGTGGGGTCTGGAGCAGACCTGGAAAAAGGACTCTTGGGTAATATTACCCACAATCTTCTCTACTCTCAGGGGTAAGGACTTAGCATTTTTGGTCCTCACACATACATATATCGAAAGGGAGGGGATGTTAAATTAAGCTCCCCTTATTAATACTTTTATTAATACTTTTGTTTTGGTAGCACTGGTTGTCATTTTTGTAATATATCTGTTGTTGATTTACAAACTTAAATGACTGTAAAACAGGGATGTTTCTTTAGAATGATTGAATGTTCAAGAACTTCACAAACACTCCTAGAAAATTATATTGTAGAGTTAATATAAACCACTTAGCTCTTAACTATCCAATGAATATATTTCATTTTACCGTATATACTCGAGTATAAACCGACCCGAGTATAAACCGAGGTACCCAATTTCACCTAAAATCCTAATAAAAGTTGTTGACTCGAGTATAAACGGAGGGTAGAAACTTGGCATTCAAGATGTTTGGAAACTACAACTCCCAGCTAATAAAGCATGCTGGGAGTTGTAGTTTCCAAACATCTTGAATGCCACCCTCACTTGGCATTCAAGATGTTTGGGAACTACAACTCCCAGCATGCTTTATTAGCTGGGAGTTGTAGTTTCCAAACATCTTGAATGCCAAGTGAGGGTGGCATTCAAGATGTATGGAAACTACAACTCCCAGAATAAAGCATGCTGGGAGTTGTAGTTCCCAAACATCTTGAATGCCCCCCTCACCCTCCCACCCAGTTCAGTTTGTACCTGTCTCTTCTCCCTGTGGTCTCTCCTCCATCCAAGGTAGGTGCGGTATCCTGAGCATGAGGTAAGGTGCGGTATCCATCTTGCAGGTAAGGTGAGGTAAGTAATCCTGAGCATTCCGGCAGCCCAATCTTTCGTTGTACTGGCGCGCCAGACGGTAAGGTGCGGTTCCATCTTGCAGGTAAGGTGCAGGTAAGTAATCCTGAGCATTCCGGCAGCCGCGCAATCTTTCGTGGTACTGGCGGCCGGCTGACGTCACTGCCCGGCGCCGGGCTTGGCGCCGGGCAGTGACATCAGGCCGGCGCGCCAGTACAGAAAGATCGTGCGGGCCGGAATGCTCAGGTAAGGTACTGACTCGAGTATAACCGAGTCTGAGTTTTCAGGCTGATTTTCAGCCTGAAAAACTCGGTTTATACTTAGTATATACGGTAATCCCAAATGGTCATGTTAACTGCAAAGCCAATATTTTTAAACATCTGTATGACTTAAGGTTGAATGTCTCTGCTGTAGAATCCTCCATACTTTAGACTTTAACCGTGAAACCATATTCGGCACATATTTTGTCTTCCTAAAAAGCCAAACCAGTTCTTTTTTTAAGAGCTTCAACGAGCTGATAGATTTTTGATGAGGTTGAACATGACTGGCATAATTAGGCACTTGACCATCTGGGATTAGATTTAAATATATTCTTTGCATAGTTAGTGGATTATTTTATATGAATTCTACAATATAACTTTCTAGGAGTGTTTATTTGTGATGTCCTTGAACTTTAAATCGTTCTAATTATAAGAAAAATTAATTACTTTTTTTGGCTGAGTGCCATAGGTTATATTTTTAAATATTCCTTTCTTACACAATTAATCGTACCATACAAGCTTATCTGCATGTTCGCCCAATATAGCCATTCCTGCCCGTGTTAACAGAAGGATGATTTTGTAACCCGCTTTATCCATCAATTTTTGCAAAGGTTTTCCTGTACTATTAGACAAATGAAACCACCACGGACAGTATACAGTATTTATTCCAGCCATTTTGTCTTGTTTGTATCTTTCCGTTTTTCTGTATATTTTTGCTGACAGAAATTGCGTGCAGCCGTGCGTTTTTTTTTTTTAACGGACCGGGTCAATTTGATATATTAATAAAAAGGAACGCAACACATGGTGCTGTCCAGAAACGCACAAAGACGGGTCTAGTGTGAACGAGGCCTTAATCTGAAATAACCAATGAAATGTTAGCTTTTTACTGGTCTACTGTAGTTAGGTAAAATCCTTAGCATCTGATTGGTTGCTGCTAATTAACAGCAGCAACCAATCAGGGAAACGTTTGCAACTTTTGGTACTTAAAGGGCATGTCCTTCCTTTAAAACAGAAAACTGGTGAATTGTCAGTTATCTGCCTGTAACCCAAACTGCTATTATCGTCATATCAGTTTGATATGCTGTGCCCTATTGACCGATATATCAGTGTATCGGTCGATCAGGCCGAAAACATTGCATGAGGTTCCAGCTGGCCGAGACAGACGCCCAGCCATGCGTTTGTCTGAATCATAGAAATGGCCAATCCGACACGTCCAAAAAACACGGCCGATCAGCAGTCTTCTATAGACTACAAGCTTGGTCACCGCGAACTTTGCTGCGACCAACAGTCCTTCGTCCTGGCAGATTGTCCGGAAGTGCCAAATAGGCCAGGATGAACCATCTAATGAAGTGTACAAAGTAGCTGCCAAGTGGATCTATAATTAGGTAGAATAACTTGTTCCTACCTCCCTGTCAATAACAGAACTCACCCAATGCATGGATTACTGGATAATTCACTGGGAATTTTACTGGCTAGAAATGAAGCATCCTACCCCCCTGTAAATTATTGATCCACCTAGCAGCTACTCCAATCTGTCAGTTTAATGTCCCTTTAATGAAGCCTCACTGGATAAGACCAGACTTTCCAGACTTCTACAGGAAGTGCTCTAGTTCTGCATTTAGCTAGTGTAATGTTCTAAAGGTAAAACAAATGTTACGACATGCACTAAACATAAGAACATGAGTATTACAAACAAGACATCTTTCATGACATCTTTTGCCAGTTAAGAGAGGTGTCTGAAGCCATAGCGTCCTCCTACGCTTTTAAATCTGGTTAAAAACAAATAAATAGACCAGAAAAGCAATACAAATAGGTAATTACACCCTGGGAAGTGGACCTAACATTTTATGAAACACAAATATAAGCTGTAAAGTGATAAGAGGAGAAGCCCCTATATTAGCTCTAGTACTGGTCAAACAAAGAACAAACATTTAAATAGGAAGGAAGGGACAAGCAACATACAATATAATCCATTACACTTTATTTCTGTACTTGTAATACTTTGGTTGTAAATACTGTATTTTGTACAAAGCAAAAAAAATGTAACACAAGGCAGATTTTATAATGAACTCACCATGCATCCTGAGGAAGGTTTAGGGTTATGCTGCCTTGTATTTTATCTCCAAAGCAAATGTATCCCAGAGAGGCCAGAGAGATGTACAAAGCGGTTACAATGGCCATGCCGATGTTAAGGGCTTTGGGGAACAGTATTTTATCCCTCATACGATTCTCCAGTGGAAGCACCTGCATAGCAACAGAACAGAAACTAGATGAACAAAATGATCCCGACACAGCTCCATGTTTTACACATTTACGTTATTTCCAATGATTCTAATAGAGAGTCCTGTATGAATGTATGTACAAATAAAGATGCAAACAAGCAGAGGTCCAAAGAAGTCAGCTCGGGGGGGAAGCAGTCATTGATGTCAAGTCATGTCCAATGACCCACTGCTGTTCCAACCCTAGAACAAGTAAATAAATTGGGACAGATGCATCTTACTATAATGCAGGTATGGTGGTGGGCCCCCCTGCTCATGACTTATCAATCTAAACATTTTCATTTGGAGGGACCCATTATAAACTTGAAGGACATGTCCAGCCAAAATAAAAATACAATTTTAGCCTAATTACCCCTCAAAAGCTCAAGTGCGTTTTAACCTAACCTTGATCTCACGCTCCCATAAAATATACTTACTTTCACCTCAGCCAATCCCAATCCCATGCCCAAAGTCCCGTATTCTTCTGGGTATGTACTGTCAGTTCTGGCTGTGACAGTGACGTCACAGCCAATGTCTGACCGTCCATTATCGAAAGAGCCGGATCAAGGTAAGGTTAAAGGGTATCTCCACTGGAGGGGAAAGAAAATTGCCATTTAGTTTTATTGAAGAACGGGAGGTAAAGGAGCTTTTATTCTTCAATAAAATCTGAAATACTTAGATGGTATAGTGCTCCATCCTAATAATAATGTGCTAACGTGGATCCTCTCTATCAGAGGATGCCTGTCAGGGCAAACTATACATATACATCATATTACCCATCATCCCCTAAGAGCACAGGGCCTGCAAATAGGCACACCCACTAATTAAAAAGAGCACAGACGGCAGGATTAAAGGGATTGCCTTCAATAACTTTATTACCCAGAATCACCATCAAGCAAAAGGGCACATATATAGTATTCACATATGAACAACCCTTATTTCAATATACATATATAAAAGATTATACAACGTAAAAAGGAGGAGCGGAGGGGCACACGTCCCAAGATGTAAAATCGGGATCATCACTTACACCGCTGGATAAACAACAAGGTCCTTAAGGCTGTTAGCCAAATAGTTCCAAATAAATACCACATGTACACAGTCTGGGATACATCCCCACCTATAGGGCAGCGGGGCCCGGGACATACAAATACTGATGTATTTTACAACACCCGCCTCAAATCAGGCCCACGGAAGGACACCACCGTCTTTTGCCACAGCTTCGCCTGTCCCAAATATAATTTTTACTCAAACTGGTATCAGGTCTTAATTAGCGTGCTTGCTGCCTCCTGACACAGACATAAAGTCCAATCTTCACCCTTCCCACCTCAGTGATGGAATGCCCCTACCATAGTACCACAGATGCACGCCGGGGTCACGCGGAGGGGCAGCGTGTGGAGGAGCTTACCCTGGTGTTCTTGGTATGCTCTACCGGGCTTTTGGACTAGACCATATAGGTTGTGAGTATGATACCCAAATAAGCATGTGAAAAGGGGTTGGAACTTGTAGAACGTGGTTAGGCTCTGGTGGAGCATCAACTGTACAGTTGTCCTTTAAAAAAGTTACAGCAAATTTAAAAAATTCAGAAACTGTGCTGAACAAATGTGAAATCATTTAAAAAACTCTATTTATTCCACTGAAAGTGTCAGTCAGCTTATTAGAATGCGAGCAAGTCTCTCCAGGAAGCATAATTTAATTTTGTAATCACAAAAGAAATGAAACACAGACTTGGAGTTTCAAATGTGAATAACACAAATTCAGAAAACTGTGCTGGGATTTCAGAGTCCATAAGAATTTAGCGAATGTTATGAACAATTAGACAGTCTAAATATTGATTTTTGTTTTTTTGTTGGATTGGCTTTTCATTGGAGTGAGTGTTTTGCAGCAGATTAGGAAAAATAAATATTTCACCACAAGGTTATATAGAAAATTCAATATAGAAACCAGTACTAATTAAAAAAACAACATATTTCCTGAGCTTTTCTCTTTGTTAAACTGCAAATTGGTATTGGTGTAGCACTGAAGAAAGCTAAAAAAAATAAAATAATAAATAAACGGGGAAATTCTTTCAAGTAAATAAAATATAAAATAAAAGATTTAAGATCATGATCTATCACCTTAAAAACAGATACTTTCATTCAGTCCAAATTGATGCTGCTTCCCTTCCTGTTTCCCATTTGTCTCTGTAGCTGGTTATGTTAGTCCTATTTAAAGGGCAAATGTCCTCCCCTACCATCTGACCTGACTTTTTTGTGAAGGCAAGCATGCTCAGTAATCAAAATGAGGCAACACTTTGAGATGGAATTTCCCAAATACTAACTGTCAAAACTCTGTCACCGTTCCAGCTACAGCAAAACTGCATAAAGCCAAAGAGTTTTTGATAATACTACGGCACTTGATTTGACAGCTGAAATGTAAAATGCTTCAGATTAGATATCTAAAGAAAAGGGAGACAGATCAACAAAAAACAGTACAGTTGTATTTGGAAATAATTATTGTTTCCAGTAATAGTAAATTTTAAATACCATTTTTTTTCAGTATAGAAAAAACTGACCAAATGGGCGAAAACAGCAGCAGAGGAGCTTGGGAATAACAGGAAGAATAGGATCTAAAATATACAGGTAACCATGACCATATAAAACAAAGTTACTAAACTACTGTAATGTTAAAGGGTATCTCCGCATTTTTTCGGTTTGATTGAAGAATGGGAAGTAGAGGAACGATGCCTTATCTCCCATTCTTCAATGTAGTCAATATTTGACGAAAATCACTGGTTCCGATAAAAAGCTCCAACAAACTGAATCTGTTACAAATCATCAAAGCTTTATTGTACACAACCACAGCACAGCGCTCTTGTTTACAACAGCAAACAGAATTGTTTAGAAGCGGCTGTTTGCTTTGTAAATTAACAAACTGAAAAAGAGAATTACCAGCACGGCCTGCAACGAAACCACGCAGAGCCTAATTGATTGCAAAACAGGTCACTTGAAGGAGTTGTGATTATGCACAATAACAGACAAGTGGTTTTTAATAGCAAAAACCACTGGCAGCAGCTTATTCGCTTAATATGAAAGATATAAGCTGTGCACTTGTACGCACACTGCACAGTCTTCAAAACCAAAGCAATATATCTAATTTAAAACACTTTGCAAACACAAACAAACTAATTACATGCCCTGGCAAGACAAGGAGATATAAAATTGTACAATAAGCATCTAAATACATTACCTAACAAACATAAGTTAATAAACAGATTTAGAAAACCAGTGCTGCCCTTGGCCATGTTACAATAAACCCCTTCACCTGAAAATGTGCTCGAAGCTAAATACAAAAGGACAATTAAAAAGGAAAAACAACTCCCCGGCCCTTAAGAGACAAGCTCTGCAAGGAGCGCATCGTCCCATTGGTAGTGCACTGAAATATAATCAGCCACAGAGAGGAGGCAAGTTTAGAGCAGCTACTGTAACTAGCTACATGAATTAGAATGTAGGTCCATAAAGCCACTGCCATTTTGTTAACTTTGTATCCATTATTCTACTTGTTTATTTCGCAGCACTAAATCTAAAAATGGGGAGTACAGCGATATCCAGCCCCAATACATCAAACAAAACAGAAGGATGTGGCAATACTTTAACTGATAGAGTTATATTATTCAGTGACAGTAGAATGGACTGGTGAGCTGGTTTGGGAAAGGATCCCTGGAGGAAGAAGAAACTGCAATAGGCGTGCATTTCTACAGCATTTATTCAGAAGATTTAAAGGGCAACTATTCCATCAGAATAACTCTCTCCCCAGAATCTATAATTTTATAGGTTTCAGGGGAGACATTTCTATTGTTATTCCTACCTCCTGTTCTGCATTCATTTACAAAGGTAATTTGCTTTGGTATTTTTGTGTTGTTGGCAGCTTTGGGGTGGTTCAACAAGGGGTTTAAAAATCCTTGTAGCCCCTATAACTTTGTTCATACTGAGGGACACAGGACTTCTTCTAGTGAGTAGGGTCTGTGAATATTTTTATCCTTTTTATTTTATATAACTGTTGTACTGGTATGGGAATATGTGAAACAGAAACCAATATTATATTTGTGAATGGGAAGGTAGGTCCATTAAAATGATACCCAACATGGACCCCTTATTCCCTTGCCAAGGCAAGTTATTAATATCTTGGGAAATATGTATTACACACAGGTCATGTTTGGTATTGAAGGAATTGATAATTAATACAGGAGAGGAATATGTGGTCAATATCCCAGTACAATGTACAAGTATGAACAAAGTTATAGGGGCTACAAGCATTTTTAAGCCCCTTGTTGAACCACCCCCCTCCTGGGCTATGCATGAGGTGAGTGCATCTAGGAATGTCCAGATTTTATGACTAACCAAAAGCATTCATTCCCCCTCAGTTAGGCAGACTCCATATAAATGTTGTACATATCTACATTTATATGGAGTCTGCCTAGCTGAGGGGGAATGAATGCTTTTGGCTAGTCGTAAAATCTGAACATTCCTAGACACTCCCACCGCCATAGTCTCCCTGAATTCAAACAAAAAAAAATGTTACAAATATTGTGAAATGTCGGGCAGGGCAATAACTTTTGGGGTCCACACACATAACAATAAAGATAATACAATCCCGGTATCTGATATCTGGTCCAATAACAAATCTTCTAGCAAGAGAATCGTATGATATCAGAATATTAAAAAATCAGGATATTGTGCAAACACTATTGGTATGTGTATGGTCCCCTTTACCTGACACCAATATTTTTCTTTGAACTCAGCCAGGGAGATTGGAAGCTGCAAGCAATTACTGACCTAACTTCTACAGCTAATTTCTCTTAAACAAAAGCAGAACAAGAGGTAGGAATTCTTATAGAATTAGAGATTTAGAGGGAGGAGGAGAGTTGCTTTAGAATAAACAGTACTGAACCTGACACAATGCATTAAGCTTGGGATATCGTACACCACAGCTAAACTAAATAGAATCCTGCGCAAAGCCGTTTGGGTTGTGTCTTTTGCTATACCCGCACAGCCACGGTTAAAGTCACGCTTACCGATATTGAATAGAATAGTGCAACTTGAACTCCAAGTCTAAAAAGAATTAAAGGGCATGTCCACCCCAAACACATATAATCCCCCCAACTACTGGCCCCACCATGTAGTGTAGTTTAATCCTTACCTCACATCCCAACTCCATAGGGTTCTCCTGTAGTCCCCCCCCAAAGTCCCAAAACCTCCCACCAGAGGCTAGCAGGTCCATATAGGACACTGCCTGCTAGCTGGCCTCAGGTAGATTTTTGCCATGCGTACTGCAGCCCTTCTCCCCCCTCCCTCCCCCCTCCCTCTCCCTCCCGTTCTACTATCCCTCCCCCTACCATAAAACCCCTTCAGTTGCAGTATTCCCCCATTCTCCCAGCCCCAACCGCAATATTTGTCTTCAGAAGCTCCCCAACTCTTACTACCTCTCCTCTTTCCTCCGGTGAAGTGAGCTGCCGGCAGCCGCGTCTGTGATTGGCTGCCGCTCAGCCTCACAGACGCGGCTGCCGGTCCGCCCCTCTGCTTGCATTTCCTTGCAAGCAGAGGGCCGGAGCGCGGCGGAGGAAAGAGGGGAGGTAAGTAGAGTTTGGGGGGCTTTCTGAAGATACAAGTATAGCGGTTGGGGCTGGGAGCCCTTGGGAAACTTATATAAAAAATATATTTGTGGGTGGACATAGCCTTAAAGAGATGATTCACCGTATGTCTTTTTTTACTAGGTGTTGTAGACGTCATTGGTTAATGCTGACAGGAAGTTAGAGATATTCTGATGCTTTATACATATATATACCGATAGTAATGCTGGTAAACTACCGTATATACTCGAGTATAAACCGAGTTTTTCATGCTGTAAAATCACCTGAAAACTTGGACTCGGTTTATACTCGATCACTACTTACCTTAGCACTCCGGCAGCCGCACAATCATTCTCTGTACTGGCGCGCCGGCCTGACGTCACTGCCCGCGCCAATTAGTGACGTCAGCCGGCGCGCCAGTACAGGAATGAGCACGCGGATGCCGGAATGCAGAGGACGCTTACCTTCAATCTGGCACACAGTCCCTGGAACACAGGAAGCCCTTGGATGGAGGAGAGCCCCAGTTCCTGGATGGAGAAAGCCCACAGGTACAAACTGAACTGGGTGAGGGTGGCATTCAGATATTTGGAAATTACAACTCCCAGCATGCTTTATTAGCTGGGAGTTGTAGTTTACAAACATCTTGAATGCCAAGTGAGGGTGGCATTCAAGATGTTTGGAAACTACACTCCCAGCTAATAAAGCATGCTGGGAGTTGTTTTTCCAAACATCTTGAATGCCACCCTCACTTGGCATTCAAGATGTTTTGAAACTACAACTCCCAGCTAACATGCTGGGATTTGTAGTTTCCAAACATCTTGAATGCCACCCTCACTTGGCATTCAAGATGTTTTGGAAACTACAACTCCCAGCATGCTTTATTAGCTGGGAGTTGTAGTTTCCAAACATCTGAATGCCAAGTTTCTACCTCTGTTTATACTCGAGTCAACAACTTTTATTAGGATTTTTAGCTAAAATTGGGTACCTCGGTTTATACTCTGGTCGGTTTATACTCGAGTATATACGGTAAACCCTGAATTCCTGTGAGAGAATAACAAAGATTTTCACCAGCTGAGTATATGGAAAATGAAAATGATCTTAATGAACTTACCACTCCTATTCCTTCAAATGCAAATATGGCCGTCCCAAAATAAGGTATTTCTTCCAACGGGTTCCCAGAGGTAGTGTGCGGGGATCTGATAAATTCTGCAAATAGAAACCTATGTTACCAATCAGTATTCCACGCCATTATCGGTAAAAATTGGTGTGTAGAAATTACTTTGATTTTGTCTGAGATTTACAGGGAGATTCAATATTTGTGGCAGTACGCAGCTTTACCTTCAATGTTCTAATGGTGCAATATCTCTAACGTAATTTATTGCATTGCAGCAATCAAGAAGGTAAGCTGCGCCAACCATACGGCAGCATTTAAAGGCGTTTGTTTTTAGCGGCAAAATAGCAGAAGTAGAAGCGTGGGTTTAATTCCTTTATAGCCAGTAGCGTCTAATATTAAATCTCCCCCTTAATGGCAAATGGAATATAAATCACTATTATTTAGCAGCTTCTGTTAAAAAGCACTATATAGCCTAGGCACACTTAAACACTAGGGACTGATATAAAAGTTTGCACGTGATATAAATCTGCAGCAACCAATCAGATGTTATCTAATTGCATAACCCAGAAATAAGCTAATTCTGATTGGTTGCTGCACACATATACAATGGATCTGCCTAGTTTGTAAATATATATATATTGGTTAATCAGCTGAAATATGGGTCCCAAACGTGGCATCGCTATGTTAGAAGATTCGGAGCCGTACATCCGGATTTTTGGGAAAGTGTCCCTAATCTAAACACACTTGTTTTGACATTTTCCCTCATCTCGCCTCAACTACAGGTTTCCTGGATGCTCGCATGCACGCGGGAGGTGCGTGCATCCTGGAACTCAAACGTGTGTCTAGATGGGGGAAACTACATTAGGCCTAAAAGTAGCTGATTATCCACTCCAGACTCTGCTCTGCCTCAATGCCTGCCTACTATTAGCCACTCACTCTTTTGCCAAAGTAAGTTAAAGGTACAAGTCATTGGCAACCATTGGCTTGTATGTGGGCAATGTGGACATTGTCAGTGTGGGCAAGGGCTACTGAATGTACCAATCAATGTGAGCAATGTGGGCATGGTAACGTGTATGTATCAGTCAGTGTGGGGCAACTTGTATGTACCAGTCATGTAAGCAATATGGGCAACTTGTACTATTGCCAGACAGTGAGGACAGTGTTGGCAACTGTATGTACCAGTCGGTGGTGGCAATATGGGCAACTTGTATTTACTATTGGGTGTGGGCAACTTGTATGTACCGTCATGAAATTAATTTCCCAATTGCTATCATATATAATGAAATTGCCAGTTTGCTACCAGCATATAATGAAATTGCCAGTGTACTACCAGTATATAATGAAATTGCCAGTTTGATACCAGTAAATATAAAAATTGCCAGTTTGCTACTAGTATATCTGAAATTGCCAGTTTGCTACCAGTATAATAATGAAATAGCCAGTTTGCTACCAGTATATAATGAAATAGCCAGTTTTCTACCAGTATATAATGAAATAGCCAGTTTTCTACAAGTATGTAATGAAAATGCCAGTTTGCTACCAGTATATAATGAAATAGCCAGTTTGCTACCAGTATATAATGAAATAGCCAGTTTTCTACCAGTATATAATGAAATAGCCAGTTTTCTACAAGTATGTAATGAAAATGCCAGTTTTCTACCAGTATGTAATGAAATAGCCAGTTTTCTACCAGTATATAATGAAATAGCCAGTTTTCTACAAGTATGTAATGAAAATGACAGTTTTCTACAAGTATAATGGAATACTGTGCATCTGTGTCATTAATATGTGTATCTCTGTCTACACCTTATCTCTGTCTGTCCATTTCTCTGTATTTTTTTATTTATTCTTCCTTTACTTCCTGGCTGTTTATCTATCTCTCGGTTGTCTATGTTTGTCTGTCTGTCTCTGTGGCTATATCTTTGTGGGGCCTATAACAATTTTTGTGGCACTACACACAGCACATAGTGTGCCAAAAATTGCCCCTGATCTTATCAGACTCTAGAGATGCCCCTGGCCACAATTATCATTGTGGCAGACTGTTACTATTACTAGCAATTACTATTCTTATGGAAGGTCTAATCTGGTTTGGAACGGAGGTTTGTAGCCTACAGTAAGACAGTTGCTAGGTTAGGGTTTATTTGATGAGAACAATAATTAAAGGGTATATCCACCCCTAAAATAGTTTTTTACTATGTGTAGGGCACCCCAGCCCATCCCCAACCACCAATTTAAACCAAAATTTAAGCACTCTGCTTCAGGCTCTCTGCTAGCCAGAAGCAGCATAGAGGGGTTGGACCAGCAGCCACATCTGTGATTGGCTAGCTGGCAGCCAATCACAGACGCAGCTGCTGGCTATGCACACAGCCAAGGGAATGAAGGTCTGTAAGTATGTTTTTGAGGCTTTTTTTTTTTTAGAAATCTAAATCTGCAGTTGTGTGTGGTCTGGGGTGCCCTACACACAGTAAATAACTTTTAATGGTAGTGCATAAAGCAGCCATAAGGGACCAGGAGGGAGGGGAAAGGACTCCCCTGTGCAAGAAAACTCTCAGAGGACAACGAAGCAGCAGGGAGCGGATGACACACAGACAGCACCTACTCTTCCCTTTTTGGAACTTTTAACAGGCACTGCAGGAGAACCATAAGGAGCAGAGATTAAGGTAAGCGTTTTTGAACATTACACAGTAGGGCCAGTTGTGGGTTAAATTTTAGTTTTGGGGGTGGACAAGTCCCAGTGAAATCAGTAAGACATTGAAAATTCACTAACAAAGCAGGCTTAGACACACGTGTAAGTAACATTATTTTACTACCCTAACATTGTATTTTCAGATTATACAAAGTTGTTTGAGTGAGTATAGTGACTCTTAAACTGCACAGGTCTTTATTTTTACAAAAAGGTGTTTCTGTAAGATGTAAGCATTACTTACCCTGAGAATATACTGGTAAATGATTACAAGACTGACTGCCATTGAGATATTGGCAAAAAATGAAAACACGGAAAGGTGCTTGAGGTCTCGTATAAAAATCAGTGGGATTATAAAAGGCAGAAAGCACAACATGTATAATCTCAGGTCCAGACTCCATGGCTCGTTCGTTTCTTGATTGAATTTGGTCTCCAAAAACACTTCACATACCTAGAAAAGGAACAGCTTTAGTTAAAGGAGAACTAAACTTACATTTTTCAAAGCTTTTCTCCCCAGAACACCTACACATTGTAAGATAATTCTTTAGTAAGTTGCATTTAGCTTCCATGTTTTTGCCAGTAGAACTCACAACCCATGTAGTGTTTAAGGAGCCACGCCCCCTGACTCCAGTATTCATTGTCTCTATGCACGTTTTCTATACAGGTGTCTCTACACCAATATGGAAGTCCCTTGAGACTTTCAAATCTGCTTGTTACCCTGCAGTTTATTTACCAGCCAGTGTGAATTACATACAGCCAACCTGGGAAAATATGAAACATTCAGCTCATTTTACTATCATTTTAATTCTGTTCCTAGAAAAAGATAAAGCTTCTAAATGTACCTGTTTATCTTGCATGTGCTGTGGTGGCTCCCCTGTTAAAGTGCTTGTTTTAGATACACACAGCCCACAGATTCCTATCCCTAGACCTTTTTTTATTTTTTTCCATTAGTTTTTCCATAGTTTCCATTATGTTTGTAGCAAAAAATAAAGACTCTACATGTAGTAGTGTTCCACATAGTATATCTGTTGTTGTCATTGTTAGGGACAGGAAAACTGAATAAAGCTTGTTTTAAACTATTTTACTGGCTGGACCTTTACTTTTACTTAAAGGAGAACTAAACCCAAAATACAAAGGCAGCTCCACAGTCTCTACAACTGTCACTTAGTAAAACCATTGGTTTCTCACCTCTGAATTCAGCCTCTTAGTATAGAAATAATTTATAGAACATTTCTGAGTACTGGCAATCTATGATGTCATGGCTGGCTTCTAGTGTTGCCTCTTCCTGGTGGTCCAGGTACCAAAACTCCTTCTGCACATGCTAACCAGCTACCTTGTGTTTGTTTCCCACTCCCCTTATGCTAAGCTGCATGTAACAGTTGAACTCAGAGTCCCCACCTGCCAGTGTCTCTCAGCCAATAATCAGAGATAGCAGTGAATATTATTAGAAGATTTACTGCTCAAACAGAGTGGGGGAAGGTGTTAACCCTTTTCATATGTATTTAGGAAGCAACTTGTTCACCCTTTATATTTGTGAGTATTTGTGCAAGAGACTGTCAGGCTCACGTTGGTCGCTTCTGTGCATGGTTGTTCTGCTTCCACAATTGGACCATAGCAGAGCGCATGCAATATAGACCAAAAATGGTGATCGCATGCACACCAATAGCACACTGAAACGCATCGCATGTAGTGGGCCCAGTCCCATAGGCTATAACATGCCTGCACTCCCACTAGCACAATTGGATCGCTAATCGCAATCCAAAATGTGCTAGAGGGAGTAGCCCTAATAGGAACTGTGGTCCAAAAATGACTTTAGGTAAATTTATAGGAATTGCTCTCCTGAGAGTTTTTGCAAGTTATTTCCATTGTTTATTTTACATAGTTTTGAAGATATTTACATTTTTGTGTGTGATATGGCAGCAGCATCACCAGGTCCCCTGCACTTCCTACTTCCTGCTCTGAAACCTGTCAGTCAATCTGCCCTGTGTCTCCTCCCCTTTGCAGTCCCCCTGGTCCCTCCCACTCATGGACCCCATGGTCCCTCCAGTTGCAGGCCCCCCTTGGCCCATTTCCTTACAGCTCCATGTGGCCCCGCCCACTCTGTGGAAACAGCCTTTTCAGGCAGAGTGAGAACTCTACCTGAAAAGGCTGTTTTCACATAGTGAGAGAGAAGGACTGTAGATTCCCTTACCTTCTCTGCAGCTGCAGGTCCTTCACACAGCAGAGAGGAGGAGGAACTTCCTGTCTCCCTCACACACTGAGGCTGTGCTCACCAGCGGCACTGTGCAGGAGAAGCCTTAGGAATGTCACATGTCAGCCTCCCACCCATTAACTTTCTGGTCAGTCATTTTTTTATATCTTGGGCTGTGGAGCACGTAGAGAGGTGGTTGATGGCTCTTTTTAAAAGGTAGGAAACTGGCCTTTCAGTTCCCCTTTAAGTCTTAATGGGAAAGGTGGCAACCCCAGGAGAATTGAACTGGCCACTTTACAAGATACACTTATAAAAACAAAACAGCTCAGAGTATTGACTTGAACATGTACCCAAACACGTATTAAATGTACATGTTGCAGTGCTAAGTAGATATTATCAGGCCTATGTACCGGAAATAAAAGTTCTTAAAATCTGATTGGTTGGGGCAAAATTTGCACCATTTTTAATGATAAGAACTTTTAATACACGGGCCTGTATTAGGTCCTAAAAGCAAAGGTGGGAACCCTAGTTGGAAGAGGGTTTTTGTTTATACAAAACTTCCCACAGTAAGCCCACCTGCTGCATTAATTTTATATAATATATTTGCATCCCTCTAACAGTACCCCTTAAATTGGCATTCTTTCCAATAATTCCTATTAATATGTACTTTTATAGAAACAACATGGTGCAGAGCTGCAAGTGGCATACCCTCCAACATTCCCCTTTAATACGTACACTTATAGAACATGGTGTAGTGCTGCAGGTGGAGGATAATATAATGACCCTGATATTAGCACAGCTCTGTGCAATGCATTTCTCAGCTTAGCTCTGTACTACAGGTTGTAGTTTTTATAAAGACAGCTGAATTAAAAACACACTCTTCCTACCCTTCAACATTCCCTTTAATAAGGTACACTGATGAGAAATGCATTTCACAGAGCTGTGCTTAAATCAGGTTCACTTCACTATCCTCCCCCTACAGTTATGCACCACGTGGTTTCTATAAAACACACTCTTTCTACCCTCCAACATTCCCCTTTAATAAGGTACACTGATGAGAAATGCATTGCACAGAGCTGTGCTAAAATCAGGTTCACTTCACTATCCTCCCCCTACAGTTCTGCACCATGTGGTTTCTATAAATACACACTCTTTCTACCCTCGAACATTCCCCTTTAAGAAGCTTTACTTTTCACTAATTTTGCTGCAGCTGACAGGGAGAGCTAGAGACCTTCACACTACAGGCCATATTTATAAAGGTGTGGTATCACCTTCTTTAGAAATCTTTATTGCGATTGTTTATTTATGATCGCTGAAACCAACGGTTTCGCACATTTTTAAATATGACCCTCCAACACTTAAACATGTATACATTGCAGGTGAAACATACAAAGACACATGTCTGTAACTGTGAATATTGCAGATTTATTGTTAAACATGCATGCTACATGTTTCTGACCCACTTGTCCTTCCTCAAGTGTTTGAGTGGGTCTGAAACATGTAGCACGCATGTTTTACAATAAACTTGCAATATTCACAGCTACAGACCTGTGTCTTTGTATTTTTTGCCTGCAATTTATTATTTATATATACATTATTTTAGATCCGGACACACTAGATACCCAGACCTATATACATCACACTACAACACTGCTACTAGGAAAGGGTTAATCAGCTGCACCACCAATTTGAATATTGATGATGTAATACATTCCTACATCATAGGGGTTAAGAGGTGGGAGTGGAAATCACACAGGTGCTGAACATGTAATGAAGGTAAAAGTACTGGCAGGTTAAGGGAAAATGTCAGCTTCAGAGTTGGGGAACAAACAGAACCTAAAATGAGCTCATAGATGTTTTGCTAGTAATCCGACTGGCTTTCTCAATTCAGAATGACTTGTGCAAGAATCTGTGGCAATTATGTACCCTGGAAAATCAAAATTAGCATATCACAGCCAGGTGTTAAGGGCGTGATTGGAACACAGAGCTGAGAACATCCCCACTAGCACAGAGGCGAAGGATAAAAAAATGAAACTTGTGGATATCCAGACTGGACATTTGTCAAGAGAAGTAGAAGGAAAGAAAAGAACACGAATACCAACAGTGAAGGGGAAAAGCAAGACAGATGAAAGAACATGGTCATCCCATATGTAGCAGGGGTCTCCGAGAAATTAAGAAGAATTTTCAAAAAACACCGTATCCTTGTCTGATTTAAACCGAACAACACACCGAGGCAGCAATTGGTACATCCAAAAGATAATTAGGAGGGAATGTATTATATGGGAGAGAGAGAGAGAGAGAGAGAAAGAGAAAGAGAGAGCAAGAGAGAAAGAGAGAGAGAGAGAAAGAGCAAGAGAGAGAGAGAGACCATTAACTGTCTAGTTGTTATATAATTACGAGGAAATATATTACTGTATATGGCATTATTATATAATTAGGAGTAAATATATTATATGCCATTATTATATAGTTAGGAGGGAAAGTATTCTATGGCATTATATAGTTAAGAGAGAATCTATTATATATATTATATACAGAGAGGGATAGACGTATTTGATCTCCTGCTGACTTTGTACGTTTGCCCTCTGACAAAGAAATGACCAGTCTATTTGACTAATTGCAATGCTAGGGGTATAGTAGCTGTGACAGAAGGAATAACAGGGAAAAAAACTTCAAAAACTCAGTGCACAAAAGTCAGAGATTGATGTGCATTGTAATAAATAAAACAAGTGTTGGTATCCCCCACCAACCATAAAGACTTCAGGCTCCCAGGTGTCTTCATTGTATACATGTATAAAGGATTATGGCTATAGTCGGGATCTGTTAGAGGAAGCAGCAGTGGAGCAGTGTCCACTCCCTTTTGGCCACCTCTCCTCCAAATGAGCAAGTATTTCTACTGAAAAAGTAGGGTTGTCTAGTCGCTAGTTAATTTCAAGGGTAATATTAATGCAGAAACACACAACGTTTCGTCTGTTAGGTCTTTATCAAGTGTTGATAAAGGTCTAACAGCCGAAATGTCATGTGTGTGTTTCTGCATTAATAACATGGGATTACCCCTTGAAATTAACTAGCGACTGGACAACCCTACTTCTTCACTGGAAAGTTTAACCATTTCCCTGGTGGCTCCAGATGGATTAATTGAAGAACGCGAGTTAAAACATAGCTCATTTTCAACCCGTTCTTCGATTTAAGAGGGGGAAAAAAGAAATGTAAATTTTTCAGTGGAGATACCCTTTAATATGGCTTGGATTAAATTCGGATTGGGCTTTACCCCCCACTTGACTTTAAATGCCAAGGACATATTAACAAAATGCAGTGAATAAAACAGTTACAAACCTCACACTAGCCTTTATTTACCACAACCACTAAAATGAAGCAGCAATCACCTTTTGGTATTTACCGCATTGCAGTAGCGCAGACAGGTAAGGAGTGTCAGATTGTGTGTCTCTAACACCCCTATATATTCTTCTTTAAAGTAACATGTAATGGGAGAGTAAGATGAATTGCTAAATCATATAATACAGCGAGAGGTTACTTTGCGAATCTTAGGTAAAATCATACTTAACAAAAAATGTTAATACAACATTATCATTTCTATGATCTAAAAGACAAATTCCCTTCTCTTTGATGCTGATCAGTTGTAACCATGCAGAACTCTTCCTTTTGGGGATACATTCATAAAATTTGGCATCTCTTCGAAAGCACAAAACAAGACATTCTGCATCAGTGTTGCTCTGTCAGGGTGAAAAATAACCGTGTCATTATCTTCCCTGTTGCTATCTCACTGGGCTCCCACGGGTCACAGAAAACACAGATATAACTGATGACAGCACCCAGAACAAGATCTCAGCTGTACAGTCTAATAACACAAGGGCCTCAACGTGCTATATGGTACTGTCAGTCACAAATGAATGGCTTTATAGACCAGAGCGTGCAATAAGCCATTGCACCATTGTACATAAAGCGTTTGTGTGTTAAGAGTTCTTTGGAACAGCCAAAATCTAAAGCCACACTGCACCGCACACATTTTAAATGCTATCCATATTTGAAAACTAGGTTATAACATCGAGTGTAGCCGAAGGTAAAGACTTGCTGCTGTGCGGACTTGAAACAAATGTGGTCCAAATGGAGTGCACTGCACGGCAGCCTGTCCAGAGTTTTACAAGGTGGTACAAGTAAACAGTTATAGTACTGTAAAATATACAAGGCTGAAGTGGTCATATCCTCTAGGTCAGGAAAGTCCAACCATTTTGCAACCAAGGAATGCTGGGAACTAAAACATCTAGAGAGCCGCAGGATGGGCAACTGGACTCTAGGTTGCAGAGCACCGCATGCCAAGCTTTAAAGAAAATAGAAAAAGGGCATGTCCACCCCCAAAACTATAATCCCCCTCACTACTGGCCCCACTGTGTAGTGTAGTAAAATCCTTACCTTACATCCCAGCTCCAAATGGTTCTCCAGTAATCCCCTCGCAAAGTCCAAAAAACTGCCCATCAGGAGTACTGCAAAGTCCATATAGTACTCTGCCTCCTGTCTCTCCTCTGGGAGAATTTTGCCATGCGCAGAAGAGCCCTCTCCCCCCTCCCTCTGCCTCCCGTTTTGGCCTCCCACCCCCTAGCATGAAACCCCTTTGCTGCCTGTTATTCCTTCCCCCACTAGCCCCAACTGCTATAATAAAATTATCAGAGGCTCCCCCAAACTCTACTAACCTTACCTCTTTCCCCCGGTGTCCTAAGCAGTCGGCAGCCGCGTCCGTGATTTGCTGCCTTTCAGCCAATCACAGACGCGGCTGCTGGTCCCGCCTCCTGCTTGCAGTTCCGTGCAGAGGGCAGGGAGAATGCGGTGGAGGAAAGTGGTAAGGTAAGTAGAGATCGGGGGAGATTCTATTGATTTTATTATAGCGGTTGGGGCTGGGGGGGAAGCCCTGCTATATTTCAAAAAAATTTTGAAAGAGTGGACATACCCTTTAAACTCCAAAAGCCAATTATTAGTTATACACAGTGTGCAAATGCACATCTTAGAAATAAAAGAAAATTATTTTGTTCCATATATTAGTCATTTCCAATGTCTCTAACACAATGTCTCAGCATCTGACACTGCTGCCAGTCAAGCTTCTCCTGCTGCAGCCGTGCACGGAAAAGGCATAGAGCAATAGAAGATGGCAGAGGGAACTAGGGCTGGTAAGTATACTTAGAAGCCTCGCAGATTTATTAAAGCCTTGCAAGGTCAATGTTTGGGGGGTGATTAGCCTATATATGAATTTTAGTTTGTCCTGTGAGCCAATTTCCCCACATCTTTACTATATTATATTTCTCATTAGTCTGGTAGCTTCGATAAAATAACAAACAGGGAGATTTACTCAGAGCGGCAGTGATCCATTTTAAAGTGACAATGAGGGCTAGGCCACACTATCGGGTTTTTTTTTTTTTTGCGTTTGCGCATGCGTTTATTTCCGATCATTGAAATTGCGACAACGCACAAAAACATGCGTTTTCGGGTGTGATGCGATTGCGCATAGACGTATTTGATGCCCTGCTGACTTTGTACGTTTGCCCTCTGACAAAGAAATGACCAGTCTATTTGACTAATTGCAATGGTAGGGGTATAGTAGCTGTGATTGATGTGCATTGTAATGAATAAAACAAGTGTTGGTATCCCCCACCAACCATAATGACTTCAGGCTCCCAGGTGTCTTCACTGTATACGTGTATAAAGGATTATGGCTATAGTCGGGATCTGTTAGGGGAAGCAGCAGTGGAGTGCGATTGAGGGTAAGTTTAACCAGTTTTATTATACGCAGGGTACTGACTAGGTGTCCACTCCCTTTTGGCCACCTCTCCTCCAAATGAGCAAGTATTTCTACTGAAAAAGTAGGGTTGTCTAGTCGCTAGTTAATTTCAAGGGTAATATTAATGCAGAAACACACAACGTTTCGTCTGTTAGGTCTTTATCAAGTGTTGATAAAGGTCTAACAGCCGACATGTCATGTGTGTGTTTCTGCATTAATAACATGGGATTACCCCTTGAAATTAACTAGCGACTAGACAACCCTACTTCTTCACTGGAAAGTTTAACCATTTTCCTGCATGCTCCAGATGGATTAATTGAAGACCGCGAGTTAAAACATAGCTCAAACAGGGAGATTTACTCAGAGCGGCTGTGATCCATTTTAAAGTGACAATGAGGGCTAGGCCACACTATCGCATTTTTTTTTCCGTTTTCGCGTGCAATTGCGCATGTGTTTATTTCCGATCATTGAAATCACGGCAACGCGCGTTTTCGGGTGCAATGCGATTGCGATTTGCGTTCCGCATTTTTATCGCAATCACATGCGTTTTTCTATGTCCAATGAAAAAACGCATGCACAAACGCAACGAAATTGCACATGAAATTGCATGCATGAGTTTCCGGTGCAGTGTGGCCGTGCCCTGACTCATTATTGTCACTCAGAAAATGAACTACTGAAAATAGCTATTTCTCATTTCAGCTATTACCTCCCGATCTTCATTAATGTAACGGGTGCAAGGAAAAAAACTTGACTCTTCAAAACGACATTAGAACTCGACTCTTTAAAACGACCTCAAAACCCGACTTTTCAAAATTTCAAATCTCGTTGATCTAACTGAATACAACAGATATACCATGACCTAGATGAATGAGAACCTTCATAAGAATTAACCCCAAAGACATTTTTTTAAATTAATCCTTATGTATTATAAGAAATACACGCCTCATTACAGTGTAATGTATTTTATAAGTCAACCGTCCTGTATAAAAGCACTCTGCGGTCTCCTGTATTTATATGTTTAGGGAACTCCGTAGTGAAATTACATTGATATATTATATCTGTTGTATTCAATTAGATCAACTGGACTTGAAATGTAGTTCTTGAAGACGTTTCGCTAGTAATCCGACTGGCTTTCTCAATTCAGAATGACTTGTACAAGAATCTGTGTACAAGTCATTCTGAATTGAGAAAGCCATCGGATGACTAGCAAAACGTCTTCAAGAACTACATTTCAAGTCCAGTTGATCTAATTGAATACAACAGATATACCATGACCTGGATGAATGAGAACCTTCACAAGTACATTGATATATTACACTGTATGGGGTGTATTATCCTTCATATAAAATATACCTGTTTACATCTATTTAAATTCTCCAGCGCTGCTTCCACTGACGGCTCCCAAACATGCCTTCACAATATCTAAACTCGAATTTTCAAAGCTCGACTTTTCATTATTTTCAATATTCCACTTTTTCAAAACTCGACTTATCTTAATTTACATTACTCGACTTTTCAAAACTTGACATATCAAAACTCAACATTTCAAAAGTAGAGTTTTGAAAAGGTCGAGTTTCGAAAAGCCGAGTTTTGGAAAAAACGAGTTTTAAAAAAGTCGAGTTTTAAAAAAGTGGAGTTTTGATAAGTCGACTTTTCATTATTTTCAATAATGTAATGAAAATAATGAAAAGTCGAGTTTCGAAAAGTCGAGTAATGAAAATAATGAAAAGTCGAGTTTCGAAAAGTCGAGTAATGAAAATAATGAAAAGTCGAGTTTCGAAAAGTCGAGTAATGAAAATAATGAAGTCGAGTTTCGAAAAGTCGAGTTTTGAAAAAGTTGAGTAATGAAAATAATGAAAAGTCGAGTTTCGAAAATAGTGAAAAGTCGAGTTTGAAAAGTTGAGTTTAGAAAGTCGAGTTTATAAAAAGTCGAGTTTATAAAAAGTCGAGTTTTGAAAAGTCAACTTTTCATTATTTTCAATAATGTAATGAAAATAATTAAAAGTCGAGTTTTGAAAAAGTCGAGTAATGAAAATAATGAAAAGTCGAGTTTCGAAAAGTCGAGTTTTAAAAATAATTAATTTCGAGCTTTGAAAAAGACAAGTTTAAAAAAGTCGAGTTTTAAAAGTCGATTTTTGAAAATAATCAATTCGACTTTTCAAAATGGTAACACACAAGTGAGGATAGAATGCGGTAAAAGAAAGAAGAAAGAAAAGTCGAGTAATGAAAATAATGAAAAGTCGAGTTTTGAAAAATATGAGTAATGAAAATAATGAAAAGTCAAGTTTTGAAAAGTCGAGTTTTGAAAATAATGAAAAGTCGAGTTTGAAAAGTTGAGTTTTGAAAAGTCGACTTTTCATTATTTTCAATAATGTAATGAAAATAATAAAAAGTCAAGTTTTGAAAAGTCGAGTTTTGAAAAAGTCGAGTAATGAAAATAATGAAAAGTTGAGTTTCGAAAAGTCGAGTTTTGAAAAAGACCAAGTCGACTTTTCATTATTTTCAATAATGTAATGAAAATAATGAAAAGTCGAGTTTTGAAAGGTCGAGTTTTGAAAAAGTCGAGTAATGAAAATAATGAAGTCGAGTTTCGAAAAGTCGAGTTTTGAAAGTCGATTTTTGAAAATAATTAATTCAACTTGGTAACACACAAGTGAGGGTAGAATGGGGTAAAAGAAAGAATACTTAGGGATAAATGGCATCTGAAAGTCTGAGCAGAGTCTGGAATCTTGTAAATCCGAATATGGAAAAATTGACAAAGTCCAAATGCAAGTTCTTGAAGAAAGCCAATGTATGATCTGTCCAGTTGGCTAGATGTTATGACAAACTCCTTTCCATTGTTGTGTATCTCCTTATCTACCCCTGACACAGGGTGGTAACAAAGCTTTCTTAGCCAATCACCTACAAGTGTAGGTTGGGCTCAGGGCATGTCCAAAACTTTATTACCCTCAGTATGGGCCACTCAAAAAACTAACAATGCTGTCAGTACCCATACCTTGGATAATAAACATCTCACATTTTTTATACCCTAATATTAATCACCCTCATGAATTTACAAAACTAACAAGACCAAACATGAAATATGGACCATATTTACATTTGTATAATGGTTTGAAGTGGGTTTCTAAGATACCCTAAGGCCTAGAGTGATGGTGTTTGGGTCACATGGGATTCTCTCATCTACCAGAATCCATTTTGGATTATGGTACTGTTATGGTATCTGCCCCACAAACCAAGTTATGGCGATTATTGAAAACCTGGTGTGAAAATCTCCATTTAGAGTTGAAACAGGTCAAAGGGTCAAATACTCATAGGGGACACAAGGGTCAAATTGTCCACCTTATCAGAGCACCTGCTGGCTTTACGATATGTAAGGAGGGAAGGACATTGTCCTCCTGTGTTTATGGCACTTGAACCATATGGCAAAGCAAATACAAGAGGAAGGGAGAAAACAGAAAGTACCAATACAATAAAACCAATGGAATTTGCTATTACAAACACCAAACAATCATTAAAGGGCATGTCCACCCCTTTAAAAAAAAAATTATATGTTGTAGGGCTAGTTCCCCCAGCCCCAACCACTATAATATATTTGTAAGAAAGTCCCCCATTCGTTACTTACCTTCCCTCTCTCCTCCGCCGCAATGCCCGGCCTTCTGCTTGCACAGAACTGCAAGCAGGGGGCCGGACCGGCAGCCGCGTCTGTGATTGGCTGAGAGGCAGCCAATCACAGACATGGCTGCTGGCAGTTCAGAACGCCATAGGAGAGAGGGAAGGCAAGTAAAGATCGGGGGACTTTCTTATAAATATTTTATTGCGGTTGGGGCAGGGGGAACTATCCCTAATATGTGGAGATTTACACTAGGGGGGGAGAGTAAAACAGGAGGGAGAGGGAGGGGGGGAGGGAGTAAAGGGCTGCTCTGAGCAAGCCAAAATCCTCTGAGAGGACAGTTCAGAGGCAGAAACAATTTCACTGGTGGTCAGTTTTTTTAACTTTGGGGGGACATTACAGGAGAACTATTTGGAGCTGGGATGTAAGGTAAGGATTTTTATACAGTACAGAGTGGGGTCAGTAGTGGGTTAAATTTTAGTTTTGGGGGTGGATATGCCCTTTAACTACATTAGATCTGCTTATGGGGAAGGAAGCTCAAAATGTACAACTGTTCAAGCAAGAATTTTAACCCCGTGACTGCCTGACAGTTAAACAATATGGGAGCTGCCATACTGCTTGTCATGCCGGTAAAGTGAGGTAATTTCGAAAATTAAGAGTACCATTTCCAGATAGTGTCTATGGGGTTTTACATTGCACTACTGTTCATCACAATGTTCTCTTACCACTTGTTTGCTTCCTGGTTCTTCCAGCCTGCAGCCTTCTGTATGTTTATATAACACTGTAAGGGGAGTATTATCCCTCATATAAAATATACTTGTTTACATCTATTTAGATGCTCCAGCGCTGCTTCCACTGGTAGCTCCGAAACATGCCTTTACAATATTATGACGTTTCTGCTGCAAAATATCACCCCTCAAATAAAAAATTGTTAATAATGAACCCCCAAATCCCAAAACTGCAATATAGTTAGATAGCAGAGAGATGTTAGTCTAGCCTGATGTTCTCTTACCTCTTGTTCTACCTTCTGTTTTTTCCAGTTAGCAGCTGTCAGATATTAACAGACAATGATTGAATGCTTTTCCCCTAGCTGCCTCCTCTGAGCATGTTAAAAAGCTTAGAAAGCTTAAAGAGGAAGCTGAAACATTCTGAGATGTATAACAGATTAATCCTATATCTGTCAGCTTTCGAAATATTGCAGTTTTGAGGGGTAAATTTCCTGTATAGTGTTTAATTTGAGGGGTAAACATATCCTTTACAACAGATGGATAAACTAACATAGCAAAGCCTCATTCATTTCCATGTAGGGGAAAGGCCTGTTCATACAGTATATTACTTTTAGTTCCTTATCCATAATGGATGTTCATAACCTACCAATAAATGTATCAGGACTGTTCAAACATTTATCTATCAAAGTTTACTTAAAGGGAAACTATAGTGAGTATAAAGTTTTTTTTAAAAACTGTTAAAATAAAAAGTACCCGAAGCAGGGAGGTAGGATTGGTGCTTTTTACCTCCCAATATCATTTCTATGAGGAGCAGCAGGATGAAGAAAACTGCTTCTGCCAGTCTTCCTGTATGCTTCAGCACTATCTTTAATATATAATGGCCAAGGGCCATAAACTGGCAGATGAAAACTAGGACTAATTAATCCTATCTCCTTGCCCCAGGTGCTTTTCATTTTTAAAAAGTTAATTTAACATAACTATAGTTATCCTTTAAGTGTCCACTCCTCCCAAATGCCATATAGTTAAATCTATGTTCAGCAAAGCATAAATTAGTTTTTCTGCACGGGAGTTAATTAATCACAATAAATAATTTAATCCTATTAAATATAATGAGACCTTGAACTTGTATTACTGCACTAAACTAAAATAGTTATTTAGTAATCCCAACAGATCTCAGGTAACATAAATGGCCAATTATTAGCACTGTAAATTCTGCACCAGAAAGACTACAAAAGTAATTATTACCTAATATAAGGTTATCCAAGCATAGAGAAAAACACTTAATTTCCTTTGAATCAACACAAAGTAAAGAAAACAGACTGATGAAAAATAAATCCGACAATAATTATCTCGGATAGCAGAAATTTCCAAACGCAAACCTTTTTGTTACTTTTGTTCACATATATTATTTATCAGTGAACAGACATTAACCCCCCACCTTTTTGTTACTTTTGTTCACATATATTATTTATCAGTGAACAGACATATCACCCCCCATTGTTTACAGACAAAGAATTACAACTGAAAGCATCAATAATTCCAAATATGGCTTTAAGCAAGAAGGTGACACAAAAAGTTCAAAAGGAAAATGGACACAAATTATGTACAGCTATTTTTCTATTAAAATTCTGTATTTTCAGCAGTTCAAACATTTTTTTTTTCTATCAAAGAATATTTTTTAATTGAAACATTTAAAAAGGACGTTTGTTTGGAATTCATTTTCATACTTACTTGTTTTATGTTTTCTGCTAAAAAGACAAAATAAACGCTGCAAAACCCCAACTGTGTTGCTACGAGGAAACAGTCAACAATACTCCTAGGGGATAAAAAAAAGAAAATTCAGACTATAAAGCAAGTACATAATTAATAGAAAAAAAAACAAAACTTGAAGTATTTTGCCGACACTGAATTTCGATCACTAGCAAGAGAGTGTAAAGCCCAGTGATGTAACATTTAAAGGTGTTTATGTCTGTGTTGGTTCTCATTCATCCAGGTCATGGTATATCTGTGTTGGTTCTCATTCATCCAGGTCATGGTATATCTGTGTTGGTTCTCATTCATCCAGGTCATGGTATATCTGTGATGGTTCTCATTCATCCAGGTCATGGTATATCTGTGTTGGTTCTCATTCATCCAGGTCATGGTATATCTGTGTTGGTTCTCATTCATCCAGGACATTTCATATCTGTAAAGGTTCTCATTCATCTGGGTCATGGTATATCTGTGATGGTTCTCATTCATCCAGGTCATGGTATATCTGTGATGGTTCTCATTCATCCAGGTCATGGTATATCAGTGATGGTCCTCATTCATCAGGGTCATGGTATATCTGTGACGGTTCTTATTCACCCAGGTCATGGTATATCTGTGATGGTTCTCATTCATCCAGGTCATGGTATATCGGTGATGGTTCTCATCCATCCAGGTCATGGTATATCTGTGATGGTTCTTATTCATCCAGGTCATGGTATATCTGTGATGGTTCTCATTCATCCAGGAGATTTTAAACTAGGTATGGGGGGGGGAGGGAATGTTTAACTACACAGGGGTAGATAGAGAAGTTAGGGATCTGGGGGCTAGTAACACAACGGAGGGAGGAGAAGGGGGAGGGGGGAGCATAGAGGATAAGGAGGCATGTACGACCATGTATGGAAGTAAATCAATTGATAATCTAAAATGTATGTTTACAAATGCAAGGAGTCTGGCTGGAAAAACCGGCGAACTTGAAATAATAGCGTTAAAGGAAAGGTATGATGTAATTGGTATAGCAGAATCTTGGCTTAATGATTCACACGACTGGACAGTAAATATTGAAGGATACTCCTTATTTAGACATGACCGAGTTAATAAGAAAGGAGGAGGAGTATGTATGTATGTTAAACAGGTATTGAAGCCAAATTTAAAAGATGGAATAGATGGGGGAGCAAACGATACGGCAGAAACATTATGGGTGGAACTGTGTACAGGAAGCAAGAAGGTAGGTAATTGTTGGAGTATGTTATAAGCCGCCAAATGCCGGGGAAGAGGTGGAAATGAATCTCCATATGCAGTTGGCGAAGGCTGCTGGTATGGGGCATGTTCTGGTTATGGGGGATTTTAACTACCCTGAAATAGATTGGAGTAATGGAACTGCCAGCACCTCTAAAGGTATAAAGTTCTTAAATTTCCTATATGAGCATTTTCTTTCACAGATGGTAGACGTTCCTACTAGACAGAATGCGTTGTTGGATCTGGTGATATCTAATAACCCTGAGCTCATTTTGGAGATGAAGGTAATGGGAAGCTTAGGGAATAGTGACCATGATATAGTGTCATTTAATATAGGTTGCAAAAAACTAAAGTGCACTGGCTTAACAAAAACTTTTAACTTTAGGAAAGCTAATTTTATGCTTTTAAAGGAATTGCTCCTGCTCATAGACTGGGGGGAACTGTTTCTAGGTAAAGAAACTGAGCAGATGTGGACCACAGATGTGGTAACAAGTGTAAAAAAATTAGGTCCAGTCCTGCATGGCTTAATGCTCAGGTAAAAAGGGAAATGGAAAAGAAGAAAAGGGCTTTTAAAATTTTGAAAACAGAAGGCACAGAACAGGCTTACAGGGAGTACAAAAGCTGTAATAAAGAGTGCAAGAAAGCAATTAAACTAGCTAAAATAGAAAATGAAATACGGATTGCCGAACAAAGCAAGTCCAACCCCAAAATGTTTTTTAAGTATATAAATGGTAAAAAGATGAGGACTGAGAATGTGGGATCCTTTAAATAATGGAGCTGAGGTGGTTGTAGAGGATGCCGAAAAGGCTAATCTGCTAAACCGTTTTTTTACATCGGTTTTTACTGTTGAGAATCCTTGTCCTTACAGTAGGGATTGTAGCAATGTGCAGGGAAGAAATGAAGAGTTTTCACATTGGATAACAGAGGATATGGTACGGAAACAATTAGACAAAGTTAATATCAATAAAGCGCCAGGACCAGATGGATTGCATCCTAGGATTTTAAAAGAGCTTAGTTCAGTTCTAGCTAGACCACTGTTTCTCATATTTTCAGATTCGCTTTTGTCTGGGGACGTGCCGCTGGATTGGAAAAAAGCAAATGTAATACCAATATTCAAAAAAGGTAGTCGTTCACAGCCTGGTAACTATAGACCTGTAAGCCTAACATCAGTGGTAGGGAAGGTGATGAAAACTTTGTTAAGGGATCATATCCTTGACTTTGTCTCCAGAGAGCATCTTATTAGTAGTAGTCAGCATGGATTTATGAGAAATAGATCATGCCAGACAAATTTAATTGGTTTTTATGAAGAAGTGAGTAAGAAGTTGGACTCAGGCACAGCAGTGGATGTGGTATATTTGGATTTTGCAAAAGCTTTTGATACTGTGCAACATAGGCGACTAATATATAAACTGAGGACTGTTGGCCTTGAAGAAAACATTTGTTCATGGATAGAGAACTGGTTATTGGACCGCAAACAGAGAGTGGTGGTCAATGGAGCTACATCTATGTGGGCTAAAGTTCTAAGCGGAGTGCCTCAGGGTTCTGTACTGGGGCCGCTTCTGTTTAATCTATTTATAAATGACTTAGAAGGGGGCATTGAGAGCAAGGTCTCTGTGTTTGCTGATGACACTAAATTATGCAGAGCTTTGTAAACTTCCAATGATGTGCAAGTGCTGCAAGCAGACCTAGATAGATTATCAAAATGGGCAGCAGAATGGCAGATGAGATTCAATGTAGATAAATGTAAGGTGATGCATTTGGGATTTAATAATCCCTGTGCCATCTACACCATAAATAACTCTGTGTTAAGTTCATCTGTAATGGAAAAAGATTTGGGGGTTCTGGTAGATAACAGACTTAGCTGTAGCAAACAATGCCAGGTAGCAACAGCTAGAGCTAGCAAGATATTGTCTTGTATAAAAAGGGGAATAGATTCAAGAGAGAAAAATATTATTCTCCCTCTTTACAGGGCACTGGTAAGGCCTCATATGCGATGCAGTTTTGGAATCCCATATACAAAAGGACAAAAGGGACATCTTGGAAATTGAGGCAGTTCAGAGAAGGGCAACTAAATTAATAAGGGGAATGGAAGGGCTTGAATATGCAGGCAGATTAGACAAGTTAGGGCTGTTTACATTGGAGAAGCGGCGGTTGCGTGGGGACATGATAACCTTATACAAATATATTAATGGCCCATACAATGAACTCTCTGGTGCATTGTTCACTAATAGGTCATATCAGAGGACACGTGGACATCCTTTAAGGTTGGAAGAAAAGAAGTTTCATCTTCAGGTTAGGAAGGGTTTCTTTACAGTGAGAACGGTGAAACTGTGGAACTGTCTTCCAGCAGATGTGGTAATGGCAAGTTCATTGAATAACTTAAAATAAAAAAGGCCTGGATAAGTTTCTAAAACTAAAAAATATTGAGAATTACTGGTATTAATGCATATAGATCTGGTTGATCCAGGGATACTTTCCGATTGCCGTTTGGAGTCAGGAAGGAATTTTTTCCCCCTTTTTAGCTGGGGTTTTTTGCCTTCCTCTGGATCAACTGTTAGGTAGGGTTAAATAAATAAAAAAAAAAAGTGAATAGGTTGGACTTGATGGACGTCTGTCTTTATTCAACCTTAATTACTATGTAACTATGTAACATGGTATATCTGTGAAGGTTCTTATACATCTAGGTGAAGGTATATCTATGACGGTTCTCATTCATCCAGGTGATGGTATATCTGTGATGGTTCTCATTCATCCAGTTCATGGCATATCTGTGAAGGTTCTCATTCATCCAGGTAATGGTATATCTTTGAAGGTTCTCATTCATCCAGGTCATGGTATATCTGTGACGGTTCTGATTCATCTAGGTCATGGTATGTCTATGACAGTTCTCATTCATCCAGTGATGGTACATCTGTGATGGTTCTCATTCATCCAGTTCATGGCATATCTGTGAAGTCCATGCATCCAGGTCATGGTATATCTATGAAGGTTCTCATTCATCCAGGTCATGGTATATCTGTGACGGTTCTGATTCATCTAGGTCATGGTATGTCTATGACAGTTCTCATTCATCCAGGTGATGGTACATCTGTGATGGTTCTCATTCATCCAGTTCATGGCATATCTGTGAAGGTTCTCATTCATCCAGGTCATGGTATATCTGTGAAGGTTCTCATTCATCCAGGTCATGGTATATCTGTGACGGTTCTGATTCATCTAGGTCATGGTATGTCTATGACAGTTCTCATTCATTCAGGTCATGGTATATCTGTGAAGGTTCCAATTCATCCAGGTCATGGTATATCTGTGAAGGTTCTCATTCATCCAGGTCATGGTATATCTGTGAAGGTTCTCATTCATCCAGGTCTGTATATCTGTGACGGTTCTGATTCATCTAGGTCATGGTATGTCTATGATAGTTCTCATTCATTCAGGTCATGGTATATCTGTGTTGGTTCTCATTCATCCAGGACATGATTACAGTGTTTCAGTAATACAGAGGGCATGCTGCTGAACGCCTCAATCCCTTTGGGTAAATCTCCCGAACGCAATTGAATATCGTGTTTGTGACTGTGGGTAAATCCTAAAAAGGGATTTATTTGCTCACAGAGCGATTTTTCCACCAGCTACGAACTAGAGTTAAAATACAGCGCTAAAAGTGGCACAAATGTGATATTGAATCGTGAGCGATGGCTGCGCGGGTGTCTTTTCCAATTCCCGCACAGCCGGCACAAGGAAGGAGTTAAAGTCACTCTAACCGATATTGCGATAGCGAACCGTTATCGTGACTTTAACTCGAAAAAAAGAACGCAATGGCTCTGGGTAAACAAGGCTGTAAGTTATAAGAATTAACAAAGGCATTCCACGGCCATATAAAAGTATAATGCCATAGGCAGCAACAATTAAAAGGTTATGGAAAAGTGATTTTTAACACGTCCTTTTAATCATATGGTGGACATGGTTCTGAAAGACCTCAATATACTGTAAACAATTTATTTTCCTCCTTGTATACAAAAGGCAATGGAATTCTCATTCTGAAGATATAAACTGTACTGGAAGCAAAACAAATGATTGTCCTTGGTTGGCTCAAGACAGGACTCATTATTGTTTATAGAACAAAGGGAATTATTGGTTCTTTATAAATAGGCATATCATTCATCAATGAACTTGAACAATACATATCAATATTGGATTGTGTTCCATACTGATTATAAATAAATAGCCCTAAAAAGGGGAAATAAAGACCAAAGCTCTGAAGCTTTCAAGAGAAAACACTTTTCCAGTCTCACTACTTTCTGGCTCCTCCCACAGTCACTGACGATTCGCCCATCTCTAACATTGGAGAGCATATGTTAATGAAGGAGGGTGAGGAGCCAGAAAGCTCTTCAAAGTTAGTTACAGACATTCAGTATATTTCTCATAAATTATAACTATCATTTGCTTTTCTAAATAGTATTAAACAAATGAAACCTTTCACTATAGCCTTGCATTTGCCTCCACACTCACTGGCTTTCCTTTAGCACAGATTTGCACAATTGCTTTTCCTTTCACTCTTGCTGGGTGAAGCTCACTGAGCATGCACGAGCCAGTGACATGGCATGGAGGAGGGGTTAGAAGTGACACTTAAATTAGTTACTTAAAAAGTAGTTAAAGGGCAACTGTGGTCTCAAAACAAGTGAGGGTTAAATGAAAGCTTGCAGTATTTCCTTTACACTAAGCCAACAATCCCATCTCTGGTTGGAGCCTGTGAGAAATTACATTGGGGTTAATGTTCAAACTTCCTGCTTCCAGTAGGTTGAGTGACATCAACTGACCTCTGCTGGCCATTTTCCCCCGGGGGAGAAGCATGCTCAGTTAAGACTTATTGCTGGGGAAATCAGAACGTACCTGAGGAAAAAATTGGCAGTTTGAGAAGGGGAGCCTATTAATGCAGACAGAGGCTGGTCACATGAATACAAGCTGGTCACATGGCTAAAAACAGGAAGAGTTCAACCAGGAAGTTACATTGCTCAACTTTTGCAGCAATAACTTCTCACAAATTTTATCTAGAGATGTGATTATGTTTTAGGTACGATGGAAAGCTTTTTATAAATTTGGTGGTTTTTTTTGCCTCCCTCTGGATCAACAGTTAGGCAGGAAATGAGGGTATTGTTACTGGACTGGATGGATGTATGTCTTTATTCAACCTCAAATACTATACTATGCTATATCATTCTTACTAGTTTGGAAGAATTTGAGACCACAGTTACCCTTTAAAAGGGGGCAAGTGAAACTGTTAAAATTCATCCAAAAAATATCAATACCCCTTCTGGGATACACTGCACTTTGTTTTCTATATCATTTTTGGTTTGTTTTCATCAGGTGAGCTGAAAGGTACCGTATATACTCAAGTATAAGCCTAGGTTTTTTTTTTAATCTTTAAAACTATCATAAAAAGCTGGCCTCGGCTTATACTTGAGTCACAGCAAATACTATACTATACTATATCATTCTTACTAGTTTGGAAGAATTTGAGACCACAGTTACCCTTTAAAAGGGGGCAAGTGAAACTGTTAAAATTCATCCAAAAAATATCAATACCCCTTCTGGGATACACTGCACTTTGTTTTCTATATCATTTTTGGTTTGTTTTCATCAGGTGAGCTGAAAGGTACCGTATATACTCAAGTATAAGCCTAGGTTTTTTTTTTAATCTTTAAAACTATCATAAAAAGCTGGCCTCGGCTTATACTTGAGTCACAGCAGTTCTGTCAGTCCCAATCGCAAAGCGGCACTTTTGCTGCATGCTGCCCCTTTAAGGCAGCTAGGGGCAATCGGGGGGGGGGGCAGCATTCAAGTGGCCCCCTCGATCCCCCATCTTTTTTTCCAAAACTGGTGTGGGGATCAGAAGAAAGCCGTGACCACATAGCTAATGCCGGTCCCACGCTAAGAAGAGGATATCGCCGGTAAGGGAGACCCCAGTGACATCACAGGGCTTCCCCCTTTAAGGGGGTCTTCCCTTACAAGTGTGCTATGCTGCCCCTGGTGGTCCATTCAGATTGCAGTGCATTACAATGTTTCAATGTTCCATTCCATAAATAGAATTTTTTCTAAGTCTTTACTACTTAGCTTTGATCAGTTTTGATCACCTAATTATTGATCTTTGCCAGTGGATGAAAAACCACTTCTTAGAAAATAGGGAAGTGATTTTTCTGTTAGGATTTTGACTTGGAAAATGGCATTTTTGCAGAATCATTTCCTAAGATGATTTGATGATTATCTTTGGGAATGCTAAAAAAAAAATAAAATGAAATGCACACACAAAAAATCTTAAAGTGAGACACACACCTTTCCCCCCTATAATTTCTATGCTCGGCTTATATTCGAGTCAATCAGTTTTACTAGTTGTTTTAGGTAAAAATAAGAACCTCTGCTTATACACCAGTATGTATGGTAAACAGGAATTATTTACACAAAATATTTCAACTTGATGGGATTCTTTCATATTTTAACCCTCTTCAGGACCTTCTTAAAGGGCAAGTCCAGTAAAAAATCAAGTTTAGCTATAAATCTTAATCACCCCCACCCCAACCTAGCTTTCGCATTACTAATATGTTCCAAAAATGCCCCTGAAGTCTCTTACCTGTCCCGGTCTCTCACTGTCTAGGCGCCACCCCCTGCTTCTGTTTCGAGCTCATTTCAAGCAAAAACAGGAGTAGAGGGCTTCTGCTCTTAAAGCTGCTCTACTTTCTGGTCGTGGCAGTGAGGTGATTGGGTGTGACCTGATGTCACAGCGAGGGACCGGGTCAGGTAAGAGACTTCATGGGCATCTTTGGAAAATATTAGTAATAAGAAAGCTAGGTTTGGGGGTGGGGTGATTAACATTTATAGCTAAACTTTATTTATGACTGAACATGCCCTTTAATGACCACAATGCCTTGCAATGTTTACTAAAAGACAGTGAATTATAAACTAGTCCTGAAATATGTAGTGTTTGAATTAAATCCCCTTAGCATATTATCCTCTGTAGAGTAGCAAAGACAGACTAGAAAAAATTCTGAAAGTCAAACAGACATTCCATTCTAAATCTCTCAACAAAGGGGAATGCTACGCCATTAGCACAAGTTGACAAGACATTGGAAAATACAAATAAACAAAGTGGAGCAAATCAATATTGTCTCTGAGACATGGAAAGATATATGCGGATATGGTTGTTAAAATAAGAGAACATTTGTTTTGCTTTTAATTTTCACAAAAGTTTATAAACGGGGCCATCGCAAACATGTAATTTAAATAAATCAAAGAATTATTCTCTTCAAGGGTTAAGCAGCAAAAGAATAATGAATCAGAGAGGCAGATCCACATGTTTGAAAAGAAGCAATAAATCCTCCAGGTACCATGTTCTAACTGCCAAAAGAATATACTGTTTAGTACTGGGCTACATTGCTCCCATTTGTAAAATAGAACTCCATTTTAAAGGGTAACTGTGGTGCAAATATGACTTTAGTTAATTTGACTTTCCCAAGTATTTTTGCAATTTACTCATTATTTTTCTTTACATAGTTTTGAAGATATTTACATTTTTATGTGTGATATGGTAGCAACATCACTAGATACCCTGTATTTCCTGCTCTGAAACCATGTGACCGCGCCTCTTCCCTGTGTCCCCTTCCTCGTGGGCCCCTTTGCACTCCTCCTTCAGTCACTGTAATTCTATCTCTTCTGCTTTCTCTGGAGCATGTGCCAACTGCAGATTAGGAGTAACTAGTATTAGTGACCACAGATTCAGAACCTTCCATCCCCTAACTTTCTGATCAGTGATTTCTTCATACCTTGGGATGTGCTGCACGTAGAGAGGCGGTTGATGGTTCATTTTAAAGGTAGGAACCTGGCCTCATTAACTTATTTGGAGAACACGGTTCCCCTTTAATTTTCTTTTTAGGCTTACTAAGATCAGAACTATCTCTTTATAAAAGTAGTGACCTTATTAACTACAAATGACAAACAAGGTTTTTCTTTCTTTCCATCACTATAAGCTCAGGCAGCCTACTACTGGCCATATACTAGGATAGTTACCTCCCAATGTTCCCATATTTGGGACACAAGACACATTCGCCTACACAATAAAATGGGCCAGGACAAGAGAACATTGCATGAATATTGGGATAAAAATACAATATATTTGATAGATTTGCCCACCAAATGACTGTGAGGAGGATCTGCGAGCAGAAGATCAGATATTGGAGTGAAACCACCCATTACTAAGTTTTTTATCAACAATAAAACTACCAGTACACGTGTATTAATAATTATTTTAGTTTAAGGTTGCTGTCACACTGCACATTTTTATTTCCAGTGTCGACAAATGTGTTTGAAATGGTCTCCTATAGACTGCATTGGGAATGGACTGCAAAATGCCAAGTAGGGTAATAGCACCTGTGGCAATAATCAGATGATTTCAGCTATGTTCCTACAGCAGAAACTCTTCTGAGTACAACAGATTTTCCTCGGGGCGCCAATATGACGGATACATTATTTACCTGCCTTCCATAATCCCCAGAGGACCATTCAATTTAAAAAATAAGAGTATGTGGTGCCACAGAGACTGAAACTGAACTTGATTTGGGGGAAGCTAGTGAGTGAATGTACTGTGATCTTTGGTGCCTTGGTTAAATGAATACAGTCTGTCTGGAAGTTTAGCTCCTCTATCTTTTTAGAGATGCTCTGTGCCTTAGTTAAACTCATAGGTAAATATTATATGGTTGTTTATTTACAGATGTTGACATATGGTCCACCTTGTTGTCTAAGCAAAGCCTAACCCCTCTCTTTTACTCTGCATGGGACGTTCAATAATTTATCTAGCTGTGTATGAAACTGCGAAACCAATCCTGTAGCAAGGCTGGGAACAAAAACAAAGAAATAGCGCAAACATGTTTTAAATATTTGCTTTATTGAAACAAGGAATTGAAGGTTATAAACCAATAAGTTTGAAATAAACATTAAGCCCAGTACACAAGATGATAGACCCTCCAGTGAGATACTGTATGTTGGTCAATGGTTCAAAAATACTTGGTTCAAAATACTTGCATGTTGGCTGAAAATGCAATTGGACATGTTGGTAAATTTCGGCCATTAAGGTGGGGGTTTTTTCGACCACCAGACTACTAACAGTTTGATTGGTCAGGATGATAGGTTCAATATTCAAACATTATAGCGAAAATAAATGCGGGAACGACGCACACTGCAAATCAATCCACTTTAATCAAACATCACACAAGCGCACAACGTTTCGGGGGCGGGCCCCTTCCTCAGGTGCATAATCAAACAATCCCCTATAGTGCCAATAAATACTCAAATAGTGAACAAATGCTCCTCCCATTAGGTTGGAGATAAAAAGTGCAAACAATACTGCATTTGTAATTTAAAGTGCTCCACATTTACAATTTAAAGTGCAATATACAATACTCTATTTACATTCATCAATCTCTAGTACATATTATAAAACGATCATGAGAAATATTCAATCAATATTCAACCATGTGTTCCACAAAACCTATTGTAGTAACAAAGATCATTTTGCAAGAGTCTTCTGGCCCCACGTAATCCACTTTTATCCTGTGTTTGTAAATCTATGTATAATTTGTTTATATAGCACCACTTGGGGATGCAGCACTGCACAATAACAAAATACGAGAAAGTCGTACAAAGGGAACAAATACATAAATAGTTCAGTACGCAAATATATAATAAATAGAAGTACTAGAGCCCTGCCACATAGAGCTTACAATCTAATTGTAAATTATTCACAAACCTCATATATACAGCAATATTCCACTAGGACCGAATACACCCCCATTTATCCATCTATATTACTTTTCGAATATGACGCATTAAACTTACTTTCCCAGTGACGCTTGCTTTTGTAAAAAAGCTATTGGTCCAACTTCAAGGGCAAGTCCGACTGTTTCACTGTAACTCAGGTTTGCCTTTTTATATCTAAAATAAGTAGAAAAAATGCAATGTTAGAAAAAGCAATTGAAATCAAGTGTGAATCCTAAACATCTAACATAAAAAGTAGTCATAAACGCCAAGATGCTTTCGGCATTTTGTTCTTTCTAATCATTAACATCTGTGGTGTCCAACAATCATTCCACAAACAGATTGGTAATTGTATATTTTAAAGGGACTGTGTAAACCTTTCTGAAGTCCCAAAATAAGAAACTGCAGCACCTTTATCAGGGCCGGATTTACCATTAGGCATGCGCCTAGGGGCGCCTGAGGTTGGAGGGGCGGCTGTCAATCTCCTCCCACCAATCCAATCCCTTTATAGTCTATTTTCTACAACAAAAAAGAGAAATGGGTGTGGTTTAGGGTGTGGTCTGTTTTAGGGGAGGGGCTAAGGATGCCAGGCTCTTTGGACCTAAAGGCTCCTGAGGTGTAAATCCGGTCCTGAAAAAAAAACATACGGTGGAAAAGGTGGCTGTAACCTAAAGACGGTTAATACGCTCTTAGTTTCGTATAGAACCAGAACCAGAATTCGAGAAAACAAATTAAAGGGCATGTTCACCCCACATTTTCAACCACCCTCCCAAAACTCACACTTACCCCAAGTATCTCTAAAATAAGTTATTCTCTCTGGTGTTTGTCGCCAACCTTCACCTTCTTTCAAAGCTGTTTGGAGCTCAAAGATCTCCACATCTGCTCAGACGAGGAATGACCAGGTAGACCCTGTAGTCATTGGTCACAATACATCTGTCATATTCCAGACTGATGATCTACCTGGAAGATGCCAGGAGAACTGCTGGAGGGGTGGCAAAGACTATTTAGAAACACTTGGGGAAGTGTGAGTATTACGATCTTGGGGTTTGGGTGGTGGTGTACTTTTTAAAAAAGAAATTAAGTTGGGGGTAGAAATCCCTTTTAACATAACAACTGTGCAACAGACAGTAAAGCTAGTAGAGAATTGTACATTCTCTACTATTGTGACATTACTTTCAAATGAAATCTTTATTTAGCATCTTGTTAGCTGCATTTCTATGGGTGATACAGGAAAAACTGTATATTAGAATATTTGATAATACGGCTATTTGTTTACACTATGCAGACAATCAAGTCTGTGGCTGCTAACATCACAGGCAATAACTGAAGTGGTAGGTCAGATTCCACTGCAAATAGCTGCTTTGGGCGATATCCTCAATGTTCTGCCCACGAACATGCACTAATGCTAGAAAGTTGAAGAAATGAGGTAACCCAATTAAGTTCATTGGGTTGCATGAAGTCCATTTGATTGCCTCATTTCTTTAATTTCTTCAACTTTCCAGCCAATGAATGACTGTTCCTTAAAGTTCCTTAAAGTGCCCCGGGGGAGAAGCATGCTCAGTTAAGACTTAATGCTGAGGAAATCAGGAAGTATCTGGGGGGAAAAATGACAGTTGAGAATGGGAGCCTATTAATGCAGGCTGGTCACATGACTACAAGCTGGTCACATGGTTGAAAACAGGAAGTGTTCAAGCAGGAATTAATATTGCTGAATCTTTCCAGCAATAACTTCTCACAAATTTTATCTAGAGATGTGATTTAGGTTTTTATTTTGAAGGTGTGATGGAAGGATTTTTATACAATTCTTACTTGTTTGGAAGAATTCAAGACCACAGTTACCCTTTAAAGATCATTTAGCAGAGGCAGGAGATGGAAATCTCTTCCAGAATGGAGGAATTATTTATCATTAAATATCTGGTTAGAAATGCATGTAATAAAGTGCTAAATATTGAAGTTGGGATTAGGGGCAAATAAATGATACGTGGCCAGTTTTTTTTTTTATTAAGGGTGGACAAAAAATGTACAAAAAAGCAATCCTTCATTCTTCATAATTAACCTTATTATCAAACAATAGTCAGCAATTATCTCTTGTGTAGCATTTAAATTAAGCAACATTCCCAGAATGCCTTGGGCTAAGTGATCCCAGAGAGCATTTTCAGAAGTGATGCTTCAGTGTCACGTTAATTTTTTTTTTACCTGGTATTAATATGTAATCTCATATGGTCAGCAAATACCTCCAGTGTTCATTACGTCAATACAAATACAGAAAAAAGTTTTAGAGGCAACACTGATTAGTTAAAAGTTAAACAGTGTTTTCAAATTAAACATTTTTATAAAAAATAAACAAATGTAAACATTCACTTGCTGGCTTTCACTGTGGGTTTGTGTTACTGTGGGCAGGACATCTTAAAGAGAAAAAAATATGGTTTTACAAGATAGAAAAAGTTATAGTTAAAGGGCATACTCACCCTTAAAGGGCATGTCCACCCCCCAAAAAATCTTTTGATATTTTGTCAACCCTCCAAAACTTTAACAAACTTGCGAGGTCGAGGTTTTGGGGGATTGCTAACAAAATATCAAAAGTTTTTTGGGGGGTGGACATGCCCTTTAAAGCGTATCTCCACCCTTTATAAAAACTTTTTTGCCACAATGTAGGGCACCCCTGCTCATATTAGTTTAGCAAAAAAAAGGATTTAGAACTGTACTAACAGCCTCTTACTCCTGCGGCACAATGATCCAGCTCCCTGCTTGCCGGAACTAGCAAACAGGGGCCGGACTGGCAGCCGCGTCTGTGATTGACTGAGAGGCAGCCAATCACAGACGTCAATTGAAAGCGCCATGGGAATGAAGGGCTGTACAGTTCTGAATCTTTTTTTTACCAAAATGACAATGCGGTTGGGAGCGGGCAGGGATGCCCTACACTAAAGCCAAAGTGTTGTACGCTAGGTGGAAGGAGAGGCATGGATAGATCCAGATGGTGGGAGGGAGAGGGGGGAAAGGGCTCCCCTGCGCTTGCCACTGTCCTCTCAGAGGACAAGGAGGAGGCAGAAACCTTTTGGACAGAAAGACAGCTCCCACCCTTCACTTTCCTGGACTTTGGGCAAGCACCGCATTTGCAGTATCCTAGTCGCTCCGTGCGCATTCCATCACGGCGCATGAGATGCGACATCTGTGCACGCGTGTGATGTCATCTCGACAGGCGCGCGCGCAGGGAGCGCATGGTGCTATTGCAAATGCGGATTACCAATCAGGGGCAGAAAAACTCGGAGGGGCGGAGCTATCTCTACACCTAACCACAAGCAAGTGTCAGCAACTTTTAACCTACAAAGTTAGGCTCTGGAGAGGCTAAGGGAAAAAAAATATGCCAAATGTATTTTTAAAGATGCAGCTTCCAATTGAGAATAACTTTATTTTACTGTGTACTTATCCTTTAATGAAAAGTATTGCCCCTGTACTCCTTCCTTTCTGAGATTGCCTCCTCTTCCTGCTCAATTAGCTTTTTATAAGCTTGAGCATGTACAGAGGAGAAAGAACAATCAACCTTTGTCTCTGTTGTCAGCAAAGATGTGTAAGCATAATGTGTAAGCTTTTCTCCCCAGAACACCTATACATAAGTTGTTGCCAGTACAGCTTAGAGCCCATGTAGTCTTCAAAGAGCCTTGTGAGCATGTGCACCTATTGGCCACGATTCAACCCCACTGTTCACTGTCTGCACATATTTTCTACATCAATATGGAAGTCTCCGATAAGACTTTGAAAGTTGCTAGCTACCCTGCATTCATTTTCCGTAGCAAAAAAAAATAAAAATTAGGACCACATTTTGAAAGAATCAACCCCCAAAAAAAACAGCCAATGTGTATCTTCTGTTTGTTAGGCTGCGTGCACATGATCCAATATTTTTGCCTGATATTAGCCATCGCAACAGATTTATTTGACAAAAATCATCTGAACATTCAAATCGGACATGGCTGTACATTTCGCCCAAAATCCAATTACGAACAGACAATTGTCAACAGACAATATCTCAACATTGCCAACCACCGAAAGGTTCAAATCCATGTGTAGCCAGGCTTGGAAGGCCTGGCGATTTTGGCCAGTTTATTATAAATAAAAAAAAAAGGAGAGTCCACATATTTTAAACTGAAATCTGCTCAAGAAGAATAGTGCTTTAAATTCACGCAGGTGTTAAATTTTGCTTAGGATATTAACTCTCTGGAAGATCTACCAAAAGTGATTGCAACTTAAGGTAAACCTCCCTGTATGAGGAAGCAGACAGCTATCATATTACAGCTCAAAGGTTTCGCTCTTACTCTCTTACAGAACAGGGATTTTAATTTAGCATTTTTGAAAACATATTTCAATACTCCAGTCCCTGCAAATCATATATATTTTGTTGCTTTTCATACAAAAAATAATCTTTGCTGTTTATTTCCTGGAGCCTACAATATTATGTACTCAAGAAAGTCTGTAAATTAAGAAACTGTATCTTATGCTATCCAGAATGGAATCAAACATTTGTATTCTTACTGCTATGCTGTTCTTTGTGCCACTCATGCTGACAGGAAAACAAACTGCAAAGGTTTCCATATTGGTGCATTGAGACAGTAAATACTGGGGTCAGGGGGCAAAGAAAATGTTTGAAGACTACTTGGGCAGAGACATGAACTGGCAACAACAAGGGACACTTCTTATTTATAGGATCCAACTATTGTATATATGTTAATGCAATTTACTGGAGTAGCTTTGGGGAGTAAACTTTAACATTAAAAAGGTAAAAAATTTAGGTCTCCTTTAAAATGATTCCTGACAAAGAATGACACTTGTAACGGAATGTTACGTATGTTACTTTAAGAGCTATAAGGTCTGTAGTGGTATCTTGAACAAAGAGCAAAGGTGGAAATGATGTATACAATGTGATCGTAGGCAAGGTCACGTAAAATAAGGTACATTCAGATATTAACAATAGCAGAAGGGACATATGGAGCTCACTTTACTCACATTAAAGAGCAATGAAACCATTAAAAAAGACCTCTAAATGGCAGGGTGTCACCCCTGTGTCTTGCCTAATTGCAGAGAACAAGCCTTGCAGAGTCCAGCTTACGTGTCATAGTCTACTACACTGCACACTCCTTGCAAATCGTGCCTTCCCATTAGTCAAATAATGGGTTGTGGTGGGGACAAGGCAGAGCCGGCTTCACAAAGCTAATTTTAACATGCGGATTCTAAGAGCTGGCGGTTTAGGTACTTAACCTGGGTGAGTATAATTGTCCTTTAAAAAATAGGTTAGCTCAGTTTTTGCATTAATTAAAGAACGGGGGGTAAAGGTCTTACCTCCTGTCCTTTAAATAAACTAACAGGAACCGGAATGAGGATAGAATACGTACCCTCGCGCGCGACCTATCGCTGGCTCCTCTGACAGATCCTGACTTTTTCCAGCTTTAACTAAACTATAGCGCACATGCTTTCTCTTCCTAGTTAAAGACTGGTTGATTCTTCCAGTCCATTCAGCCCATCATTAACAGTAGATTAATTTGTCAACTTCCTGCTATGGTGACCTAGGAAAAGACTGCTGTGTAAACACAATGTCCTATTTATTGTTCCTATTGATGAGGAATTTATAAGGGATAATAACAGTGTAATAAAATATTAAAGGGTATGTCCACCCACATAACAATAAATCACGTTTACCAGCAACCCCTGCAAACCTAGGTTACGTAAACCTCCAGGGTCTCCTGCTATGGTAAGTATAGTGAAGGTAGGTATTGTGTTGGGTTGTCTAAATGAAACCATTTGTACACCATCATGCATCACAGGTCGAGCCCCGCGATCACACGTGTGAATGGGCCTTAAGAGCCCGGATGCATTACAAGGTGTTTGTATGCTATAGAGGCGGACTGCTGTACTTTCTTCACATTAGTAGGTCTTTTTGCACGGTGTGCTGCCTTACAAAACGTGGCCTTTCAAGCCAAAATTCAAAGTTTAGAATTAAACTTTCCCTTTATCATTTATTTAATCATTAGATTACATACCTGTGACAAAAAAAGTGACTGCAACGTACCAATACGTTCATGCAATGAATGGACATAATTCCAAACAGCAAAAGGCTTGCTGGCCCCAGCTGAGAAATAGAAAAGAAAGAAAAAGACTGATCAGTCAAATATAAACAAACCTAGTATATATAATATATTATTCATGCAAGAAGAAATAGCGTGTAACATGCGTTCTCAAATTTACCGTGTGCAACAATGAGTCATTTACTCCTTATTAATGGGCGATTTGCAGTGAGACACTACCAGCTTTTTATGTCTTAAAGCCACATTAACCAATGCACCAAGGGTTAACCCAGCTTTATAAGTTACTTAGCAGCAATGCACCATAAGAGCAATCAATGCACCAAGCCAGTATCAGCTCTCTCATCAGATAGATGATGTTAAAGATTCAGAATCAGTTAATCCCATTCGCCACTATTGGCTCGGTGCACATCCCAATGTAAATATGGGTACACACAGTAAAAGCATGTACACACACTCGATTTACATTCTGCCAGGCGGATCAACGAACGACCCCCGGGCGAACGCATACACACATACTATTCTCTGCCAAAATGGCCATTGGTCGCGTGTAGCGCTCAGCTATCGGCGGTTGTTCCTCGCTCGTAAATTAAGCGTGTACGAACCTAAACAATAAAAAGTTGATCCTGTCCATTTGTTGGCCATGAGAGAAAACTTCTATCGGCCTTTATACTTTAAGTAAAGGGTGCCAATAGAGACTCTGACTCTGACGATTTAAAAGCATAGGGAGAACCTGGATTCTTTGCATACCCACTTGTAAGCAATGGCAGACAGCTTCTTGGCTACATATCTTTACTGTGTGTACCCAGATCTGTAGGGAATGGCAGAC
>CM033470.1:324755519-324783369 GCA_019447015.1 Hymenochirus boettgeri | reverse complement strand
TACTGTGTGTACCCAGATCTGTAGGGATGGCAGAAGCTCCAATGGAATCTTGCCTACATATCTTTACTGTGTGTACCCAGATCTGTAGGGAATGGCAGACAGCTTCCAATGAAATCTTGCCTACATATCTTTACTTGTTTGTACCCAGATCTGTAGGGAATGGCAGACAGCTTCCAATGGAATCTTGCCTACATATCTTTACTGTGTGTACCAGAATCTGTAGGGAATGGCAGACAGCTTCCAATGAAATCTTGCCTACATATATTTACTGTGTATACCCAGATCTGTAGGGAATGGCAGACTGCTTCCAATGGAATCTTGCCTACATATCTTTACTGTGTGTACCCAGATCTGTAGGGAATGGCAGACAGCTTCCAATGACCTTGCCTACAATCTTACTGTGTGTACCCAGAATCTGTAGGGAATGGCAGACAGCCTCCAATGGAATCTTGCCTACATATATCTGTGTGTACCCAGATCTGTAGGAAATGGCAGACAGCTTCCAATGGAATCTTGCCTACATTTTTACTGTGTGTACCCAGATCTGTAGTGAATGGCAGACAGCTTCCAATGGAATCTTGCCTACATATCTTTACTGTGTGTACCCAGTCTGTAGGAATGGCAGACAGCTCCAAGGAATCTTGCCTACTATCTTTACTGTGTGTACCCAGATCTGTAGGGAATGGCAGAACAGCCTCCAATGGACTTTCCTACATACTTTTACTGTGTGTACCCAGATCTGTAGGGAATGGCAGACAGCTTCCAATGGAATCTTGCCTACATATCTTTACTGTGTGTACCCAGATCTGTAGGGAATGGCAGACAGCTTCAAATGGAATCTTGCCTACATATCTTTACTGTGTTGTACCCAGATCTGTGGGAATGGCAGACAGCTTCCATGGAATCTTGCCTACATATCTTTACTTGTGTGTACCCAGATCTGTAGGAAATGGCAGACAGCTTCCCAATGGAATCTTGCCTACATTCTTTACTGTGTGTACCCAGATCTGTAGTGATGGCAGACAGCTTCCAATGGAATCTGCCTACATATCTTTACTGTGTGGTACCCAAGTCTGTAGGGAATGGCAGACAGCCTCCAATGGAATCTTGCCTACATATCTTTACTGTGTGTACCCGATCTGTAGGGAATGGCAGACAGCCTCCAATGGATCTTGCCTACATATCTTCTGTGTGTACCCAGATCTGTAGTGATGGCAGACAGCTTCCAATGGAATCTTGCCTACATATCTTTACTGTGTGTACCCGATCTGTAGTGAATGGCAGACAGCTCTTCCAATGGAATCTTGCCTACATATCTTTACTGTGTGTACCCAGATCTGTAGGGAATGGCAGACAGCTTTCCAATGGAATCTTGCCTACATATCTTTACTGTGTGTACCCGATCTGTAGTGAATGGCAGACAGCTTCCAATGGAATCTTGACTACATCTTACTGTGTGTACCCAGAGTCTGTAGGGAATGGCACACAGCTTCCAATGGAACTCTGCCTACATATCTTTACTGTGTGTACCCAGTTAACCCCTCTTTAAAAGTTTATAAGTAAAAGATTTCAGTTTTTGCCTAAATCCTATAAAAACTGCCAATCAAGCAGTTAGTGTAAAAAAAAAACAACTTTCCTTTGTACATGTTTCAGTAGCAAACTATTTTGTGTAGTAATACCCTCCCCACCCCCTGTTCCTGAGTAGTGAAGTATTCCAGGTAGCCTGCTCAAAGACAAAGGCTGACAAAGCACGATAACAAACAACATAGATACAATAATAATCATAGACTTTGAGATTAGAATGCAAAACCTTTTTGTCCTGTTCTCATAATAAACAGTGATGTATGCACATGAGGTAATAACCAGAGAAATGCATTCACCAGAGAACACAAAATAAACAAATGCTGTGAGAAGACAATAGAAATACACAGAAAATGTAATTATATTTTCAGTGTGAGCAAATGAGACAAAGATAATAGAATGGATGTTTCATTTAATGTTATAGACATCCCCACCGTCTGGCTTCCTGCATTATTTATGGAGCCGTAAATTACTTAGAAATGTAAATTCTTTAGCAGCGCTAGATGGAATCTTGCCTACATATCTTTACTGTGTGTACCCAGATCTGTAGTGAATGGCAGACAGCTTCCAATGGAATCTTGCCTACATATCTTTACTGTGTGTACCCAGATCTGTAGTGAATGGCAGACAGCTTCCAATGGAATCTTGCCTACATATCTTTACTGTGTGTACCCAGATCTGTAGTGAATGGCAGACAGCTTCCAATGGAATCTTGCCTACATATCTTTACTGTGTGTACCCAGATCTCCGTAGATTAATTTGTCAACTTCCTGCTATGGTGACCTAGGAAAAGACTGCTGTGTAAACACAATGTCCTATTTATTGTCCTATTGATGAGGAATTTATAAGGGATAATAACAGTGTAATAAAATATTAAAGGGTATGTCACCCACATAACAATAAATCACGTTTACCAGCAACCCCTGCAAACCTAGGTTACGTAAACCTCCAGGGTTCCTGCTATGGTAAGTATAGTGAAGGTAGGTATGTGTTGGGTTGTCTAAATGAAACCATGTCACATCATGCATCACAGGTCGAGCCCCGCGATCACACGTGTGAATGGGCCTTAAGAGCCCGGATGCATTACAAGGTGTTTGTATGCTATAGAGGCGGACTGCTGTACTTTCTTCACATTAGTAGGTCTTTTTGCACGGTGTGCTGCCTTACAAAACTGGCCTTTCAAGCCAAAATTCAAAGTTTAGAATTAAACTTTCCCTTTATCATTTATTTAATCATTAGATTACATACCTGTGACAAAAAAAGTGACTGCAACGTACCAATACGTATGCAATGAATGGACATAATTCCAAACAGCAAAAGGCTGTGCCCCAGCTGAGAAATAGAAAAGAAAGAAAAAGACGATCAGTAAATATAAACAAACCTAGTATATATAATATATTATTCATGCAAGAAGAAATAGCGTGTAACATGCGTTCTCAAATTTACCGTGTGCAACAATGAGTCATTTACTCCTTATTAATGGGCGATTTGCAGTGAGACACTACCAGCTTTTTATGTCTTAAAGCCACATTAACCAATGCACCAAGGTTAACCCAGCTTTATAAGTACTTAGCAGCAATGCACCATAAGGCAATCAATGCACCAAGCCAGTATCAGCCTCTCATCAGATAGATGATGTTAAAGATTCAGAATCAGTTAATCCCATTCGCCACTATTGGCTCGGTGCACATCCCAATGTAAATATGGGTACACACAGTAAAAGCATGACACACACTCGATTTACATTCTGCCAGGCGGATCAACGAACGACCCCCGGGCGAAGCATACACACATACTATTCTCTGCCAAAATGGCCATTGGTCGCGTGTAGCGCTCAGCTATCGGCGGTTGTTCTCGCTCGTAAATTAAGCGTGTACGAACCTAAACAATAAAAAGTTGATCCTGTCCATGTTGGCCATGAGAGAAAACTTCTATCGGCCTTTATACTTTAAGTAAAGGGTGCCAATAGAGACTCTGACTCTGACGATTTAAAAGCATAGGGAGAACCTGGATTCTTTGCATACCCACTTGTAAGCAATGGCAGACAGCTTCTTGGCTACATTTTACTGTGTGTACCCAGATCTGGTAGGGAATGGCAGACAGCCTCCAATGGAATCTTGCCTACATATCTTACTGTGTGTACCCAGATCTGTAGGGAATGGCAGACAGCCTCCAATGGAATCTTGCCTACATATCTTTACTGTGTGTACCCAGATCTGAGGGAATGGCAGACAGCTTCCAATGGAATCTTGCCTACAATCTTTACTGTGTGTACCCAGATCTGTAGGGAATGGCAGACAAGCTTCCAATGGAATCTTGCCTACATATCTTTACTGTGTGTACCAGATCTGTAGGGAATGGCAGACAGCTTCAATGGAATCTTGCCTACATATCTTTACTGTGTGTGTACCCAGATCTGTAGGGAATGGCAGACAGCTTCCAATGGAATCTTGCCTACATATCTTTACTGTGTGTACCCAGAATCTGTAGGGGATGGCAGACAGCTTCCAATGAAATCTTGCCTACATATATTTACTGTGTATACCCAGATCTGTAGGGAATGGCAGATGCTTCCAATGGAATCTTGCCACATACTTTACTGTGTGTACCCAGATCTGTAGGGAATGGCAGACAGCTTCCCATGGAATCTGCCTACATATCTTTACTGTGTGTACCCAGAATCTGTAGGGAATGGCAGACAGCCTCCAATGGAATCTTGCCTACATATATTTACTGTGTGTACCCAGATCTGTAGGAAATGGCAGACAGCTTCCAATGGAATCTTGCCTACATATCTTTACTGTGTGTACCCAGATCTGTAGTGAATGGCAGACAGCTTCCAATGGAATCTTGCCTACATATCTTTACTGTGTGTACCCAGAGTCTGTAGGGAATGGCAGACAGCCTCCAATGGAATCTTGCCTACATATCTTTACTGTGTGTACCCAGATCTGTAGGGAATGGCAGACAGCCTCCAATGGAATCTTGCCTACATATCTTTACGTGTGTACCAGATCTGTAGGGAATGGCAGACAGCTTCCAATGGAATCTTGCCTACATATCTTTACTGTGTGTACCCAGATCTGTAGGGAATGGCAGACAGCTTCAAAGGAATCTTGCTCACATATCTTTACTGTGTGTACCAGATCTGTGGGAATGGCAGACAGCTTCCAATGGAATCTGCCTACATATCTTTACTGTGTGTACCCAGATCTGTAGGAAATGGCAGACAGCTTCCAATGGAATCTTGCCTACATATCTTTACTGTGTTTACCCAGATCTGTAGTGAATGGCAGACAGTTCCAATGGAATTTGCCTACATATCTTACTGTGGTACCCAGAGTCTGTAGGGAATGGCAGACAGCCTCCAATGGAATCTTGCCTACATATCTTTACTGTGTGTACCCAGATCTGTAGGGAATGGCAGACAGCCTCAATGGAATCTTGCCTACATATCTTTACTGTGTGTACCCAGATCTGTAGTGAATGGCAGACAGCTTCCAATGGAATCTTGCCTACATATCTTTACGTGTGTACCCAGATCTGTAGTGGAATGGCAGACAGCTTCCAATGGAATCTTGCCTACATATCTTTAACTGTGTGTACCCAGATCTGTAGGGAATGGCAGACAGCTTCCAAGGCGATGGAATCTTGCCTACATATCTTTACTGTGTGTACCCAGATCTGTAGTGAATGGCAGACAGCTTCCAATGGAATCTTGACTACATATCTTTACTGTGTGTACCCAGAGTCTGTAGGGAATGGCACACAGCTTCCAATGGAATCTTGCCTACATATCTTTACTGTGTGTACCCAGTTTAACCCCTCTTTAAAAGTTTATAGTAAAAGATTTCAGTTTTTGCCTAAATCCTATAAAAACTGCCAATCAAGCAGTTAGTGTAAAAAAAAAACAACTTTCCTTTGTACATGTTTCAGTAGCAAACTATTTTGTGTAGTAATACCCTCCCCACCCCCTGTTCCTGAGGATAGTGAAGTATTCCAGGTAGCCTGCTCAAAGACAAAGGCTGGACAAAGCACGATAACAAACAACAATAGATACAATAATAATCATAGACTTTGAGATTAGAATGCAAAAGCCTTTTTGTCCTGTTCTCATAATAAACAGTGATGTATGCACATGAGGTAATAACCAGAGAAATAGCATTCACCAGAGAACACAAAATAAACAAATGCTGTGAGAAGACAATAGAAATACACAGAAAATGTAATATATATTTACTCAGTGTGAGCAAATGAGACAAAGAATAATTAGAATGGGATGTTTTCATTTAATGTTATAGACATCCCCCACCGTCTGGCTTCCTGCATTCATTTATGGAGCCGTAAATTACTTAGAAATGTAAATTCTTTAGCAGCGATAGCTCTGCCATGCATATCAAATAAAATGTATCAATTTAAAGGAGAAGTTCAGCACAAATACATATGCTTTCAAGGAAAAATATGGAGCATTTTCTCATTTCAATTACAAAAACCTGCCCATCAAGCGATTTCACCGAGCATTAAAAATGCTCTAACTTCCTGTTTGCAGGATCCCTAATCTAGATATTTAATAATGTTTAAAATTAGGAGAATATGTAGAATGCCTATATATGTGTAATATAGATAAATATTTTAAATTATCACAATTTCTCCCCTGTATCTCTTGCAAAAATCATATGCATTCATACACATAGCACATGTGTACTAAGGGGGGGTCTAACATGTTTTATGGCGCCCTGCCACTTCCTCTTTCTTTATCTCTGAGGAAGTGGCAGGATGCGTGAAATGGGTTAGACCCCCCCATTAGTTATTATTAATATTGTGGATTTATATAGTGCCATCATCTTCAGTAGCGCTTTACAATTACATATATACAATATATCCCAAAGAGCTTACAATGTAAGCACATTTATTTGACACATACAACCTATCAGTATGTCTTTATGATTGTGGGGGAAACCGGAGTGCCTGGAGGAAACCCACGCAAGCACGGGGAGAACATACAAACTCCTTGCAGATGTGTCCAAGGGTGGAATCGAACTCAGGACTTCAGCTCTGCAAAGTATCAGTGCTGCTTATGATTTTTGAATAAAGTTACTTTTAAATATCAGAAGCACTGAGTCTTAAGGTTCGTACACATGTGCGATTGCAGGTGCCGACCCGCGACGCACAATGTGTATGAATGTCTGTTGCAGACGATGATCCGCCCGTGTATGGGCACTTTATCAACCGAAACGCCTGTTCTTCGGAAATCGTTGCCCAATACACTGGGCAGATCTCCGAAGGAGCAGCCGTTTTGGCCAATAAAGTGCCCATATACAGGCCAATTATCGGCCGCAACAGACGTTCGTACACATCGTGCGCCGTGGGTCGGCACCTGCAAACGCATGTGTGTACGAACCTTTAGAGCGGTTCTCCTACTCACATTACAAAGTTACAGATCGATAATACAGGAAGCTGGCCTCGCTGTGAGCAAGGAGAGAGAACTGCACACCAGGGGGTTGACGTCACGGAAACGCCGAAGCAGTAAGTTCAGTAGCGCTCCTGCACAAACACATTGTGGGGTGGCCACATTAGGTGCGATGCAATCTGTTGATTGACATGCGAAATGCTGGAACTTAGTGTGGCCTCGGCCTTAAAGTATAAGCCAGTACTTACCAGGATGCCTGCATTCTTTATAGCCAGAGGCAGGCCAAGCAGCCCGGTACCGATATTTCCTTTTAAAAGATGTATAAGTGTTTGAACAAATCTAAAAACAATCAAAAAACACAAAATTCTGATATTAACTAGAATACACATTGCTATATACATTCGCATGTTCCTTGGATTCTAACACTTTACAAAAATATAGTTCCTAAGTAATTACAACAAAAATATAAACTGAGCAGCTGATGTCTTGATTATTTCATCTCGGACACTTGTCCTGCTCGAATTACTTTTTATCAAATAGGCATCTCCACCTGTTTTCACACTGCCTGGCCCTCAATGGAGGAAAGGGCAACTTTAGAAGCAAAAAATTAAACTAAAATCTGTTAACTTAGTTATTTCGATTCTCTAGGAACCGAGGAAATGGACTGGCAGTTTGGTAAATTTAAAAAATATATATATCATTTATAGGGAAATTGATACAGTTGTTGACGCAGCTTTTCTCTCAAGCTACTCGGCCGTAGGAAAATTAATTCTGCCTAACTATGTTTTTGGCTTGTACACTTTTTTTTTGTAGACTTGAGTGGGGATGACTTCACCAGTCAGAAAAGCCTGTGGGCTTCTGAATTTATGATTTTTACAGCATGATAAGCACGTTTTAATGGTAAATTGAGCATAGTTAGATGGACAAATGCTTGCTATGTGTCTATTAATGCCTATTAATCTATAGCGTTGCTCTAGTCTACTAGTAAATCATTACATATTAAATGATTGGTTAAGGCAGAATTATAAGACAGGCACCACTTCTAAAAGAGAGTGCGTAGAAAGTCCAAAAAGAGAAAAGAATATGGCTTTCAAGGCTTACGTTAGGCTGTTCTTTCTGTCAGACTGACGGTGTCTTTGCAAAGAATCATGGTCAACCTCATTGATCCTGTTGGGGATATCTTCATTTTCGATCAGAGGTTTTAATATTTCCATATCTACACAAAAATGATAAAAAGGAATGTTTTTATAAGAAAAATTGGAAAACAGAACAGTTTAAATTGTTTTTATATAAACTGGGCCGGTCTTATATTGAAATAATACTTAATTAATTAATAATAATCCAGACTTAGTCTCCATACAAGGGCCCTCTGAAGAACACACTCCTACCTCATATCCATACTTACAACAGTATAAGAGGTGGTGCTTCCTGCTTACACGGTGAGCTGTGACATCACCAGCACAATTACTCTGCCTCCTCATTGCTGGTCTGAGCATGCCCACTTCTTGTATCCTACTGCTGGGACAGAGCATTATCAGCTGCATCAAAAGCCCACTCCCAAAACACATAGGGAGCGATGTACAGTACAGAGAGTCGCTATCGTATAGAAGCTTTCCATATTCAATAAAAGGTTGAACAAATCTATGGGTGAGGCCACACTACAACACGCTCCCGCATGCACGAAAGCGCCAGTGCACGTTGCAGCACACTAGTGTGGCCTCATAAATTAAGCCATACTAGTGTACACTTTTAAATGCAAGATCGGATCGCAACCACGTTTGGATCGCACTTAAAAGCTCATTAGTGAGGCCTAGCCCTTAACATGATTTTTAGTGGTATAATTGCGTGTGTTTTTATAAATGTGTGCAGTGGCATAGCTAGAAATCGCAGGGCCCCATAGCAAGATTTCAGATGGGGCCCCTCAACCCACAAAAAACAGTTCAGTGTAGTTCAACCAAACCTGGGCAGGTTTTTTAAAGGGCATGTCCACCCTTACTAAGAAAATTTTTATGTCACTTAGTTCAGCCCCACAAACCCCTTTTGTTTAACGTTTACCTTTCAAAGATGCTCCCAGGCTCAGATATTCTACATGTAAAACCCCTTGCTGGCGTAGACACCCCTCCTCTGATGCTGTTGCGAGCTGTTTGGTTAAAGCATGCACAGTAGCAGAGGAGTCTCGTTCTGTAACGAGTGTCAGCCATTGGCCGTAATGTCACCTTCATGGATGAAGAGAGGAGACACAGTTTTGTACCGTAAGTAGAATTTCTGAGCCTGGGAGACTTTTTGAAAGATTTAAGTAAAACGAAAAAGGGGTTTGTGGGACTGAACTATGTGAGTCGCTATGGTTGCTATGGTGATCCCTAAGCCCCTGTTGTGTGGTATCTAATATTTATTTACATGAAAGTCATTTATATATATATATATATATATATATATATATATATATATATATATATATCTGTAATAGCAACTCAAACAGGTTGTTTAGGCCTACTGTTCTTATATTTAAATGCCAGCAGCATATTTACTGGCCTATTCTCTATATACTCATATGTATGTTATTGAAACTACTTGTATCTGTCAGAAAGTTTCCATTTAAACAGTTTCATTCATAACCAGTAATATCCAGTATTAGTATTTCATGTATCGATTTGTTTTAAAATTGCTTTTGCATGATCCAATTGTACTCTTAAAAATGGCACCAAACTATTAACTGTTTATCTATTGAGTTTTTGATCACAGCCAACACTTCACACGTGAAGAGATTTCATTTTACGTTGACTTAAGACCATCATTTCAGGCGTTAAAAAAAATCACAAAAAATCACTTTAAAATCATGCATTTATGATCTAAACATTGCTTGGGCTAACAAAGAGTACCACACGCATGGCAAATGACATCTAAAAGTCACATTAACCGTTATTTAACCCTTGTTAACAAATTATTGGAACTTTAAGCCATATTTTTGTGATCATGGCTCTCAGTACATCACCCAATTAATCATTATAATGCTAGCTACAAGCTTTAGAATCAATTTGGTTTGAATCAGATTTTTGGAATTTCTGTTCCGTGGAACTGCTGGGAGAACAAAACAACACAAAAATGGAAATAGGACCTTCCACAAATGACCATTTTGAAGCATTTTCTCCAGTCTAAATTTCTTGATGGACCCCAGAAAATACATTACCCTGTGTACGCAGAAAAATCCCTAATTATTTTCTGATTTAAAGAGTCATGTCCTTTTTAACCTTACATTTCCATCACAAACAGAATGGCTTATTTTGTTGACAGTGCTCCTTTAAAAGCCTCCTAGTCCTTGAGAGACAGACTTCAAAACTCAGATGAACAGGTTATGAATAAGAAAATACAGGTCGAGCAGACATATAAAGTGAATCAAAGATAAAATGCTTTGGTTAAACACATGAAGGATGCCTCTATCTCCAGCATTGATGGGGATTTCTTAAAATAAAGATGCAATTCCTATACTTTTGCATTGCCAATTTTCCTGTATATGAATTGATCCACTGAGCTGTGGAGCACTGATCAGAGTTAAGGTGCAGAAACATAGATCTGCCAGTTTGCTGTTCACAGATTGATTATAAATTAATAACACTTTCTGTCTTTTATTGCAATTAAATTAGCCTGCGGCAAGATGCATGGAACAAATTAAACGCTTAAGAAACAAGGGCCCACAGTGCAATAAACAAGCAGTCAACCTTGTAGCAAAGCCAGAAAATACAACAGCAGGTCTGTTACATTTATAAATTTCTCCTTTTTTTTGATCTGTGTCTGAATTTGTGGCTGTAAGCAGCAAAAAGAAATAGTTAAAGGGGAACTTTGGCCTTTTAATAAGTGTAATTGTAAAGAAAGGAGACCTTGAAAACTGAGGCACTATTTGTCGAGAGAGCGCTCGGCCGGGACAAATGTCCGTCGGTCGCGACAAATTTGGCCGTGGGCGAAAATGCAAACGATCGTTCAATCGTTCTCATAGGGAACCGCACCATCGATCGTAATTTTCCAACACATCCGATCATTCTTTCATCCGATCGCAGCTGGCTGCCCCACACCAGCCGATATTTTCGGCCAGCCGTCCGGAAGTGCCGTGAATCAGTCGGTCGGCCGAAAGTATCTGCTGGTGTGTACCCAGCCTTAGGATGGGATTATTCTCTTAAAGGAGAATTATACTCTTGCAGGAAACTCCCACAGTCATTGTGAAAGACAATTCTCCAATCTTTGACATTGGAGAACATATGTTAATGAAGAGGGGGTGAGCTTGAAAACATCAATCAATAAAGGCTTGTACACATGTGCGATTTGTACGCATGATGTGTACAAAGAACTTTTTGGGCAATAATTGACCCGTGTGAAGGCACTTTATCGGCCGAAATGGTCGTTCGTTTGGAGATCCGCTAACTTGGTCATTCACTAATCCCCGAATGAACGACCATTTCGGCCGATAAAGCGCCTACAACCCGCTCAATTATTCCCCGAAACGTTCGTTCGTACACAACGTGCGGCGCGGGTCGGGACCCGCGATGGCACAGGTGTACGAGCCTTAAGTCAGGTACTGATAGAAAGCAGTCAATTATGGTATGAGTATAATTCTCCTTTAATTCGTGCCTTGCTCTTGGCAGGTGTACACAGGTGTACGGCTATCTGATGAAAGGTCCTGCTCCTGCACATTAGAGAGTGAGGAGGGTGCGTAGTACTCGTACCATAAGTGTACATAATAAAAATGGTGGCACCTAGATAGCTAAATGTAGCACAAAACAGACCTGGATAATGAAACAAGAACTTAAGAGAAGCTTGAAATTAGCCTCACCTCAACAGCATCTGTTCAATGAGTGACGGATTTTCTAGTGACAGACAGGCTTCCATCAACCTTGTCCATCCCAATAGATATAACCAGGCAATAGACAGAACCAGGCAAATGATATGACAGTTATTAAAGGTTTAGAAGCTAATATAATTTTTTAGGTTTTGTTTAAAGGTTCACGTAACCCAAATAAACAACTTAAATTTAAATAAAAGCTTTGGCCTGAAGAATATAGGAGCACAATAATAATTTGTATGGGGAGGGTTTCATTATACTTTAAATACTATTACTAATAAATACAAGAAACTTTGGGTCTATTCATAAGACTAGTGAACAGAATAAAAAGTTTTCAATTCGCAATTGAACACAAACTACTACCAAAGAGAAAAAGAATTGTGCAAATACACAAAGCCGGTCATAGTCCATTAAACCATTGTAACAAAGCAGATAATGGTCTTTATTTCCTTGCTGCTCTAAACTAGTAGAAAGTGTTAAATGGTCATATGTAAATGGGTCGTGTCCTATATACCTTTCATATATATTCGACCTTTGACCAACTTTCCTACATTTCACTCACATAAGGGCGTATAAAAAGTGCAAAAGTTATCTTGTGCTATTAATAAGAAGTAACCAATCAAACGTTATATAACTTCGCTAACATCCAATGGGTTGCTGCAAATGACTAGCACGGGAGAAACGTTTTTACATAGTTGCTGAAAGAAAGTCCTTTTAATCAATGTGCTTATTACAAATATTGTAGCTATGTCGAAGAGCTCTGATTGAAAGGAAGTCATTTCTGGACAATGCTGCCTTCAAATCTATTTGCAGCAGCCAAATAACATAGTCACATGCTGTTTTGCTGGGAGGTGAATTGTTTCAAGAAAAATTCCACCACTTTACTCTTTATTCCTTAGGGTTTATAGCTGGTTTAACAAGTCTTTTGATTTTTCTCTCCAATTACTGTATATACTCAAGTATAAATGGAGGTACCTAATTTTACCTGAAAAAAGGAGTAAAACATGATTGACTCAAGTATCGAGGGTAGAAAATATGACCCCTACAAAAGCCCTTCTGATTCTGTATTGTTTTGAGGCTTTAGTTGCCCTTTACATGGACAGCAGAATTCCCTACAGTAGTCCCATACAGTTATAGCTAATCCAGTATTGGCTATTACTGTATGGGACTACTGTATGGGAATTCTGCTGTCCATTTAAAGGGCCAACTAGCTCAAGGGACAATACAGAATCAGAAGGCAATCTTTAACAATAGATACCATCCCCCTGATTCAGTAATCCCATACAGTAAATCTGGGTAAACACAGTAACGATAAAGCCCCGATACCTTCGGATCCGACAGTATCGGGGCTTTATCGTTATGTGTGTACCTTTGTTTGGAAACACACAGTCCCGAGTGTTCTGCCTATGATGTTCATTGGGAGATAGCTCGAGACTGTGTGTATTCAGATCTTTCTAGCAGATCCTGTCTGTCATCTTTCAGAAATCTGTACTGTGTGTACCTAGCTTAACCCCTATTCCTTGGCAGATGTTTGGAAAGTACAACTCTCAGCATGCTTTTTTTGCAGGGAGTTGTAGTTTCCAAACATCTGCAGTGGCATGGGAAAATTCAGTGAAAAGTTTTCTCACTACTGGGTGTTCTATGTATTCTTTACATTTAAAAACAAAACAATTGATTTCATACGTTTTGCCATGTTCTGCTGGGGTTAGTAGCGAGCTGCGATTTTAGGTTCTGATAACACCCATCTGGAAACAGCAAACACTTTTAAAGATGAGAGGTAGCCGAGATACCCATGGTCCTAACAGCAAGGACCCCCCTCCATCATAGTTCATTTCTAAAGCAGCAATTAGACCGACTAAAGGATTCTGTCATTTCATTTAGGAAAAATCAATTAGATCCATCAAGCCATTTCTCTACATGTGCATTACAAAGTATACAATGCTTTCTATTATTGTCCTCTAATGAATGGAAAACACCCATATACACCCCTCCACTATTTTTTCATAAAGACAGTTTTGCATTGTCGATCCAGTTTTCCAATATTATCTCAAGAACAGCAGAAGCAAATTGCTTATTGACTTTTTCAGGAAACATACAATACTGTCCTTATTTATAAAGTGAAATGTAAAATGGCATACAGAAATACATAGGGGACAATGCAGTATTGCTCCCTGGCTGTGCAAAATGTAACTATACATTTTCTACATCGAGGAAAGGGAATGTTAAGAAAAGAGCATAGGCCCCGCAAAAGATGCGGAAAATCAGATATGAAATTATTTTCATTATTTAGGCAATAGAGCCCTTTATCACCTGTCCCCCTTTATGTGCTGCTGAATGAGGATGGGGCTGATACAATAAGAGTTGCTAAAGTTTGCCCATGTTAATAATCATCAGCAATTAATGAGATGTTAGCTTTTTACTAATTTACTGCAGTTATACAACATCTGATTGGTTGCCACAGAATTGTTGCGCAGGCAAACTTTTGCAACTTTTATTGCATCAGCCCCAACATCAACATTTACTGGAGTTTCTTTATTTTGCAGTCACTAAAAAAAATATAAGGAAAATTAAGAAATATACACAATAACCATGTACACAATAACTACATGTAATCACTCACATTAGGCCCTGCCCCAAAGAGCTTACAATCTAAGCATTCATTTGACACATACAACCTAAAAGTATGTCTTTATGACTGTGGTGGAAAACCACGCAACCACGGGGAGAGCATACAAATTCCTTGCAGATGTGTCCAAGGGTGAAATCGAACTCAGGCCTTCAGCAATGCAAGGCATCAATGCTAACCACTGAGCCACCAAGCAACTTAATAGTATAGATATAACTATGTCCAGATTTTTCATTCAGATCACTATTTATGGCTCTATATTATACCAATATCCTTATACAGTGTATTCTTTATAACATGAATGTTGCTATTAATGGGTTGATTTTTTTCTACATTTAAAGGGCATGTCCACCCAATTTTTGAATTTTTTCTGTAGTGTAGGGCTCCCTCCCCCAACCTCTCTAGTAATATGTGCAGAAACTCCCCCAATCATTAGTTACCTTGCCTCTCTCCTCCCATGTACTGTCATGGCCCTCTGCTTGCATGAAACTGCAAGCAGGGGGCCGGTCCGGCAGCCGCACCTGTGATTGGCTAAGAGCCAGCCAATCACGAACATGGCTTCCGGCTATCCAGAGTGCCGGAGGATAGAGGCAAGGTAAGTAATGATCAGGGGAGTTTCTGCAAATATTACTATAGCAGTTGGGGCTGGGGGAGGGAGTCCTACACTACAGAAAAGGGATTTTGTGCTAGGGGGAGGGAGAGCAAAAAGGGAGAGAGAGGGAGGGTTGAAGTGCGCATGGCAAAATTCTTCCGGAGGAGAGACAGGAGGCAGACTCCTGGTGGTCAGTTTTCTGGACTTTGGAGGGATATTACAGGAGAACCATTTGGAGCTGGGATGTAAGGTAAGGATTTTATTACACTACAGAGTGGAGCACTACAGAGTGACATTTCAAGTAGCCAGTTAATAAGATATTCCATAGACATCCCTGATGTAGGTATCTCTTAACTGTATAAAGCTGTATCTATTTTGCTTTTAACCTATGCATTCTTGGTCTCTCTACTATGAGTAAGGCTGAGGCCACACTGTAACGCATTTGTGTGTGCACGGAAGCGGACACAAGAACGGTTGCTTTTGCGCACGCGTTCCCGGAGCGCATGCGATTACACAAAAAATGCGGATCACATGCGATCGGATCCAAGGATCACACACGCAGAGCTCCCTGGCGCACTAGTGTGGCTACACTAGAGTGCGCTTTTAAAAACGCGTTCGGATAACGCATAAAATCGCTTCAGTCCTTTAAAAGGAGAAAATGACGTGTTATTTTAGTTTAAATTCCCTAGGAGTCACTTCTGTAAACTGTCACTATGTTTATAACAGGAAGACCCAGGACACTAACCTGGCAGATAGAATCTGTCTGTGCTCCTCAACAAAGCAATATTAGGAGGTAGAAATATTCAATCCTACCTCCCGACCATATACTTTTTCATTTTTTAAAAGTTTATTTTTAAGTTGGTGATGGGGACGGGGGTGTCAGGGGCCCGACCACCAAACTTGCAGGGACTCTGTAGTCCACCCCTCTGTAGTTTCCCCACTGGTCAGCAAATGTAAGTTTTTATCTGCTAGGCTAGTGTCCTGGACTTCCCTACAGCAGCCTAAAGCAGTCTGGCAGAAGCAGTTTTTTTCTCACGAAAACAATATTGGGATGCAGGGATAACCAATCCTGCCTAAAGATCTCCAATAACCCACCAAAGCAGCCCTTTCACTTAATATTACCCAGGGTGAGTACCTAGACTACTAGGTCCTCACCACTGGGTTGCTGTAGATTGTACACATTAAGTTGTCAAAGTTTGGTCCATAGTGTCGGTTTCTCCCCGCCTCCTCTGCAGTTCCGGAACTTGCCCAATGGAAAGATGCCCTCGCCCATAGGCCAGGAACAGTCCCAGACTGAAAGGGGAAGGAGCCAGACCAGCATTATGAGTACACCCTGTGTACTATTAGGTGTGTGGGGGGGGGGAGTAAGAGCGGAATAATTACCCTTTCAGAAGAATGAAAGTGATCATCACCATCTCCCCCCCTCCCTCAAGCCATACAGCTGGTAGATTCTAGCTGCCCTGATCCATTCTTTAGGGTCTGTCCCCATCCCTTCACCAGGCAACACATAGAAGGATACATTCTGCAAAAAGCAATGTTCTCCCATTGGCAGTGCATCTGATGAATTGGCAGCAATGGGAGGGTGCAGGTGCAGAATTAGCTGTGAGGGCAGCTAGAAGGTAAGTACCCGATCAAACATCTGTACTCCCAGGAGTGATTATAACAACCCTCTCCCATAGTCCTGCATTACCCATTCCGGTAAAAGTTGCTTGGCCAGACCGGAGGACTGGAATACGAAATCTAGGGCAAACCCAGGGGTAAGGATTTAGCAGATGAGGTTCTCACTCTGGGTAGTATTAGGGGTGACTGGCTTGAGGGTGAAAGGATGAAGCGTCCTGCTACTTAAGGTCACAGACAACAGACCTTTCGTGTCCAAGATGCAATTTGCTACACAACATTTGATTCATTTTCTTAGACCATAACAAATTTTGGTAACACCAACACTCTGGTTTTCATGTTAAACAAACCATTATGTAAAGCAATTACAAAATAGTCTTCATGATCATTTTTAGTTTACTCAATGGGGCCAGTTATATTATCACTTGTATTTATTTTTAGATTGTGTTTATTTTAGTTTGTTGCACGAAGCATACTAGTTTATCTACTCACATCTGGTCCTGCCCTGCTGCAGTTTACAATAAGTGTCTGCCCTAAGTAGCTAACAATATACATTTCCCATCACACACATTAGTAATCAACAGGTCATTTAGATTATAGGTGGGAAAACTAGAGAAACTTTATTTAATGTAAACAAAAACCAACCCAGAATGTTAATCACCTCTACATTATCAATATATAGGAAACTGGAAAACAAATAAAACAGGAGCAGCACACCTAGGTACAACCTGAACTTTACCGACAACAGGGTCGGTAAAGTTCTATACTCTATACGCTATACTCTAACAGGTGCACAGCACAAAGCTTGTGTAGCAGGTTGCAGTGCTCAGACACAGGAAAACAAAACCACCAAGTTTTCCAGGACAAGAGGGGCTTAAATGGTCTTATTGCTGGTGCATTGCAAAAACCTGTGTGGTGCAATACAGGTTTATTGTACCTGATGGGAAAAATCCCCCCCCAAAAAACGAAAAAAAACTGAGTAATATATGGGGCCCAGTGCACTTTTGAGATTGATTGGGTCTGGCCCCTAAGGCTATATGATAATATATCACTACTTGTGATATTTGTGGAGTTTGTACCTTAGAGAATGGGTCGTTACCCCTGGGTTTGCCCTAAATCCGACTCCCGTTGCCTTCTAAGTTCAGATCACAGTGTTGGTCTAGCCTAGTACCCTCTCAGTGCCGCACCCCATTGGATAGTCTGAAAACGGTCCCAGACTCTGAGAAGGGGCAGGGCTAGACCGACAATACGATTAAGACTTTGAAGGCATGGAAAGTTGGATTTAGCGAAAAATCCAGGGGTGAAGATCTACAGCATTAGGTGTTCTCCCTGGGTACTATTAGGGGTACCCAATAACACTCAATGCAGATTGCTTGTGAAATGCAGGTTCCTCTTTCGTCTGTTCAAGACATTATTAAAAATGATCTGTAATTAATATGTAAGGTAAACGACTAACAGAAGTCCAAAATATTAACTGCATCACTGTTGCTCTTGAACAGATATAGTATGTACCGTATATACTCGAGGTTTTTAGGCTATAAAAATAGCCTAAAACTCGAGCCTCGACTTATACTCGAGTCACTCACCTTTCTAGTCCAGTAATCCGCCGGCCGCTTGCTTCCGCATCAACTCCTCTGGTGGGTGACGTCAATACTCTGCGCTAGGATGAGACTGGCGCTGAGTAGTGACGACGCCCTCCAGAGGAGATGATGCGTAAGCAAGCTGTCCATTTAAAGGGCAACTAAAGCCTCAAAACAATACAAAATCAGAAGTTAGTGGTCATAATTTTTACCCTCAATCGTGTTTTACTAATTTTTCAGGTAAAAAAAGGTACCTCGACTTATACTCTGGATGACTTATATTCGAGTATATATGGTAGGTTAGCCAATAAAAGCACAGACCATAACACGTTTGTATACAACATACCTTCCAACGTTTCCCTTTAAAGGGCATGTCCACCCTTGTAATAAACTTTTTATATTATGTACTGCTCCTTCCCCCAGCCCCAACCGCATTACTATTATTCACAGAAAGTGCCTCAATCTATACTTACCATGCCTCTATCCTTCGCCGCACTTCCCCGGCCCTCTGCTTGCACAGAAATGCAAGCAGGGGGTGGGACCGGCAGCCACGTCCGTGATTGGCTGAGAGGCAGCCAATCACGGGCGTGGCTGCCGGGAGTTCAGACCGGCGAAGGAGAGAGGCATGGTAAGTAAAGATCGGGGCACTTTCTGTGAATAATAGTAATGCGGTTGGGGCTGGGAGAAGGAGCAGTACATTATATAAAAAGGGTTTTATGGTAGGGGGAGGGAGACAAAATCGGGAGGGAGCGGGAGGGGGGAATGGCTGCAATGTGCATGCCAAACTTCTCCCAGAAGGGAGATAGCGTCCTATATGGACTCTGCTATCCTCCTGCTGGCCTGTTTTTGGGACTTTGGGGAGGGGACTACAGGATAACCTTATGGAGCTGGGATGTGAGGTAAGGATTTTTACACACTACATAGTGGGGCCAGTAGTGGGTTAAATTATAGTTTGGGGGTGGACATGCCCTTTAAATAGGTACACTATTGAGAAATAGATTACACAGAGCTGTGCTAAGATCAGGGTAACTATCCTCCCCCTGCAGCTCTGTACTATGTTGTTTACACCTCCTCCAATATTCCCCTTTAAATTGGTACGCTATTGAGAAATACATTGCACAGAGCTGTGTTAAGATCAGGGTCACTTCATTATCCTCCCCTGCAGCTCTGTACTATGTTATTTACATACCCTTCAACATTCCCCTTTAAATAGGTACACTATTGAGAAATACATTGTACAGAGCTGTGCTAAGATCAGGGTCACTTCATTGTCCTCCCCCTGCAGCTCTGTACTATGTTGTTTCATACCCTCAAACATTCTTCTTTAAATAGGGACACTATTGAGAAATACATTACACAGAGCTGTGCTAAGATCAGGGTCACTTCATTATCCTCACCCTGCAGCTCTGTACTATGTTATTATTATTATTATTATTGATTAAAATAGCGCCAACATCTTCTGTGGCTCTTTACAATTACATAGTCATACATATTACATACACAGGTAATACAAAATATGAGTAAACAGTGAGGAGTTTCTTACAGCAATACCCTGCCCAAAAATCTTACAGTCTAGAGGATATGGGGTGAGACATAAGGTTGCAGGAGTACTATAAGGTTGCAGGAGTACTATAAGGTTGCAGGAGTACATTGTACTACGTTGTTTACATACCATCCAACATTCCTCTTTAAATAGGGACACTATTGAGAAATACATTGTACAGAGCTGTGTTAAGATCAGGGTCACTTCGTTATCCTTTCCCTGCAGCTCTGTACTATGGGTATGATATAATAACGTATATTCAATTAAATAGATTCAGTATCATACTTTGTCATTTAATCACTGTAATAACTCCAGCAGTAAAAACGTGTATCATGGGTGCATCAGCAAAATAAACTGCAAACTCCCATAATTCCCAGCCAGACGGTAACCAGTGACCATACAGACTGGAAGGACCAGTGGGAGACAGACTAAGCACCCTATCCGATTACGGCTCCTACCTATCTCCTCTCCCTCATCTGACGCTCCGATTTCCGTCAACGTCTCCGTCTCCATGGTCACCGCTCGAATGCCGAACCCGGAAGCGCGCGCCACATCACCCTCTCTCTCTTGCAGTGTCGGCGCGCGTGCGCGGACACGCCCCTTACGTATTTATCAATCAGTTCTCTGATTGGCTTATAAACCAGGCGCTCTGATTCGTATTTTTTTGAATATATAAATATATAAAATATAGAATAGAATATATATAGGTCTGCCTTTTCAAACTCGCAATGAAAACACGCGGATCTCTAAAAGTTTACGTCATATCATACACGTGACCTTAGTCCCCGCCCTAGCGCGCCCAGCACTTGTCACTGCTATGGCTCATTACACTGCAACTAACCCTCTGCTTATTGGGCACTGGGCAGCAAAGCTAAGCAAGCATGTTTTATTTCAATAGACCCCCATATATATATATATATATATATATATCTATCAGATCAGTGAGATATTACTAATAAGTAATATAGATTTGTATAGTATAAAAAACAGCGATAGTATAGATAGAAATAATATAGTAATAATGAAGAAATGTTACACCAAAACCAGATGGTTAAACCCGAAAGATGTAAGACTAACCTGTAATGCAACCAAAAGTTCTTCTTCCACTTTCCTCTGTGTCTCAAAAGGTCTTCAAGCACTTCTACATGCAGGGCTGTTTCTAGACATAGGCCACTTAAAGCTGGGCCCACCAGGCTGTTTTGGGGTGCACTGTGTTAGCGCAGCGCTCACCGAACACCAATCGCAATGTCACGAGATTTATGTGCGTAATCGTGGCACTGAAAATGTTACTGTCAATCCTTGGGGGAGTCTGCTGGCACTAAATGGGTTAATGGCAATACTCTGGGAAAGTGCTGGCGCTAAAGTGATAATGGCAATCCTTGGGGAGTCTGCCGGCACTGAATGGGTTAATTGCAATACTCTTCGAAAGTGCTGGCACTGAAAGTGTTAATGCCAGTACTCCTGGAAAGTATTCTGCTGGCACTGAAAGTGTTAATGCCGGTACTCTTGGAAAGTAATTTGCTGGCACTGAAAGTGTTAATGCCAGTACTCTTGGAAAGTAATTTGCTGGCACTGAAAGTGTTAATGCCCTACTCTTGGAAAGTAATCTGCTGGCACCGAAAGTATTAATGCCTGTACTCTTGGAAAGTTATTATGCTGGCACTGAAAGTGTTAATGCCAGTACTCTTGGAAAGTATTCTGCTGGTGTAGGGCGGCCAGCTGCGATGGACTATTCGTCCAGATTGGACGTGTCGGAAAATCCCGATCGATCATGCGGTATATTATGAGACCGCACGATCGATTGTTTGCAAATTTGGCCATGGACAAATTTGCCGTGACCAACGGATTTTCGTCCCGGCTCGCTCGGGACAAATAGTCCCTCCATGTGTACCCAGCCTTAAACATCTCAGATTGCGCCTAGATAGCGCCTAGGGCGCTAAGATGGCTAGAAACGGCCCTGTTTACATGCTTGCACATCCTCAGTGGGGACAGCTAGCGGTCATTGGCTATGATGTCAACGGTCACATCCATGACAGACAAAAAGAATCCCAGCCCCACTCCAATCTTTACATATTCTCTATTAAAACGAGTCAATAAGGTTTTCAATGAGGAATAACCAGCTCCCATCAAATCATATGAAGGTGGTGTGCAGTGCTTACAGATCATTAGTCCACACTTGTACTTAAACTTATCCCCTGCACTCCTGAGAACAGGAATCCTACCTTGTCAGCCAGTCACTCAGTCAAGGCCAATGACTGTACTGCTCTCCAGCTTTACGGCCCCACAAGCTCGCAAATAGCTCACAAAGCAGTAAAAAAGGCGGAAGAGGGATTGGTGGACTTCAAGGTAAAAATCCATCTCTGAAGAGTGCCAGGGAGAGAGGTAAGGATGGTAAACGTGGGGAATTGGGGGGATTAGCATGGGGTAAAAAGTTTTTTCTGGGGGTGAAGGGGGAATTATGGTAACCTTTCTCTGCTGGAAAGGTTAAGCAATATAACTTCCTGAACACAACACGATCACTTCCTCCCATTCTCAGCTCCTCTCGTTCTCGTTCCTCTTGTTAATGTGAGTGTCACGAACAGGAGAGCAATGTAAACTCCCATAGACACTATCTGGAAATGCCCTCTTAATTTTCAAATTACCTCACTTTATCGGCATATCAAGCAGTATGGCAGCTCCCAACTGGCAGGCAATCACAGGGTTAAATTCCTGCCTAACCATTTGTAAACTCTGAGCTTTCTTTCCCATAGATATCTCCATTTGGTGTGTGTGCAAACCAGCAGGGTGTCTGCCTCAAAGGCAATAGGTGGTAAATATCACCCCAGTATCCAGTGTGGCTCTAGACATCCTGGCAGGAGAACAACACGGGGTCTTCTAGTTAGAACTGAGCCAAAAACTAAATGGCAGTTCAAAGGCCATTCATATTCCTTAATAATTCAGGGCATAGAATTAGTTCATATTTTCATAAATACACTCAGTTTATATTAGAAGTAAATATGTATTTATAGACACCTTGTAGGCAATGATATTCTGTAGGAATCCTGAGATATTATACTTCTTGTTCATACCAACACCAATATGTGTCATGTTTAGTGTCATTCTATTGTGTAAAATTAGCTAATGACAACCAGGGCAATATTGTGAATGTGACATGTATGGTACACGGATCATGGACTAGAGGGAAATTGGAGTTTTAAAAGTTCCCTCCAAAAATAGGAAAAACCTTTCAGGGCAGAACCAAGCCCACCCTCTAGAGACCAGACCACTCCCAGTTTCAGGAGAAAGGATAAATTGGGAGTATGGACTCAGGAGTTCATCATAACATCTTAAGGAACATCTAGCCAATCGGATGGACCATATATTGGCTTCCATCATGGACTGTCAATTTGGACTTTTCCTATATTTAGATTTACAAGTTTCTTGGACTGCCGTGGGATTCTCCCACGGCAAGTTGGAGAATTAGTGATGAGTTAGTGATGAGTGAGTGAGTGAGGGCTTTGCCTTTTCGAAACGAAACCTGCTTAACTTTTGTAAGTAAGGTGCAATGAATGAGCCTGCCAAATTTAAGCCGTCTGCCTCCACGGCAAGTTGGAGAGTTAGTGATGAGTGAGTGAGTGAGAGATTTGCCTTTTCGAAACAAAACCTGCTTAACTTTTGTATGTAAGGTGCAATGAATGAGCCTGCCAAATTTAAGCCGTCTGCCTCCACGGCAAGTTGGAGAATTAGTGATGAGTGAGGCAAGTTGGAGAATTAGTGATGAGTGAGTGAGTGAGGGCTTTGCCTTTTAGAAACAAAAACTGCTTAAGCTTGTGAAGGTTCTCATTCATCCAGGTCATGGTATATCTGTTGTATTCAATTAGATCAACTGGACTTGAAATGTAGTTCTTGAAGACGTTTCGCTAGTCATCCGACTGGCTTTCTCAATTCAGAATGACTTGTACAAGAATCTGTGGCAATTATGTACCCTGGAAAATCCCAATTAGCATATCACAGCCAGGTGTTAAGGGTGTGATTAGATAGTGGCTAAGAGGTGTTATAGGAACGCCCAGATAAGGTGTTAAAACAGCATTGTACTGTCTGCCATGTACAATGCGTTGTTTTAACACCTTACTCTGGGCATTCTATAACACCTCTTAGCCACTATCTAATCACACCCTTAACACCTGGCTGTGATATGCTAATTGGGATTTTCCAGGGTACATAATTGCCACGATTCTTGTACAAGTCATTCTGAATTGAAAAGCCAGTCGGATGACTAGCGAAACGTCTTCAAGAACTACATTTCAAGTCCAGTTGATCTAATTGAATACACAGATAAAAACTGCTTAACTTTTGTAAGTAAGTGGCAATGAATGCGCCTGCCAATTTAAGCCGTCTGCCTCCACGGCAAGTTGGAGATTAGTGATGAGTGAGGCAGTTGAAGAATTAGTGATGAGTGAGTGAGTGAGTGAGGGCTTTGCCTTTTTGAAAAGAAACCTGCTTAACTTTTGTAAGTAAGGTGCAATGAATGAGCCTGCCAAATTTAAGCCGTCTGCCTCCACGGCAAGTTGGAGAATTAGTGATGAGTTAGTGATGAGTGAGTGAGTGAGTGAGGGCTTTGCTTTTTGAAACGAAACCTGCTTAACTTTTGTAAGTAAGGTGCAATGAATGAGCCTGCCAAATTTAAGCCGTCTGCCTCCACGGCAAGTTGGAGAATTAGTGATGAGTTAGTGATGAGTGAGTGAGTGAGTGAGTGAGGGCTTTGCCTTTTCGAAACGAAACCTGCTTAACTTTTGTAAGTACGGTGCAATGAATGAGCCTGCCAAATTTAAGCCGTCTGCCTCCACGGCAAGTTGGAGAATGAGTGATGAGTGAGGCAAGTTGGAGAATTAGTGATGAGTGAGTGAGTGAGTGAGGGCGGCAAGTTGGAGAATTAGTGATGAGTGATTGAGTGAGTGAGGGCTTTGCCTTTTCGAAACGAAACCTACTTAACTTTTGTAAGTAAGGTGCAATGAATGAGCCTGCCAAATTTAAGCCGTCTGCCTCCACGGTAAGTTGGAGAATTAGTGATGATTGAGGCCAGTTGCAATAGTAGTGAGTGAGTGAGTGAATGAGTGAGGGCTTTGCCTTTTCGAAACGAACCTACTTAACTTTTGTAAGTAAGGTGCAATGAATGACCTGCCAAATTTAAGCAGTCTGCCTCCACGGCAAGTTGGAGAATCAGTGATGAGTTAGTGATGAGTGAGTGTGTGAGTGAGTGAGGGCTTTGCCTTTTCGAAACGAAACCTGCTTAACTTTTGTAAGTAAGGTGCAATGAATGAGCCTGCCAAATTTAAGCCGTCTGCCTCCACGGCAAGTTGGAGAATTAGTGATGAGTTAGTGATGAGTGAGTGAGTAGGGCTTTGCCTTTTCGAAACGAAACCTGATTAACTTTTGTAAGTAAGGTGCAATGAATGAGCCTGCCAAATTAAGCCGCCTGCCTCCATGGCAAGTTGGAGAATTAGTGATGAGTTACTGATGAGTGAGTGAGTGAGTGAGGGCTTTGCCTTTTCGAAACGAAACCTGCTTAAATCTGTTGTATTCAATTAGATCACTGGACTTGAAATGTAGTTCTTGAAGACGTTTCGCTAGTCATCCGACGGCTTTCTCAATTCGAATGACTTGTACAAGAATCTGTGGGCAATTATGTACCCTGTGAAAATCCCAATTAGCATATCACAGCCAGGTTTTTAAGGGTGTGATTAGATAGTGGCTAAGAGGTGTTATAGGAACGCCCAGAGTAAGGTGTTAAAACAGCATTGTACATGGCAGACAGTTGGTGTCGAACCCCCCCCACCTCTATTTAGACTTGGTTTCTTTATTTTCACATAAATGGCCTCCTTAACACCTCTCTTGAACCAGTCACGTTCCTTCGCCAGTATGTTAACATTACAATCTTCAAAGGTATGTCCTTTATCCTTAAGATGCAGATACACGGCTGAGTCCTGACCCGAGGAATTGGCTCTTCTGTGCTGGGCCATACGTTGATGCAGTTGCTGTTTGGTCTCCCCCACATACAAATCAGAGCATTCTTCACTGCACTGCACCGCATATATGATGTCGCTTTTCTTGTGTTTTGGTATTGGGTCTTTTGGATGTACCAATTGCTGCCTCAGTGTGTTGTTCGGTTTAAAGCAGACAGGGATACGATGTTTTTTGAAAATTCTTCTTAATTTCTCGGAGACCCCTGCTACATATGGGATGACCATGTTCTTCCTCCTGTCTTGCTTTTCCCCTTCACTGTTGGTATTTGTGTTCTTTTCTTTCCTTCTACTTCTTTTGACAAAGGCCCAGTCTGGATATCCACAAGTTTTAAGGGCTCCTCTGAGATGTTTCATTTCTTTAGCCTTCGCCTCTGTGCTAGTGGGGATGTTCTCGGCTCTGTGTTGCAGGGTTCTGATGACACCCAGTTTGTGATCTAAAGGGTGGTGGGAGTCAAACATCAAATACTGATCTGTGTGTGTTGGTTTTCTGTAAACCTCTACTTCCAGTTTACCATTTTCGTTAACTTCTACCAAGCAATCCAAGAAAGCCAGTTTGTTGTTTTGTACCGCTTCCCTTGTGAATTTAATGTTTTGGTCCACCGCATTAATGTGTTCTGTGAAAGCTTGTACTTCCTTCTGGTGGATTTTAACCCAGGTGTCATCAACATATCTGAACCAGTGGCTGGGTGCTATGCCCTTAAAGGTATTAAGCGCCTGTGTTTCTACCTCCTCCATGTAAAGGTTGGCCACAATAGGTGAAACTGGAGATCCCATAGCACATCCATGTTTTTGCTTATAGACCTTATCCCTATATTTGAAATAGGTGGTATTCAGGCACAAGTCCAACAAGGAACACACCTGTTCTGGGTTGAGATCAGTTCTGCTGGTAAGAGTGCTGTCTTGGCCTAGCCGTTTTCTCACCATATCAACAGCCTCCTTGGTGGGTATACAAGTGAAGAGAGATGTCACATCATAGGACACCATAGTTTCTTCTACACCGAGTACTATATCTTCAATCTTGTTGGTGAAATCCTGAGAGTTCTGGATGTGATGCTTAGAACTTCCCACCAAAGGTCCTAAGATGTTAGCTAGATATTTTGCCACCTTGTATGTTACAGAGTTGATGCTGCTGACTATAGGTCTTAGTGGGGCCCCTTCCTTATGTATCTTTGGGAGTCCATATATGCATGGATGTGCCTCACCAGGGTAGAGGCGATGATACATTGCTCGGTCAATGGCTTTATCCTTTTGAAGCTGTTGTAGTAAGTCTATGACTCTTTTCTTGTAACGGCTGGTGGGATCCCTTGTTAAAGCCTCATATGTGTTGTTATCGGCCAGGAGCATGGTCACCTTATCATGGTAGTCTGAGGTGTTGAGTACCACTGTGCATCTTCCCTTGTCTGCCGGTAGAATGGTGATACTGGAATCTTTCTTGGAGGAGGGGCAACACGACCCCACTGCCACGGCGTCTTTCATGGTCTCTGCTTTCATGGCCTCCCTAATTCTCTCAACTTGCCGCCCTCACTCCATCATTCCATCACGAATCTCCGAGGGCTTCTGAACTCTACTCATTTCATCCTTCTCCAACTTGCCTCACTCATACTCATTCGGCAACTTGCCGTGGGGCAGACGGCTTAAATTTGGGCAGGCTCATTCTTATGCACCGTACTTACAAAAGTTAAGCAGGTTTCTGCTTGTGAAGGTTCTCATTCATCATCCAGGTCATGGTATATCTGTTGTATTCAATTAGATCAACTGGACTTGAAATGTAGTTCTTGAAGACGTTTCGCTAGTCATCCGACTGGCTTTCTCAATTCAGAATGACTTGTACAAGAATCTGTGGCAATTATGTACCCTGGAAAATCCCAATTAGCATATCACACCAGTCCAGCGGTGGTTAAGGGTGTGATTTAGATAGTGGCTAAGAGGTGTTATAGGAACGCCCAGAAGTAATAATAAGGTACCACAGAGTGAGGGAACACTTCGACTTAAGGTATCTGCAGCCTTAGCCAGTGCTAAAACTCCTTCATCTAACCTGACACACAGGAAAGAAGAGCTTAACATCCCT